>OZ018391.1:49562361-50146439 GCA_963969525.1 Ontholestes murinus
GCACACACGAACTTCTCGTTTTTCCCGCGATGGAAAATCCGAATAACGCAATTAACGAGATCCACAACAACAAGTTCCCCAATTAGAAGGGAATATTAGGAGTTATTTAAAGGATTAAAAACTATCCCGGGAGAAACTATCCGAGGCTAGTTTGCGAAGTTCGAAACGAGAATTGTTCACTGATTTGAATAATTTTAGAGTGGAGGGTAGGGAAGTATAGGAGAGCGCACTTTTTGCTGGTATTCTTTGGATGCGGATCGATTACTGAGCCCCTTGTAATCGATTTGAATTGACAACTAGAAATATATGTACTCTATGTATAAACTTGAATGTACCACTGGGTTCGTTGCTTTTGCAATTTAATTAAAATCTGACGGTTGCGTTTTATTATTCTTTAATGTTATTTATATTATATATTTATGACGTATTTGACGAGTATTAAGCGTTATCAGTGAATGGATATTGCTTTTTATTGCCGTCTCTAGCGCAGAAAACATGGTGTGTTAACTCGCGCTTTCACTGCAAGTCCGGTTCGCACACCCTTGAGCATTTTATTTTATTTACATTCTGTCGGTTGATTTGCCCGGCAGGGATAATCCGGATCATCGGGATTCGCATCATCCAATATACTCGTTTGACACGCAGCCTCCTGGTGCTTGTTAAGGTACGACTTGAGCGCGAACGACTTGTTGCAGTTCGGACAGGAGAAATTTTTATCAGACGAGTGTGTCTGCATGTGAGCCCTTAAGTTAGACCGATCGGCAAATGACTTGCCACAGTGAGCACAACCGTACGGTTTCTCCCCAGTATGCGATCGCAAATGTCCTTGCAGCAGCCATGGTCTTGAGAACTGCTTCCCGCAGACGCCACAACTGTGAGCCAGCTTATGCGTAAGAACGTGCATGGCGAGTGCTGGCATGCTGACGTAGGCTTTTCCGCATGTCATGCACTTCTTCGCGGATTGTGAGTCCAGGCTTCTGTGAGTTTGTTTGTGTCTGGATAGATTGCTCGAAGTGGCGTATTGCTTACCGCATTCCGAGCATACGTATCGGTTTGGCTTGGCCGCGATTATCGCCGATGGACCTTCTGCGTCGGGGTTGATAACGGGTGGAGGAGTACGGCGTGGATATACTCCATCTGGCTCCTCGTCAACTACTGTGAAGAATCTCTGAAAATAAAATAAAATTATGATTATTAGTAAATAATCTTTAACTAAATTTACTCTTTTTCTATATGACTACTAAAAAAAGTTATCTTTATTTTTTAGAGTTCTAATTGCAAAACTAATGCAGAACATAACTTTTAAACATAAGTTTTATTAAGTAAATTAAATAGAATATCAAGTCATTAGTGCAGTGGTATTAATAATAAAAGTAATAATATGAAATATTATTTTCAATGAGCATTTCTGCACTATTTTTACATTATGATTAATGTAAAAAGTTACCAGCTAACAGTTAAAACAACTACTCCCCGTACTAATGCACCGCCAGGCATTGAATTATATAACTGTAAACTGGCGTTACATATCCGAAACATTGTCAGCACAATCCAACATTTTTGTGGTAAAAACAGAGCCATTTGATGAAACTTCAAAGACTATAAACAGTGTGAAGATAACAACGAATCATCACTGGAAGAAATTCAATATTTAAGAAGAGAACTATAGTTGAGACTATTATAAATTAAAAAGACGATAAAGACCAACTACAAAAGGTGAATATTCAATTACTTACCGAAAAAACAAAACTTCAAAATATACCAATCAATAAAAAACTAAAAGATGAAATACAAACATACAACAGCCCCAACGACATCTCTCCAGAAGAGACCAAAGCTGGACGTAAATATAATTTGCGATTACTATCGGTTAATGACACCGATACGCAAATATGTCTACAAAAAAGTAATCGCGCAGAAAATGCAATAACACAAAATGTACAAGACAAAATCAGCTGAGGTAGAAATTCAATAAAACGAACAACCGCTTGTGATTCCGAAATGAATAAAAAAAACTCAAACACTAAATAAACACACAATATTATGTAATGCTACTGGAACTGGACTGGAAATTGAATGTAAAATAAAACCGGATACAACACCAGAGCGATTAATATCTTATCTGCAGGGGAAAGGATAATGATGTCGGGTGCAAAAAATTAGTATCCAACAGGAGAATATTCTAGTTTTAAAGTTTCGGCGCCTATTCAACAATTAGAAACATTAAGGGATCCCAAACAACTGACCAAAAGATGTAAGATGTAAGAATAACACGTTTTTTTCAACGTCTATTGACACGAAACGGACAAAATAGCAATGAATATAATCTTTTCAAAATCGACAGATCTCATCGATTTTTCCGTAATACATTTAAACATACGATCTATATTTAATAACACTCTCAAGTTAAACGAAATGTTAACGAAACATAAGAACTGTAAAATATTAGCTCTATCTGAATATTGGCAGACAAAAGACAAAAAAATATTCTACGCTGCTGTATTGAAAATTATGTACTAGCAATATCATTTTCTCGATCCAACCAGCTTTCCCGTGATACAGCGTATGGAGGGACGGCAATCTATGCACATAACAAATTTCAACGGAAGGTTAAGCCAGACATAAACAACTTAGGAATTAAGAAAGCATTCGAATGTGAAGCTATAGAAATAACTATAAACCATCATTAGAATTACATGTGTGTTGTGATTTATCGTGCGCCGGATAAATATAACATTAGTGAATATTTCAAAAATTTCGAATTACTTTCAAATATTTTCTTAAAACATAATAGCATATACATAATTAGTAGTGATTTTAATATTAACATTAATGATAACTCTCATGAGTCATTTGAATTTTGTACCCTACTAAATTCGTTCGAAGCAATAGCCACAATAGAGTCTCCGACACCAATTACAAAAACTAAACAATCTATAATTGATAATATAATTACTAATATTAGGCAAGTTTATTAGACTGTTTTATTTGAAATATACATGTCTGACCACCTTGCGCAAAAGATATTATAGAAGATATCATGCGACAATAACATGCCCCAAAATTTTACAAAGAGAAATTTCAGTATACAAAATATAAATAATTATGTTAATACTTCAAAATTATGATTTTAACGCAGATGATAATGTAAATAGCAACTGGGATACGTTTATGGGTATTTTATAAGAAACTTTAAATAAAGCTTGTCCCATAATATGTCAAATACATAAAAACAAAAAATTCAGTTCATCATCCGAAATTATACAACTAAAAAAACTGTTAGACTATTTTTTGGTTGCCAAAAATTACAGTGAAGAAGCAAAAGTGCCTATAATAATTTAAATAAGGAATATTATGCAAAAATCCAGAAGGAAAACAGAGAAAATATTGCGAAAACGATTTTAAATGGCGATAATAAAATTAAAACCACATGGGCAGTAATTAATAACTCATTAGATAAAAGTATAAAAACCAACAACTTAAATTATTTAGAACCAAAGATAAATGAAGTAAATACATATTTTGTAAATATTGCTCAAGCATTAAATAAAAATTCATTACAAGTAGAATATATATGCAATATATCGAAAAATAGGAGAACTATATTTTTAAAACCAGCTACTGTTTCTGAAATATATAAGATCATACTAAATCTAAAAAATAAGAATCCAGTGGATATTATGGATTAACCGCTAAAATAATAATGGCGACAGTGCACGAACTATTAGCTCCCTTAACTGATTTAATCAACCAAATTCTTAAAACTTGTATATTTCCGGATTATCTGAAATTGGGAGTAATAAAACCAATTCATAAACAAGTAGTAATCGAAGATGTAAGCAACTTCTAATCAATGTTTATCAGACAGTATTATTTCGAAAATTGTTGAACAGATAATAACTAAAAGGTTGATTGAGTTCCTTACATATTCCAAAATCTTTCATTCATCTCAATATGGTTTTTAAACAACTGCTCAACAAATACTGCCCTCTATGAGTATACAGATTGTCAATGCTTTGAAGAGGGGAGAGATTCCACTAGGGGTGTTTCTTCACTTTTGCAAAGCATTTCATACTATGAATCATAAAATCTTGTTAGAAAAATTAGATCATTAAGGAGTAAGGGATGTCTGTAATAATTTAATCAGAACGTAAATGTGAAAATATTCTGAGAGAAAACAAATTTCGAAATAACGTAAAAACTACTGGCTCTAGATATAGTGATGTATAATACTTTTTTGTAGCAAATTGTTTTGTGAATCACAATCACACTATGAGATAAAATATTGGTCATTCCATTAAAAAATTGAAATATGATGTTTTTAAGTGGGCGCTGAAATATTAATATTTTTGAAAAACCAACTGTCAAAATTGGTACATGTCATTTTTTTTTCAGTTGTAGAGGAATCGATTAGGTACAATGCAAGATGCCGCTTGTGTCTATCTTGTACCCACTAGAAGATATAGGCATTTTTCTAAACGCCTATTTAAAATTAATACAGTAGACGCCGCTTATTAGAATCACGGATAATGTTATCAATCGGATATTGTTATCACTTTTGCGAAGAACGGGCCGAACGTGTAATACTACATACAAACATTTTCGTTTATAGTAATCATTATTTCGGTTTATGTTATCATTTTTACTTTCCCTATAGGTATACGAAGTATATATAGGGGAAGTATTGTGATCGTGATTTTTTTTTGAAATTTTTTTTTGCGGAAATATCCGGTTTGAGGTCCTCCGAGTCCATTAAACTAATTTCTGGAAAAAATATTTTTTGTCTGTGTGTGTGTCTGTCTGTCTGTCTGGCTGTGTGTCCGTGAGTGCTGTATCTCAAAAACGACTGATCCGATTGAGATGAAACTTTAAACTTAAGGTTTTATCGTTAAAAACTGGAACTGAAAAGCTTTTAGTAAACATTCATAAACCGGAAGTGGGTGTTTACTCGAGGCGTTTTTTGTTTTTTTCCGATTATTATTTTTTAATATGGAAAATATTACAAAACTTTTCGAACAAAAGTTAAAGAGAATGAGAAACTGATCAAATTTTGTAAAAATATATTTTTCATAAAATTCTTAACTTTCGAGAAAAAAAAATAAAAATTGAAATTTTTGACATTTTTTGCCAATTGCTAATAAACTATTGAAGCAACATGAAAGTTATATAACAAATAATTGTAGAGAATTCAAAATGTTACGTTATTATAGTTTGTTACGTTATATATTTTTATTTAAAATAAAGTTTTGTTTTTCGGCTATTATTATCAATCGGTTATTGTTATCAAAAACTCCGAGTCCCGTTGTGATCACATTAAGCGGCGTGCACTGTATTTGACAAATACATTTTTAAATCAAAAACTGTAAAAGTTAAGTGGATATAAACCCATATGGAGAGGTAGGCAATCAAACAAGGAATTAAAAAATAAAATAATATACAGTATGTTGCATTTAAATTAACAACGTTGGTAGCCGTTTCCGGTACAACCGGAAGTGATAGAAATTTAAAAATATTTTCCATGAGGAGATCGCAATCAACCGTACAATTTTGATTTTTTTTTTCAGATTTTTCCTCTTAGAGGAACCCCGTAAACTTTTAATAGATGCTATTCGTGGCCCACCCTGTATATTGATTCCAACTTAAACTGGAACACTCACTGTGACAAGTTAATTTCGAAACTAGACTCTATTTTTTTGCATTTAGATTGCTAAAAAAACGATTTAATTACATCAACCTAAATTCATTTCTTGTTTCAAATTACCATTGTATAGTCACTCACAAACTATTTTAACGTACATTCAATCATTTTAAGTTCATTTTACAGAAAGAAATACGTTCAAACTAGTGTTGCTTTGATAGCCTTGCTATTTTGTAACACGCAAATTACTTTTGTATTATTCAATGTCTGTCGAAGTATTAGCTAGAGAAGTAGTTGTTTCAAAAGTGATTTGTTCTTGTAGTCTTAATAAGACTCATTTGTTGTAGATTTTACGAATATATTTTCGTGTTTTTTCTATTTATTAGTGAATTATCTACAACGTAAAGGACTTATATATTTTATTATTTAATTAACTTCTCAATCACGGGAAAAATAAAGATTTGCAGCAGCAAAATAAGGCCATCCTCTCTTCGGTGTTAATGATGTTCCCATTTTACACAATGTATCCCCTAACTGAATCAGAAAGGGCACCACAAGACAAAAACAAAAAACGCGTTGCAGAACTACAGCACTATGCAGTTAAGGGTTAATATACAATACACATTTATTTATATATTGTCATACGAAAGTGCTAAAATCAAGTGATACGAGCATTCACAATTTAATCGAATATTACCTGACTTTAAATTGTATAAATAGCGGTAAATTTGTAAATTTTGTACATATATCATTGAGAACTAAGCATTTTAATTAACAATTCAGTTTTTCGCGACATCGGATTGAGGTAGACGTGTTTCGCTTGGGTACAAGTTTTTAGTGAATTATTTGTGAATCTAATATAATTTAAAGACTAAAATATTATTACTATCTAACTATATAGTACATTGTACGAGTAGTGTTGGTGCGATAAGAAGATTGTAAGTCGTTTTTGAGTTGAATTCCTATTTGTAGTCAGCGAGTTCATTCACCGTGAATAAAATTGGAATCCTTTTTTCGGGAAGCATAAATAATAAAAGCAAATTCTTTTCCTGCGAGCGATCGACTTTGTGTTACTATTCGACGTTATTTGTAATCTTATACGTGAATATTTAATATTAAATCTAATTAACTCTAGTACCTCTCATGTAACCCATTCCGTGGCCCTCTTTTTTATGTGTGTTTAAAGTCATCCTGATCGGCCCTGGGTGCAATATTACGTATCCTTATTTTCATCCTACAAATTTACTTTAAAAATCTTGATGATGAGTAATTATTGGAATTTGTAATAAAACAATTAGTCCAAGAACGCTATTCGATGCACTGGTAGCTGCAACAATTTGCACCATGCTAAATGTGGTAAGCTACCAGACGATAAACTTACTTATTATTTAACTGAAGAAAAAAGGCCTAATGGTGATCATTGGTTCCGTCCTAATTGTACTGATAGTACTAATTTAAATTTAACTTTAATGAAACAATTATCATTTAATGGAATATTTCATAAAAAATATTGTACAAAGTCAATTTGAATCATTTAAAATGGATATGTTGTCTCATTTTAAATTATTTACTGAAGAACTTGTTTGAATAAAGAGAAGATTGCAAATACTAGAAACCGAAAATAATATTGATTTGACGAGGCGGATACATTGAAATAAAACAACACAGTTTGAAGGGTTTCATATTTATTGTTGAACACTGCAACATGTTTCGCCACACGGTGGCTTCATCAGGCAGATAAATACTGATTATAAATCATAACATTCGCCACTGTGTGGCGAAACATGTTGCAGTATAAAACAATAAATGTGAAGTCCTTCCAACTATGTTGTTTTATTTCAATTCGAAAATAATGGGTTGAGGAATTGTCTAAATAAAATAACAAGCGGTTCAGATGGCTTGTCGGATTTTTAAGTTATTAATGAAATAAATGACAGGCAACTGCGAAGTAAAAATGTTATGGTTTATAATATACCAGAATCATCAGATCCATCAATCGAAAATCGCATTGAAGCCGATAAGTTATCCTTTGGTGAATTGTTTCGGTTGTCTTACTTAAACATACAGCCATATCGAGTTATTAGAGGTGGTAAAAATCTAATGATAAATCCAAACATAGACCTTCAAAAGTTATTTTCTTAGATTCCACAGAAGCTATGAAGATTATTCGAGCTGCTAAGAAAATGTGAATTGAAGATATAAAAATGGTTAGCAATTCTTTTGCAAAGGTAATATCTTAATGACTTAAGGGAAACGTTAAATGATTGAAGATTAAAAGGGAAAACTAGCCTCACAATTAAATATAATAATGGTATTTCAAAAATAATATCATCAACGGACAAGCAACCAAAAAACCAAAATCATTACATGATATTAATATTTTCTATCAAACATCTGTATATGACATGTAAATACTGGAGAGTTTATATTGAAGGACTTGATTTTGATTTGTTTAGATATGATATATCTTCGGCTATAAGTTATAAAAAAAGGAGGTGGTGTTACTATATGCAGAAAATATTTGGATGCAGTATTATTAAAATCTATTAACAATAATGTTGAGTAAGAATTTATTTATATAAAGTAATTATTAATCAATCTTATTGTGGGAGTAGACTACATTCTACCTGCATTTTTTCATAATATTCATAAGGACCACTGTGTAACTGCTGAAAATCTATTGGACCTACTTCCGGACGCTAAACTTATGTTATGTGGTGATTATAATCTTCCATCAATTACGTGAATTGACGACGATTAAGGTATTTCTGCTATCACTGATAAGTTGGAGTGTCCGTCGCGTATAATTTCGGACTTTAGTTTTTTTAAATTCATTTAATTAAAATAGTTGTTATTTACTTCAATTAATAATTTAAGAGTTAGTGAATCGCTTGATCCCTTTATTCCAGAGAACATAAACAATACGGGCTTTGTTCACTGTCCATCCTTAGGTATGTTTGCTGATAATTTAAATAGTAACAACTTTATGTATGATTTTAAGTTTACTAAGGGTTAAAATCACAGCTTGGTAGGTGTGGATGGGGACTTTGCGTTCAGTGCATGTAATAGTGTTGATGAATGTGTATTATGTTTTTATAATATACTATACTATACGATTAATGAATGCATTCCGGTTAGACGAGTAAAGTCGAATAATAATCCAGCTTGGTTTACAAAGGACTTAGTTAAACTAATTAATATAAAGAAAAAAGCTTAGGTGAAATTCCAAATATCAGGCCAAACTAAGTACATTTTCGTAATTTAAGAAGTGATTGTAAAAAAATGAATTATGTTTTATAAACATCGTACATAAATAAGATTGAATCCGATATAAATAGCAATCCTAATTTATTTCGATTAAAAACGAGGGGAACTTGCCACTACGTATGATATAAAAGATAAGTTTATTTCTAATGGTAATAAATCTCTTAGCTTATTTGCGCATTTATTTGAAATTGTGGGTGTGATAGGAAATAAGGTACCAGCCTTGCCAAATTATTAAATAAACGGCACTGCTCGCTTCTTTTCATTTAAACTAGAGGAAGTTTTTAACGAAGTTTTTCAGTTGCGTGAAACTTTCTCCACTGGTCCAGATTGTCTAAAACATTGTATTTATTAAAATTATACCGATACATTTGTTCTTTAAAAGATCATTGAATGTGTTTTTCCTGATTGCTTTAAGGATAGTTATATAACGGCTATATTTAAAATCGGAGGTCGTAATATGGTAACAAATTATAGAGGTGTTTCGCTCCAATCGGTGATAACAAAATTGTTCGATAAAATGATGTCACAACTTTCTTAGTTTTTTTAAACTATTAATAATTAAAGAGCTGCGTGGATTTTATTTAGGCACATCAACAGTTACCAATTTGTTACTATTTTTAACATATATTTCGAATGCTCTTAAAGAAGGCCATACAGTTGATGTTATATACAGTGGCTTCTCTAAGGCATTCAACAGAGTAGATTATGTCGTAACTCTTGAGAAACTCAACTCTTTTGACCTCAATGACCGAACGATTGTATAGCTTTATAGTTTTATAAATGGTAGAGTTAAACGTGAATGATAATTGAGTGCGTGTCTAATCCAATATTAGTCAATGATATTGGTAAATATATTAAGAACTAAATATTCACAATATTTGCAGATGATTTTAAATTGTATTATACTGTTGGATGTGATCAAGATGCTGCTATTATTCAAAATGATATAGATTTTCTGGTGTGATGAAAATTGTCTGCAATTAAATATATCTAAATGTTTTTAAATGATCTACTCTAAGAAATTGAATCCTCATTTGTTTCAGTACACTATAAAATCGGAACTGCTGCAGACAAAAAACGAAATTAAGGATTTATGAGTTTTGTTTTATGAAAAAATATCATTTGCTACGCACATTTCTAACATACCTAACTCTGCTCTAAAGGTCTTGGGTTTTATGCATGGATTTAGTTCTTTAAAAACAGTATATATTTTACTTGTCCATTATAAATTAGAATATGGTTCATTAGTTTGATAACCTCATTAGAACAAACATAATTATTTCATAAGAAAGTCCAAAATAAGTTTTATCGTTTTAGCTTTTAGAAAGGGTATTATGAGTTGCGATATTATATATAAAGAATTACTTACTAAATCTGATCTCATTACAAACTAGACGAATACAACTCGACATGATGTTTCTTCATAAACTCGTAAATGGGTTGATTGATTGTCCGGATTTATTGTTTTTATTTAATTTTTATTTTAAACCAGTCGAATGTGTCACAAGTACTAATTATTTCTTTAGGTTATATACATATGGTAGTAATTATTTCCGTAAACAGTCCACTCTGCCATAAGTAATTTTAAATATAAATTAAGGCTCATACATTTAAGATCATTGATATAATAACTTTTAATTTTAATATAGTTTAGTGCGGGGAGTAGTTGTTTTAAATGTTAGCTGGAGTTTATACATTATTATGTAAAACATTAGTGCAGAAGCTCATGGAGATTTATTTCTCTCATTATTAATTATCATTATTAATTTAGATGGTTAGTTATAATAAATATTAAGATAACGAGAGTATGATTTTTAAATTTGGTTTATTTTAAACACCAACATCTAATGTATTTTATTAATATTGCAAATGGTTTTGGCAGTAACAATTGCGTTGCTAGCGTTAAGAAATTCAAATTCAAATAGTAAACAAATATCTAAATGTGCAGAAACATTACTTTTCGGTCCCTTCCCTCAATACATTTTAATTTCTTGGTGGCTCTCCTATCTTAAAATATAATCAGTAGCGTACTTGACTCCGAATAGTTGCATTTATAATTATCTATATAAAATATTTTATTAAATATGTGTTACTAAAAAAAATAATTTTAAATTTAAAACTGCAGTTCATAAAAATTCATATTTTTATAATGATGAACTCAATAAAATTGCTTGCTTTACATGTTTTTAATTTTATTATTACCAGATGTAATAAACCATTGAGAATGAGTACACAGTACTCAAAATGTACACCTGGCAAGTATATAAAAAAAAAACAAGTGAAGCAAGGAATTTTATTGAGTTTATCATTATAGAATAATTGACATTACTCTAACCCAAAACTTAGTCATACTTTTAAGTTTTAAATAACACCATTCTTAAATAACATTAGTTCTTGCTTGGCATATTCGTAACTTTTATTAGGTTCCCCATTATTCCTTTAACAATAGTTGTGACATAATTTGATGTCTAGGCATTTTAGATACAGTGCAAGTTTATTTCCTTATCGGTATTTTTCAGCCGCCGACCTCAGTATAAAATAGTTTATCTTTGACTCTATTTCATTCATTAGTTTTCAGGGTATTTTCATTTCTGACACGATCATTAATGTTGCAATAATGATGACTTATACTAATGTTATATCCATGGAAAGTTTAATTTTAGAATGTGCCATTTATAGATTTCTGTGGTATTCCATATAATTATATAATATAGGCTTTTATTTTCAAGTATCCTAGATTTCCCATTCTCTATGTATATCTCTCGCATTCTTCTTATATCTTGAAAGATACCTTCTTGTATATTTCCTTTTTTATTTCATGGTACTTATTTTTTTTAATACTTAAAATTACTTTCTACTTTCCATCGATCATAAGTACAAATATATATCTATTAGATTATCACTTTTTGTTCGAACTTCCCCACTATATTGATAAATATTTGTTTTTATTCTCTCTTGATCTTTTTTATATTCTGCATGATACTATATCATTCTGTTTTCTGTATTTGTTCTTATCACCTTTGTGATAGTATATATTTATTCCGTTCATTTAAGGAGCTTTAACGGTAAAAAAATATATAAAATATTTATTTTGCTCCAGTGTTTGTGTTTTAGTTATAAAACCTTACAGTTATATATTAAACGTTTCAGTTATGTATGTAAATCGACAAAAAAAGTACAGGATTTTATCCAATCTTAAATTAATGTAAAAGTTTGAACCTAAACTATCAGCTTAAATTTCTGTCCTTATACATGCAAATATATGTACTAAATGTGGATTTTCTTATTGTTTTGGAAAATTGTTGATTTAAAAGCTTATAGTATTTTTTTCCAAATTTTATTTAATTACGAAATAAATTATAGGTAATGAATAAACAAATATTATGGATTCGTCGAGGGCAATTGATTCATCTAATTGCCTTATGATGCATTCTTATTTAAGAAGAAGTACATCAAGACTCAATTCTGGTACCCTTAATAATTTATATAAATGATCTATTTTAGCAGAACGTCACTGTTTAGCTTATTATGCCTTAATTGTGACGTTATTATTAAAAATAACGACGCTTAGTTTCATTTGGTTGGTTCACAGCTAATTAACTAAGAGTGAAGATAACATAATTCTACCATTGTAATTTTTCCTTATACACAGATATTGTTCTAAGAGATGTTAAGTTACTAAGATCTCTAAAAATTGTCTCTCAGTTTATGGTCTCAAATCTACTCATTATTGGTAATCGTGTATTAAGAGGTTATTTACTCTGCAAGCTATTAGTACACTGTTTTATCAACTTAAACGTTTTAACATGACCCTGTATTTATGCGTCGTCTGGGACATTGTCATGATACCAAATCAGGCGACACTATTATATTTGACTTTCAACAGCTCTCTACATATTAAAATAGTATAAATCACTATGGCTAAATACTAATAATCTATCAAATAATATAAAAATATTATATCCTGAAGAGTTTAGATATGCATTTGAAAAGTATTTTGTAATGGGATTCTATACAAGTTAGACGTTCTATCGGACTTATTATAATAAGTTTTACATTAAAATAATAAATGATGTGTTTAGTTTGTTAATTTGTCAAAAGGCTATCGACCAGAAATCTTTCTGCTTTGTTTTGTTCAGTTATATAACGTCAGTCAATAATGCGTAAATGGATGAAACGATGAAATGGAATCAAATATGATTGAATTAGGTTTTCTAAATTTAGGGTTTCTAGAAAGACAATTTTGTTGAGTTTCTTTATGATAGGAATGGAAGAAGTTTTTGGATGAAAATAACTAAGGTAGTATTATAGAGGAGCTGGTTAGATGGTTTGTTTAAAGGATTAAGAGGATTCCGGAGTTTTGTTAAGGTACGAAGGCTTGCTCGCTCGCTTCAATATTGCGGTAGGTTGGAGTGCTGGGGTTTTCAATACAGGGCACAACCATAGTCAAGTAATGGGCGGCAGATCATCTGATAGGTTTTTACAGCTGTTCTTGTATTGACACCATTGTTTTGTATGTTAAACTTCTAAAGCATTTTGCCCAAGAAGTTTAACATACATTACTTTACCTTTTATTATGGCTGTATGTTTTTTTTAGGATTACCTTTTTGATCTATGGTTATGCTCAAGTACTTAACAGAAACTGAGGAAGGGATCATAATTTGGGAAATATGGACTTAAGGGGAATTATTGGTGTCATAATAAGGAATTTGGAGCTAATATTTGTGGGGATTGATTTTAATGCGCCATTTTGCAAACCATCGTTGAAGTGAGTCAATAAGCTCTTGAATGAATTGAAGGGTTTTTGTTAGTATAGGAGCAGGTGCCATCATCTGGAAATCGCAGGAGATATTTGGATGTATTAGAGAAGAAATATCAACGTGTTTGTCTGTTTGTCCGTCCTTACTTTTAAAGATCATAAATTATACTTTCGTTTAATCAATTGTGAACAGGTTATTGTAGTACAATTCCTCTAATATTTTCAAATCTGCAGTTATTTTCTCGTTGGTATCTCCTAAGTAAACTATGCAAGTGTTGTCAAATCATGTTGCATAAGGTTATTTGTGTAAATAATGTAAAGGCGGTATATTGCCATTTTGTGATATCCCGTGTTCGGCTTCGAGTGGTTGACTCTCTGTACCGCTTTTACACATTGTGATCTGTCTATTAGATATGTTTTTATTATATTTAGTTCCATTATTCTTATTGCCTTTAGTTTTTCAAGTAGCTTACGTTAAGAGTTGGCATTGAAAGCCTTTTAATAATAATAATAATAATAATAAACGTCTTTATTAAGTTAAAGAGTAGTTTTACAAAGAAAAAAATGTATAAAAGTATAGACGAAGTTCAGTCAGCATTATCTGTTTCTGTTCTTCCTCTTAACCTATTATAATTAGTCCAGTTGAGTATACAATAATATAACATGAGTATTTATAAATATATACAAAAAAAAGTGTAGTCTGGTTCACATACCTCAAAGATCATCTTGGAAAATTAATTTGTGTATCTGTATTGTGAATGCTGGTATTGTCGCAGATTTTCGGTTTGAGGGGATTATGTTGTATAACTTATACATGTTGTAAGTATAACTTCTAAGAAAGAAGGCAGTTTTATGTTTCGGAGGTGATATTAGTTTATATTATGAATGTCAGTTCTAAAAACAATTCTGCGGTACAGTCTAGCATCAGACAGAAGTTTCTTAGGGCCGAATAAAATGACAGTTACTTGAATTTATTATTAAAGAGTGTTTTTTGGATATCAGAGAAAGATTAGAGAGGTCGTTGTTTATATTACGATTAGCCATGATCAAGTTACTGTAGGAAAATTAATATAAAATTTGTGTATCATCAGCATACTGAACGCAGGAGTAAAAGTTAAGAGTAGAGGGAATAAAATATGAGTAAATAGAAAATAAAAGAAGACCTAAAATTGAACCCTGAGGCACATCCGCAATAATATTTAGTTGTCTGGATGTGATTCGATTTATTCTTACCTGCTGCTGACGATCAAAAATAAAACTGGTCTAATGAATTTGGATCAAAGCCGATATATTTTAACTTTTCTAATAAGAGAGCGTGATTGAGAGTATCAAACGTCTTACTGTAATCAACTAGTAGTAGACAAGACAGTAATCCTCTGTCAGTAGCGTTAATTATTTTGCTTTTTCATGATTTTTATTATACTTCTTCCGTATTTTCAATTTTTCTTGTTTTTCGACTCATATTATGATTATGTTGTTTTTTTCTTTTTCAGTATCTTGTATTGTATTCTCAATTGTTTGTAGTCGCTCTACCAATTGTTCATTTTTTTGTACTTTATTTCTCCTAAATGTTTATAATCATATTACTAATTTACTATGTATTTTTTTGTATATTAGTTTTGCTCTTATTCAGTATAGTTAAATAATTTTTTAATGTTTGTTTTTATAGTTAGTGTAAAGAATCTTAAATTCATTATTTCCAGGGTGCCTTAAATAGTAGATATTATTCGTATTATTCTTTTTGGGCGGTGCATTTCATGTGTATATTAGAGGTATTGTTGTTTTTTTACTGTTATGATTTGTATTTATGTTTATTGTTCAATTGATTACTATTTTATATTGTGTATCGCCCCTTAAAAATATATAGCTATTCTCCGCCTTTAGAGTATAGAATTTACAGGTTTTAACCATGTTTCTGTAATAGCAATAATTTGTGGATTACTATACGTTGTTGGTATGATTTCTATTTAATGGAATTTGTTTTGTAAGCTTCATATATTATGCATACAAGTATATATTATCCATTGCGTTTAGATGTGTATTTAAAAAAAATCTAGGTTTATTGATTTTTTTCTAAATCGTTTTAATTTTAATTTTGATGCTCGTATTTATTTCTCTATATATGTCTCCATCCCTTGTCCATAAGTATTTGTAGTTGCGTTTTTTTTTTAAATTATATAGCCTTATAGAATAAATTGTTGCAAGTGAAGTTAGTTGTTCATTTATGTATATTTCATTTATTTTTCTCTTAAAGCAAATTCGGTGGTAATTATTGATCCTATTGTCTTCTGGGAATTTAATATGGTTTCTTTTATTTCTTTTGATTTAAGTTGTACCATGACGCTCACTTTTTTATACTCTTCTAGACTGTAGGCGCTGATAATTTGATTTCTTTCATTTTTTGTATTTAGATTTTTCATATTTTGTGTTACTTTCATTTTTTCTTGTTTTTCAACTCCTATTATGATTATGTTGTTTCTTTTTAATTTTTCAGTTTTCTGTATTGTATTCTCAATTGTTTGTAGTCGCTCTTCCTAATGTTCATTTTGTTTTTGTACTCTACTTCTCCTAAACGTTTGTAACTATATTACTAATTTTATATGTATTTTTTTGTATATTACTTCTGTTTTTTTTTCAGTGTATTTAAATAAGATTTTATTTTTATGTTTGTTTTTATAGATAGTGTAAAGAATCTTGAATTCATTAATTCCTTAAATAGTATATATATTATCTTGTAAGGTAATTACATTTTCCTAAATGTAAATTCCAACATATGAAATACTATAGAATACAATATAATTAAAATACAATTCAATACAATATAGAATTAATATTTGTTATACAACAATTACAGAGTTTTATGCTAATTATCGAAATATAATGGTGTCAACAAGATGGATCGACTCGTGCACGCACTGCTCTAATTCCAATGTTAGATATAAGAAAGATTGGAAGTACAGTTAATTTTGAGAATAGTGACTTTTAATGCATTTTCGTAGAAATAGAGTTCACCTGCAAGATCGCCTTTAAAAAAATAATGTCCATGGAGTTTAAAATAAAATTATTTTTTACATTTAAACGGCATATACATTTTTAAACAATATAATTATGTAATTTTTAATATCTCCTATTTCTTTTAATCACTATTTATAGGTATCTGTTAGAATTTATAATGCACTAAAATGTGCAAAAACCTATTTCTTAATTAAAAATAATAATAATTGATATACGAGAAAATAATTCTGTAAGAAACTGTTCGGTTTTCTTTTTGAAATTACAGCATATTAAAAGTATACAAATCATATAACTGAATCTCTTTAAAGGGAATCAATCTCAACAGTACTTTTTTAAATCTTAGCGAATCATTCAATTGTTTAAATTATTGTGTATTATAATTGAAATTCGAAAATAATTATATTTAGTATAGTGGTTCACGCGGATTTATTTAAGGACTTTTATTTATTATTTTACTAATGATTTTCTGATGTTACTGCATACATGAAAATACTATATTATTTGCAGATTAGATTACAATTCTTAATTTAGGTAAATATTTGAATAAGGTTAAGAACCAAGTGTAATGCAATTAAAATTGCAAAAATGATATAATTTTTTATATACTGTCTGCCAAAAGATTGAGAGAAACTATAAAAGGACTTCTAATGGAGCTATGGAAAAGACGATTTATAATATTAAATCTGTTTCAAAATTATATTTTGTATAATTGTATATGTGAATTTATTTTGGTTTAATATACATACTTATTTTGTGTTTTATACGTAATTTAATATTTTATTTCCTAGGCGTATTATTTATATATACAATAATCTTTATTTGGATAAAACATCATACAAAGAAACAATAAATATGGATACAATACAAATAGATGGTGTTAGTCCGTCTGGGCTATAGATCTGAAGTCTTTCTGCCCCGCGTATTATTTGTATAATATAATATATTATATTATTGCTCATTATGCAATAATTGTCTCTAATCTATCTTTTAATAAACTAATTGTTATCAATACTTAAAAAAGTCTTTGATAGTACTTCTATATATTTTACTCATTAATTCCAATTCAAATTTTATAGCTTATAATGTTCTTACGCCATTTTTTTGATATCTCTATTTTTAAGTTTAATATTTTTTTGTTATATGTAAGATTACTATATTTTAAAAGCAAATTAGACATTTAAACATACGTAAAAGATAACCTGTATAAAACTCCAATATATTTAATAAATTTGCGTTCTAATAATGAAAATTTGCGCAGAGTTTCAAAGTTTAAATCCACCAAAAATATTTAATAGAGGGTTCGTGTACGTTTTTACTCCTATTGTGAATAATTACACAGGCCGACATGATTTTTGGTTGTTTGAATTTTACATATAAGTGTTCTTAGCTAATACGGGTACGCTGATTCTGAATGTTAATTTAGTTTGAGCCCATCACGTCAAGATTTTTCACAAAATTTAAAAAAAACCTTTGTGAGATATTTTGTACTAGAGCAAAGAAGTACCTTTATATTTCCTAAATTGCATCAAAATTATTTCTTTAAAATACTTGATACATCGATAGAAAATATTTTGGTATAATATTATGTTTATTTCATTTCGATGACAACTGTGGAGAACTCAAAATAATATCCATGCTTTTGGGTCAGCAGTCTGGATTCACAAAGTATCCATGCTTTTTTGTGCGAGTGGGACAGTCGAGCACGAAATTTATATTACGTTAATAAAGAATGGCCACTCAGAGAAACACTTGTTCCGGGACAAAAAATGTATTGCGTGATGCATTAGTTTACCCAAAATTAGTTCTTTTGATTCCCCTTCACATAAGGTTAGGATTGATAAAGCAGTTTGTCAAAGTTTTAAATAAACAAGGTGACTGCTTTAAATACCAGTGCGACACATTTCCTGCACTTTCTGAAGCTAAACTTAAAGAAGTAATTTTTGTACGGCCTGAAATTCGAACCTTAAAATCGTGTTTCTTGGAATTTGTTCTAAGATCACTTTTATTTATTATTTTTATTATTTCAGTCATGCATGTTACTATATTAATTGCAGATTGAACTATAATTTTAATACTATATTAATTGCAGATTGAACTATAATTTGTGTTCAGGTAAATGTTTGAGTGAAGTGAGCAATTAGATTGTACTAAAATGGTTTTCAGCTAAGAAAATATGCTAATAAAAGATTTTATATTCTATCGAAATTTTGATATTAAATGTTCTTTTGCTAAGAATCAAACTTGATCTCAGACTAACATTAGAGTTTAGGTAACTTCATATTAAATAAATCAATATACGACCTAAGTGTCCTAGTTTATCAAAATGTTTTTTAAGTATAAAATGCATCACTGTATGAATTAAAAGAAACCAATACATTTAATAAATTTAAATTTTAGGTTACTATAATTATAGTGAAAATTTGTGTAATGCTTTAAATTTGATAAAAATATATGAACAGTTTTATTTAATATTTTGTTGCATGAGCCCTAATAAGTAACTTACAGTACAGTTGATACATTTCTAAATATTTATCACTACACTGCTAATTATAAATTGCTTGTTTAAACTTGCATACTAATAAGCTATGGGCGGATTTCGTCTTTTTGTAATGTTATTGAAAGATTGTTAGGTAATGAAAAAACAATCGATTTTAATTAAAACATAATACATTACGCTGTAATAGCTAGAAACCAGTATATTTAATAATCTTGTCAACTTTTTGAAAGTTATTTAATTTAGATACAATAAACATAAATTACCGTTTTAATGCGTTTTGATGGAGGATATTCATTTTTGGAATCCAAATTGTGATCGGTGGTGCCAATGTTATTATTGTTAATGTTGTTATTTTTATTGTACACTCTTTTACTCGGCCTGATGTTCCTTTTGACCCGCTTCTCAGGAGGCCTAGATTTGTTATCGTTATTCACTAATAAAGTACTGGATGTTGACGTGATTACACTATGTTCTCTCACTGGTACCGGTTGCTCTGTAGGCAAAGATTGTGACTGGTCCTTTTTAGTCGTCTGCTGCACTGGTTGAATAACTTGCTGCACCGGTTGAATAACTGGATGCACGGATTGAATGACCTGTTGCTGCATAGGTTGAACGGTTTGTTGCACCGGTTGAATCGCCTGTTGCGCGGGACTCACGATAACCGTATTTTTGGTGACAACGGATGTTGGAACAGCAGCCGGCTGACTCGGAGATTTTGCCCTCTGGATTTCAGGTTCCGGAGACAGAGGCAGGATGAGAATATCTTCGTTGTCTTCTGATATGGTCAGATTGCCGCATTCGTCCGCAATACAAATTTGTATGTTTTCTACATCTGAGGAACATTCGGAAGTGGGCGGCGTGGGTGCAGGCGGCATCTGCACCACGTAGACGATGGGCGGCTGATAGGCCGGTTGATATTCGGGAACCGGTTCTGGTGATAACGGCCTATATGTGTGTTCCGGCGATAATGGTGCTTCGTTCGGCATTTGGTGATGAATCGTAACCACACCTGGAGCTTGCAAAGGTGGTAAGCTCTGTGATAGTGAAAGAAGGTCATGTGCTGCTTCCGTCTCTTCAGGACTTCGTACCCTGAATATCGGTATCCCACCATCCTGGTGATCAATTTGTGAGAAAACTGTATCAGATCCATCATCTTCAATCATAAGCGGAGAAGCTGGGGCTGGTGATGGTGGTCGACTAACGTCCAGCTCATAATTATAAGAATGACCTGCAATAGAAAATGTTTGAATTAGTTTAAAAGTAAATTTTATCAATAAAACTACAAATAATAAAATCTATAAATAACATTTTAGTGTCAAGCTTTAAATTCTAATTGAATAAAATTTATGGCGAAAACGAGTAAGCGGTTATATAATTTGAGCATATTTCCCATCTTCTGAAATCGTGAAAAGGAATTGAAGTAAAGAAAGAAATCGGAAACGGCGACGGGGAATTGGCTCCGGCGTTTGGCCCGTCCGATTAAGAAAGGCACGGCTGAAATTTCCGTTCAATTTAGTTCCTTGTTGCGCCCCTGAATGGCCTCCGCCAACTTCCAAACTTACAACTGCTCCCTCGAGGAGAGTTCTTCCACTCGCGATCGATTACCGATTTATTCCAGCCAGATTTCGCCGGCATTCATAGATCGACCTTTTCATAAACTTCGTCCCCGAATAAATTACATCAAACTTGAAGAAATAAGCTTCGGTATATTTTTTTAGCTATAAAAGTCATTGGCTACGGATGTATTTGTATATACTTTATATCTAAATGGCAAATATTCGTTTTCAAAATTATTCTTTGTAGAATGATTTGTATTTTATGTCTATTAATTTATAAGGTATTTAAAACTATATATGATTGTCCATACATCAATCTTAACTATAATAATAAAATTAAACTGAGTGTCAAAAAATTAATTAAAGACAATAAAACTATACAATGTTTATTAATTGAATGGAGCTTATAAAGTTTGCTATTTTGATTGAATTAATTATCAATAAAATGTGGTGAAAAATAGTATTTTTTTATATTTTAATATTGAAATTATGATTGCAGTAAGATTTATATAATTCAATAATCATTTGAAATTGGGTTAATTATATATATCCATATTATATGTAAATAACTAAATGGAATAGTAGTATCTACAAAGGATCAGTTAAAATAATTAACATTAGACACATCAAGCCGGCAACTAGGAAACTTATGTAGTAGAAAACTGAATTCAGTCACGGTCCATTGCGGAGACAAATTAAAATCATAATCCTGGTCATTACTTCCGTCTCGCGCGGCATGTAAACGTTTTCGTGAGGATTAAGTGGACTGAAAAGTTAAGGGGTTAATCCGCGGATAAAAAAGTATATGGGGGATGTAGGGCTTCTTAATTGGCCGATCGTCGGAATAATACCCTCGACGTTGCCGGCAATAATGAAGTTTTATTATCGACGGCCGCCTAGAGGGTTAACAACGCCAAATAACTTTTCCATTAATTCCGCAATCTATGGATAATTGCTAAACAAGAAGTACTAGCGATTCATTCGCATTTACGTTAATAAAACGAACAACAATAACTATTCTCAATTTATATTTATAACGCGCGTTTAATAGTATTGTTTATATAGCTTTTTATAGATAATAAATGTCTTTCTTTTAGGTTTTATTCTTCAATGAGATATGAAATCAATATGATAAGAAAGATAAGAAAGAATCATATTTTTGTAAGTGTTAAAACTGAAGTTAGTTAAACATATAGTTTACTAAGTCGTATTGCATGTTTAACACCATTAATGGTTTTGCTAAGATCCAACAGTTTGCTAACAACAATATTACAGTTTTGTATGATGCAGCTATTTATAGTGGTTTAATGAAAACAACCATGCATTGAATAAAGGATAAACTAAAGTTGTACTCTTCGCGACTTTAAATGCTAGTATATATAGTACCATATAATTTGTAGGTATTATTCTGAACTACTGAGTTGGAAAGAAAACTATTAGGTTAAAATTGTTACAATATATAAATTCAATTATTAGTTAATAGGCAAATTAAAAATAGTTAAAAGAAAATAAAATTAATTTCGAATTCAGATACATAACAATTAGAGATAAAAATAGTAATTTAAATATATAATAAATAAATAAATGAGATTGAATTACCTTCTATTAGTAAATACATCTATCATAGATAGTCAAATATCGCTACCATTTAGATTCATGCTTATAGGGACATAATTACTATTATCTATCTTGTAATGCATCGCACTAACTTATGATTGTTTAAATTGGATCAAAGTTAATTTAACTTCGCAAATTGTAAATCCTCCCCAAAATGAGATGGCGTGAAACGATAAGAAGATAACGATAAATAACACCGAAAACGCTAATTTATAAGTTTTATAATTTTCGACAACAACTCTCAAACTCGAATAATCCGGAAAATTTGAAATCGGAGCGGGCGATATAAATCGTGCTAAAGAGTATTTCGCACTCTTCGTCCGCCTTTTTCCGTTTCCTGCAGAGTTCCCAGTTCCTGCGTGCCCCCACCATCGACCAGGGGCCGTTAATTACGTTCTGTTGTGAGTTGTTAAATATTTATTCGTGCCGTTTTCTGTTGCGCTGTTGATTCGCATCAGCCCGTGGGCACGTAACGTGGGTGAGATCGAAAAAAAAACAGAGCGTGGAAATAAACGGGGAAATTGAAAAAGGCGTAATTGGAAAAATGTATTTTTTTATGGGAATTATAACGCAAAGAGATAATTTGTGAATCATACGTATACATACTTTTTTGAACAAACGTTATTTCTTAGAATTGTTCAATTATTTTTTGAAAGAAACGAAATTAATTTATATACAACATATATTTTGCGAATAGGAATAATTCCCAAAAATTATAATTAATTATTCATATGTTTCTAAGCCCTTGACACTATTGTTATGGTAATATTTTCTATTATTATCATGCTTACAAAAGATGTAAATGTACTGACATTTGATAAATGATCTAAATCAAATGAAACTCATACACCTGAATTATTAAACTACGGCAGAATGTTAACATTAATATTAATTGTTAAAACTATTAATCATATTAATAATAAATCATCACGATACAATTGAAAAATAAATAATGAAGGTTTTATTGAGAATTAACGAGCAAGTAATGTAATATTGTAAAAATAACTATAATAGTTACATTTACGAGATATTTTAAGTTATGATATTATCAATCTCATTTTTTATTGCATCTTTATTACATTATACTAATTTAATAATAACAGCAATAACTTAATTATTTCATTACACTGTAAAATATATATTTAAATACTTCTTGGAGTGTAAATAACTAAATATAATTTCTGTATAGAAAATTAAGTTATAGAACATATTCATCCCGAGGGCAATAAAAGCACTCTGTAGTTTAGCTGTTGGCTAAAAGCGAAATAGCTATTTGTCACGAGCTCGGAACACAGTTTAAATTTACTTCTAACTTCAGGGGCGCTTTCAAATGGCGAATTAAAAGCTAATTAAAACATCAACAAGTGGCAATAACGCGACAAATAACCTGGAAATTATGCACCAAGGACAAACCGCGAGCACCTCGTTTCAAGCTATTTATAAAAGAAATTGTTGATTATGTATAGTTAACGAAACTGTTAGTATTTTAATTTCTATTAATTTCGTACCTCCGATGCTTTGTATAATAGTATAGTATCAAATTAATTTACAGTGTTACAGTGGTATGAGATTTAAAAATTAAATGTCAACTAAAACAAAAGAAAATGTGTTACTTGCGGCTTGAATACTGACGGCACAGGTCTGTTCTTAAAATAAGTTTCACTATTAAAATTGTTACCTTATACCTACAATGATTAATTTATTTCCATTGATCATACAAATAAATATGTAAGAATTATGAAATAAAGAAAAATATGTACGCCGGTGGTGGCGCATTCGGTTGCGGCCGAACTAGCGTTAGCGAGAGTGCATCAACGTTAGTTTGGGTCAGTAGTTGGATGGGTGACCAGTACTGTTCACCATTGGGATACAATTAGTGGTGCCTTAGAGTGAGACACATAAAATACACAAATAACACGGCGGAAGAACAACGTGGTCGATAGCCAAACACTACTACTAGTACTACTACAAAAAAATACCTATTATTAATAAATTAAATTGAAATATTACATTAAAATTTGGTACAATGCTATCTGACAAATCTATACTTCCCATATTTTTGCTTCATTCAGTAATAATATAAGAACAATACATTTCTTCACTTATTGCTTATTTTTTTCTTTTAATTGTGTTTTTATTTTTAGAATTTTATATAATAAATTGATCAATCCAAGTATTTATTAATATAACACCCAAAAATCTTGATGTTTGTTTAAAGTAAATTAATTGAAGTAAATTAATTTGCATTACTTTGGTAGCTTGTTTTGTACAAAAAATCTTACTTGCGATTCGTTCAAATTTAAACACCTAAAATATTTTTATTTTTATTAATTTATTTGTATTATGGTTTAATGAATAATCTTCATTCGTATTTTCTTTAATAGGGTACTATTATAACCGACATAAACAATAATCAAAATTAAAAGCCAAAAAATTAATTACTTTAATTTTAGTTAGTTTTAAGGCATCTTCTTCGTTATACATGTTGAATATTAATTAAAATACTTTAATGGTCAAATATATGCAAGCCATAGTTTTATGAAATTATATAAACCTAAAGAATATTCTCTGGGAAGAATACTCGTAATGATGGCGCAGCTTGATAGTGTTCTAGTTGAGATTCTTGGGATAAATATAAAATTATTAATTAGTGGTTGATAAATTCAATGCATGATTTTCAAAATCATATAAATGGTCCAAAAAAATCAAGAAATTTTAATTTAAAACACAAGCAAACACCGTAATGACCAGTGAAGGTAATTTATGATACGGCTAATTTTCCAAATTTTAAACTGCTTAATAATCTAAGTAAGAAAAAACACCATATTATATATACTATAGTATGGGTGATACTAAATCTAAAATTACAAATTAATAACTTTGCACAAATATAATATGGGATTTTGATTGGGTCCTATAAGATATATCCTAAATCCTCCGAAACATAGCATAACTACTTAGATGTTCACATTCCCGATAAAAACACTTTTCGGCGTAGCGCAGTTGGAGATAGGGAAGCGAGTTTTACTTTTGAGTATTTAACTCTCTGGGAAAACTGCCAATGAAGATATTACGGCTCCTTTATATAATATTTAAATAAAATTAATTTGATAAGGTTACCATCAGCATTTCGTTCATTTTTGGGTAAGTGTTTTACTTGATAATAGTCATAGTAATTAATAGACAAATGTTTAACATCATAATTATTTTATTACCTTTTAGGTTCAATAATAATAATTATATTCCAATTTTATTAAATGTATGCTCACCAAACTAAGGATATTACGATTATATACGGATAATTAGATTAACATCAGAAAGATTTTATAATGAAATTCCCTAAATCTATGTTTATTAATAATACTATAAACTTATCTGCCTAGTTTTTATATAAGTATATTAAGATACTACAAATTCATATTCATTTGCAAATACGTATATATTTATTTCGCCATATTAATAAAACAGTTTTATCATAGCCTTTTAAATCAGATGGATGAGATATAATAAGATATAATAATAACTATTATAGACGAGTCTCTGTTCAATCGGTGAAGCAATTTCTTAATGGGTCATCGAATATATTAAACTAATTGATGATTACATATTTGGCAAGTACATCAAAGTTAAACTAAATTCCTCATTCACTTTTTATACAATTCCAACCGTGATTGTAATAGCACAATAGTAAATTCTGAGAGAAATTAAATTTTTGTTATATATTTCGCCTATTAAAACATACTGAAGAATAGCAATAAATGCATTTTTAGTATTTAGTAGATATTTACTTAATTATTATTCTTATGAAATTAGGGATACCAACACAAAGTATGAGACTTTTCTCAACCAGTTTTCTACATCATATTATAACGCGTTCGCGGAAAAAACGTATAAAATGCAAATCTAATCAAGTCAACAATGTTGACTGGTTCAATAATCAAAGGCTCTATTTTATATATCAAGCATATAATAATAATTCAGCTCTAAAAAACATTTACTATACGTACAGGAATCAATACAGAATTGCTATTATAAAAGCAAAACGTGAGCCCAATTACACTATAATTCGTAATTCAAATAATAAAAATAAGGCGATGTTGCAAATCATAAAATCACCCATCCCTTAGATCTGAATCAATTTATATTACTCCAAACGAGTTTAATGAAGCCTTTCAAAATTCAATAAAACGAATAGTTAATACCACTTCACCTAGTAACATGGATGCCTTAAAGTTTATGCCGCCCAGAAAACTTAATATTAGGTTTTCTTTTAAACAAGTATCTGTGGCACATGTCAGAGACATTATTTGTCGTTTTAAATATAGTAAAACCAAAGATATTAATGGATGGTCCGTTGATATTATTAAGTGCTGCAAAGCCTCAATTTTAATTCCTTTGGTGCATATTAATAATGCGTGTTTACGATCAAACTGGCTTCTGACCTAATGAAGATGTCCTTGGTGGTGACAGTTTTTAAGAAATGAAGTAGGTCCGATCCTTTGGATTACAGACCAATTTATATTCAAAAATACTTGAGTATATAATGTACAATCAGACTGTATATTATCTAGAAGAAAACAATCTATTTAATGAACACCAATTTGGATTCAGAAAAGGACACTCAACAACTAAACTAACTGAAATTATAACAGATTCGTTTGAGGAAAGAAGCATGTCTATCGTTACCTTTGTTGATTTAACAAGGGCATTAGATTGCATTAACCATAACCTATTAATTAAATTACGGGTGTTGCGAAGATACTTACAAATTAATAAAATCATATCTTAGAGGGATATATCAAGCAGTTAAGGTGGATTGTACTATTTCATCTAAGAGTACGGACAGAGTGAGAGCGTTTGGCGGGGCGATGCGTGCGGCTTCGTTTTTTTAACACATACTAACGCTGCGTGGCACTCAGGAGGACTCAGGACGCCACCATGCGTTACCACGTGTTTAACATGAACCCCGCACGCATTCGCCCCGCCTGACGCTCTCACTCTGTCCGTACCCTAAGCGTATTGTAAAACACAGTGCACCGCAGGGATCTATCATGGGTCCACACTTATTCTTACTATATATTAATAATTTCTCTAATAACGCTGATAATATACAGTCCATCTTATATGCAGATGACACAACCTTAGTGGATAAGCAATTAGATCTTTGTAAGCAACTGAATAGTGAAGCGCTTGTGATATTGTGTTTAATGCAAATCAATTACAGTTAAATGCTTCTTAAACTATCAACATGCTTTGTACTTTATGAAAGTACATCGTGATCCCAGTATCTTCTCAAACAAATCTAAATTTTTGGGAGTTGTGATTGATTCCTCAGTAACTTGGATGCAGAAAACAGACGCATTAGCTGCTAAACTATGCAGTAATACTTTCTTACTCAGAAATATCGCGAACCAAGTTTCTGTAAACATTTTAAAGTCAGCATATCACGCTACTTGCCATAGCATAATGAATTACGGTTTACTAGTTTGGAGCCATTCCTCAGGTAGACAATATATATTTTCATTGCAGAGACGAGGAGAATTGTAGTCGGGGCAAAATATCGTGATGACTGCACAATTATTTAAGTTGTTGGGTATAATGATTCTGCCGTCCCAATATATTTCTGAATGACTTATTTATATTAAATCTCACTATGATCAGTACAAGGCTATAACATCGATCCGTGCACACGAAACAGGGCAAAGAGATGAACTATGTGTTTATAAAATTAGGCTAAAAAAAGCAAGAAATGGTCGGAGATATTGGAGAATTAAGTTTTTCAATAATCTACCCGCAATTAAGCAATTTAAAATAAAACTCAAATCCTTTTTGCTAAATAAGGCTCATTTTGTTTGGCAACAGTATTTTTCTGATTCAGACATACACTTATGAAATCGCCACCACACTTTACAGAGATTTTTATTTGTTGTAGTATGCATGTCTAAATTTATATTTACACCATTTTAAATTTTAATATGTTCAACTGTATTGTTTAATCCTAAAAAGTTTTGTAGACATTCATTATTTTATAGCATAGATTTTTATACATTAACCGTTTTGTTTATATCGGCTATTTTATGTTTTACTATTTGTTTATCTATTTACTTAACTTATTTATCTATATACACACTGCTTGTTAGTTTTATAAAATAATTTTAACTAAAACTCCTTCATATCTGTATAATACATTTAGTTTCCATAATTTAAATATTCGCCGAAAAGATGCTTAAACCATACCTCTTCATCGCATTGAACTGTTTAAACGAAGTTTCAGATACAACATTGCTTTCTACTATAATAGATATAATTTTGGACATCCTACACTTTTCACTTTTAAACGATATTTAAAAAAATATTACTAATGGAACAAAATCAACACTAATAGTAATTTTTTTGCGAGCATAGTATCTACTAACCTTTTGATCTCAAACATTTAATATATTTTTTAATAGCTATCCATGTCATTTATTTTTATTTTTATTTTTAATTTATTTTTAGTTATCTATTTTTAGTTATTTAGATTAGTTCATTAAGTCTGCTTAAAATATATTATTGTTTTCTTTTGTAATTTACGATCTAGGGGAAGTAACAGCGATATCAGATTTGCTTCTGATATATTATGCTGATCTAGATTCGTTTTTGTTTCTCTATTTTCTGTAATATTACATTTATACTTATTATTATGTTTTTAAACTTGTATTTAATTTGAGTTACAAATAAACAAATTTATTATTATTATTATTATTATTATTACTATAGTCTGTTCCTTGGATCTTCCGTCGAACGTCACAAACTCTCGCTTCGAGAAACGACGCAAAAACATGCAGTCTGATAAAGTAAACCAAATGCGTTAGAAAAAGAACGCACTGTAAAACTTTCGTCCTTTTTTGAAGCGATAGTTTGTGACGTACGACGGAAGATCCAACGAACAGACTATATATATATTTATATTATAGTTATTTGTCAGTTCTATGTTTTTATTTGTATATACTAATTTTAATTCTAACGTGTTTACGTATGTTTTAAAATATTAATATATTAATTAATTAAAATGTTTCATTCACCTTTAAGTGAAATGATCTATTTCTAATTATATTCACCAATTTATATATAGTAGATATTTATTTGACATATGTAAGATTTGTATTTCCATTAGCACTAATAAAGTATTATTATTATTATTATAAACTGTTTTTTTATATAAGGTATGTATTTTAATAATTTGAAGGTAAGTTAGTGCATATTCACCCACCATGCTTAAAGAAGATATTACTATAATTGAAGTATCTAACAAAATTAAAACAAATTCCCTTGATTTTATTTTTTCAGTACCGGTAGTTTACATAAATATAAAAGTGTGAGTAAGTAAGTTGAAATACGTATTTGGGATTTCTATGTCATCTTACAATCATTATATCATATTCAAAAATTTAAGTAAATTCACTTTCAGTTTTAAACTGAAATTTATTTTATTTATTATATATATAAGTAACCTGCAGCTACAACAATGCCCTATATTATTATTTCTTTTGTTAATTAATAATTAATCTATTGTTTTAATATTCATATTCATTTATTTTAGCGTAGTAAGTAGATGACGCAATCGTATGTAGGCGTTTTGCTTAGTGTGTAAGTTATAGTTTATATAAGCCACTGGCGCGCATGTATTATGTTAATATTAGATTTGTAATCCAGTTAGACACGTCCTGTGTTAATTCATTATTAAATTAATTATTATGTTATTTCGTAAATTAAAATAACCCGAGTCGTAGTTCCCAGTCGCGTGACATAAATAAAAATAGTTTTTAAAAAACCAAATTATCGACCACGAAATTTAACTGGCGCAGTCGTTCGGATTTTTCCAAAGAGGGCCTGAACGAATATCAAGCCCCTTTCGTTCAACGATTAATTGGAAATAACCTACATCATCTCCACGTCGTCTCTGACCCGAGGATTCTCAAGAAATCGAGAACACCAGTCCAAAGGCAGCAGGACGCAAGGACATCAACTCACCCGTTCCACAGTCTCCCTGGACGAACACCAAAGACCGATGGACAGCGTGATCTTCGGTTGGTAAGTACAAGTTTTTTAGAGGCTTTTTCATTTTTATGTTCACAAGCGAATCGGACTCTGACTCGGACCCGTCTAATATTAGCGATAATTCCCCTATCGATTCTCATACTCCTGGTAGTCCCGTTAACGATCTAATAAATCAATTTTTAAATATAAACTTAAACATGGAAGACGTTGACTACCGTCTTATTAAATTAAACGTGGATACAATTCCATCATTTAACGGAAATAGTGAATTAGTGGAAGTCTTCATATCTAGGTGCGAAGCCGTATTAAATCAGTTTAGACCATTAAATAATATCCAAGTCAATAATTATTTAATAAATGCAATAATTAGCAAACTACAAGATCGCGCGCTGATTGCCATAGGTTCGCGGACAGAATTAAACACTTGGCCGGAAATTAGGAATCACCTCCGACAAAGATTTGGAGATTTAAGGAATTATGATTGCTTAGTTCAAGATCTGATAAATTTAAAACCTAGAAAAAATTAATCATATTTAGATTTCGGAGAACGCCTCCAGATATTACGAAGTAGATTAGCTAGCAAAATAAATTCATTATCAGCTGTGGAAATGCCAGACGCTACTAAGCGAATTCATTTGCACAACTATGACGAACTTGCGTTAAAAACGTTTGTACGCGGTCTGCGCGGAAATATACAAAGCATTGTTCGCCTGCGCGATCCTATTACACTAGAGGACGCGATAAATTATGTTATCGAGGAAAACAATTTCCAGAGTACATTGGACTCTCCGAACACACCAAATAATAATATCAGACAACATTTTCATACGCAAACGCAACCGTTCAATAACCAACAATTTACACATCAAAATAGACCTTTTCCAAGTCAGCCAATAAATTTACAATTTAGGGCGCAACATCAACAGCGATTTCCCACAAATAGACAAGTGTTCGGGAGACCACAAAATTTTCAAAATCAATTTTCAAATAATAGACCATTTAATAATAATAACAATAATAATTATCCGCCAAACAAAAGACCACGTTTCAATAATTACAATAACAACCAAAACCCAAATTTTAATAATAACGCTCATAATTATAATGCAAATAATAACTCGAATTTTAATTCAAATACTAATCAATTGCCCCGACAAAATCCACCTCAGTTGCCAAACCCAACACCCATGTCGACATCAACGACATACACAAACAGACCAAGATTATACAACCTCGATCAACCGGGCACATCCTCTGAAAATATTAATAACACAGCTAGTTACACCGACGAGAAAGAAACAGATAGTTTTTTAGGTTAGATCGCCTCGGAACAAAATCAGTTGAATATTTAGGAATAGTAAATAATGCGAGTAAATTGCCATTTATCATAGACCCAATAACGAAATCAAAAATTATAATGGATTCTGGAAGCACACGTTCATTCATTAGTCCCCGTTTAGCTAATAAATTAGATAAAAATCTCATTAGAAACGACCCTTTTGAAGTAACCAGTGCCCATGGTACTTCCCATGGAACACACAGTGCAATCATTTCGCTAAAAAACCTTTTTAAAAGTAATTTCGCATCAAAACTTAAATGCTACATATTTGATTATTTAATCATATCAGATAATCACCTAGAATTTAAAAATACCGTAATTAGGGAACTCTACAAACAAAACCCACAAGTCCACTCATTATGCCATTTAAAAGAAGACAATAGATACATCATATATCTGATCACAAAACAATACCACTTTAATAAACCTACGTTAAAAGACCTTTTCAACACTCTAATTAATTTGAGACAATTTTGTATTAATAATAAAATAACAAAACTAGCAATCCCCAAATTAGGCTGCGGACTCGATAATCTAAATTATAAAACTGTAAAAACCATGATAGGCTATATTTTCCAAGATTGCAACACACAAATAAACATTTATATACTAGATGATCTACCTTCCGGTTCTTCAAAAAATTAAATAATAATAATAACCAATCGGTTCCAGGTTACTTCTCATCACGCCTGTGATCGGATTCGAAATTAAAGACATTACAAAAAACGCAGGGTTACTACCCATAAATTTAGGAAAAGCTAAATTAGAAAAATCTAAACATACTTTAGTACACCACTACAATTTAGAACCCATTTATAAAGAATTCGAGAAACTAAATGCCCAATACGAATTTTTGAAAGAAACGACGAATAATATTTCAAAATTTAAAAACGATTTCCAAAACTATGATAAATTGCTAAATTATTCCAGAAATGATATAATCGAAAAAATAAAGACAATTCAACTGAGTGTCAAAAACAAGCGAATTAAAAGAGGATTAATTGATGGATTGGGTACGGTAATTAAAGCTATAAGTGGCAATATGGACGCCCGTGATAATGAAAGAATAAATAAAATACTAAAACATTTGGCAGACAATGAAAACAATCTCCAAAATCAATTGAAATTTGGCTACAGTGTTAATACAAAAATTATTCAAAATTTTAACAAAACCGTTCAAGATATTTCACACAATCAGAACACATTAGAATCTAGGATCAAGCAATTATACGCGATATTCAAAGAAGATGTCGATCATCAACATATCCTATTCACGAAAGATCTATACAATCAGCTGATCTTACTTTTTGGCATAATTGGAAATATTCTGCAAAATATTATAAATTCTTTAGCCTTCTGCAAATTAAAAGTCTTGAGCTCAGACATAATTAGGCCTCAGGACCTGTACGAAGAATTAATCAAAATTTCAACCCATTACAACGAAGAACTACCATTTGATCTGAAACCCGAAAATATTATTAACTTCGAATCAGTAATAACTGTCGATTGCAAAATTGAAGAAACACAAATTCACTACTTTCTATCCTTACCCATCAATTATGAACATCCATTTAGTTTATACATGATGTACCCCATCCCTACAAAGTACGAGTCAGACTACGTTACTATAATTCCAAATGTTAGAGTTTTACTAAAATCAAATATTAACCAAAAAATATTGCCTCTAAGTGACTTGTGCTTTGGTAGCAACGGTCAATTTCAATGCAAGAATGACTTAATTTTAAATTTCCAAGCGGACTGTGAAGCAAGCTTGCTACTTAATGGAGCTCTGGATTTATGCAAATTCACCAAACTCGAAATTAATAATGATCACCTAGAGAAACTACCATATACCAACAAATTATTAGCTGTCTTTCCATACAAAGAAAAAATCAAGGTCATCTGCCCCGACCATGAAGAAACTCGCTACCTACAAGGAGTCTTCCTAATCGAACCGAATAAGTGCGACCTTGTGTACAAAAACAATAAAGTGCCAGAGTTAGAAGAGACATCGGGAAGCCCAGTGTTCATAAGTGCATCCGAACTGAAAATTGACCCCTACAAACTGAGCAACTTTACTATAAAACTAAAGAGACTTAAACTAGAAGACGTCCCCGTGTTTGCTCAAGTGCCCAACATTACAGAAACATTCATCCCTCTTATACCCAGTGCATGGACACTCTTTATATGTGTTAATCCCAATAGGTGCAGTGGCCCTAGGACTTAAATATTTTAGGACCAAAAAGGTGGTCGTCACCCCTAAGGACTTCTCTCCCACGGTGTGCCGAATCTGAGGGGGGAAGAGTAACCTGCAGCTACAACAATGCCCTATATTATTATTTCTTTTGTTAATTAATAATTAATCTATTGTTTTAATATTCATATTCATTTATTTTAGCGTAGTAAGTAGATGACGCAATCGTATGTAGGCGTTTTTCTTAGTGTGTAAGTTATAGTTTATATAAGCCACTGGCGCGCATGTATTATGTTAATATTAGATTTGTAATCCAGTTAGACACGTCCTGTGTTAATTCATTATTAAATTAATTATTATGTTATTTCTTAAATTAAAATAACCCGAGTCGTAGTTCCCAGTCGCGTGACATAAATAAAAATAGTTTTTAAAAAACCAAATTATCGACCACGAAATTTAACTTATATATATGCTCTCTTAACACTTTTTGGAAAATTGGCAAATATAATTAATTATTTGAAAGTTGGAATAGATACTAATATATCATCCATCCTACATGATAATTTAGGCCGAGTCACAGATTTATCAATAACCAAATTAATTTTAAAACATCCTTCTTTTAAATGAACAACAGCTTCTTTTAAAACTTACATTTTAGGTACATGCAGAAATAGTTTTTTAAGCTCATCACTGTAACTGACAACAAAAAGTGTAGATCTATATTCAATATATTTATTAGGAAATAAAAAAAAAGAGAAAATAAATATAATAATATTTGTGTTAGTGTGTTGATCTGTTAAATGGCTAACGACCAGCGGTCTTAGTCTGTCTCTGAGGATGACGATGGTAACTTTTTACATTAATCATAATATAAAAAAATAGTGCATAAATGCTCATTGAAAATAAATTTTCATATTATTACTTTTATTATTTTGATTTACATGGCAATAGAGGTTCACTATAACTAATGATATTAGTCTTCCAAAACTTGCGGAGCAATCTGCTCCACGCATCTTTTTAGATATTCGAGAGCGTTACTAATTTCTAGTAAAAACTTTGCAAAACCTACTGTAAACTTTTCTACTTAAACTCTTCTGTAATCCCAATTTCTCCCCTAAATATAATTTCCTGCTATTATTGATTTTAGTACATAATTCGTTCGTTAAACATATTTAGAAGCACACTAACAATATTTGTGCAATGTGTTCTTGTTCATTTAACATTTTTTTCATAAATATACATAATGAACACTGAATAAAACACTTACTATGTTTTTAACCACTAAAATTTATTATAATATATAAATATATTACAATGTGTACGACTTAAGTTTCGACTTTTGACGGTCATTATCAACTTGATATCAAAACTATTACAAGAAACTAGAAGTAAACAAGAAATATGATAGATAATTTGCCTTCCAATGAAACAAAATGAATCAAAACAATGTCTCTGTTTTATAATACTGCCAGTGTTTTTACTATTGCTCATAGACTCCTTTGAATTACTAGAGCGCAAGTTAAAGAACCTCGTTGATGCTGTCTGGGTCGCTATAAACTTATCGAATCGCTTTCTTTTCAGCATTTTTTTTATATAGGCGAACAAAAACGTCTCTAGGAGCGAAGTCTAGATGTAGGAGCCTTGAGGCAGTGTGAATACGTCGAAATTAGTCAATGCGGATGCGATGGAGTCGATCCTTTAAATAGAGAATCACTCCAGCATTAAGCTGACTTGACACTCTGCTTAGCAGGAACAAACTCTTTGTTGATGATTCTTCAGCATAGAAAAAAGACAATAAACATGCTTTTCACGCGTGACATACTAATGCGAGTTTTCATAGGTGTTAGTGATAAGAGGGTATACCATTCTGCTTTTTGATATTTCACCACTTTATTAAAATTTAGGATCGTCGTGAAAACGTTGAATTTCTTCGCAAACAACTAGGAGCCCTACCTGTTCATCCGTCTTTGAACTTTGAATCAAAGTTTTGCATCCGCAAATCTTCGGTAACTAACTTGTATATACTAGTCTGAACCAATTGCAATACATCAGCAATAAATCTAACAGTAAGACGATGGTCCTGTTTAACAATTTATTTAACGCATGTTTACCGGAGCCTCTTAGCTCGGTTATCGTTTTCAACGTCCTCGCATCAAATTACGAACCTCTTGTGCCACATGAAAACCATTGCATGTGACATAGGTTCTTCTTAGTAGGCCTCTAATTATACAAAAAGTCTCAGTTGCACTATTCTATACTTTCACACAAAACTTTACATAATAATACTGCATTTTCTACCAATTTTTGACGGGGTCAATGACTCCACGAATGATTTGTGCACTTCAATGTCTAAGAGGCAACTGATGTTCATGTGCTTCGTTAGCTGATTGACACACCCCACTACCTCACCTTGTCGGTGTTGAAATGAGTTTTCAAATTCAGGCGGATTAGTATTAAATCGAACAAAAACGTGATATATATTACTCCTTTTTCTTTTATGTGAAAGCCCTTAATCTAAATAAATCTTTAGAGAAGTCTATAAAAATGAATCGTTTCGTTTCGAACACAGCGTGGAAAAATTGAAAGATCCAACGAATGACTTTTAAAAGCAGTTCGCCCCAGTACCTCAGTATTTTTATACTATTTTGGTACGAAGGAAACTTAACCAATTAGAAAAATAATAACTTTAAAAAATTGAAGTACTCATTCCATTTAGTAAAGCATGCTTACATATAGTTGGAAAATATTATTATTTAATGAAATTATATGCAGCAGTACAATATTTTTATTAAAATAAAATAACTAATTTAAGTAGTAAAAAGTAACATAACAAGAATAACTACTAATTTTTGCGTTCTGTTAAAATTATTGAATATTATATTCCTCTTAAGATATCAAGAGTAGGTGTAATTAATAAAACTAATTGAAATTAAATAACAAAGTAGGAAGCCTTTTCAAGCAGATAAAGCCAAACTTTAAAAGACTAGAAATGAAATGTACAATAAAACTAATAACTCCTTTTCTACTTTTGTTTACGGAATTAACTAATAGAAATTCTTTCTTTCCTTATGAAATAATTAATTGTTGTGTTGCAATAGGTTCTTTATGAAACAGCTCGTCGAAATTATTGGTTTTGCAATTTCAATTAAAAATTTCCACTTTATGTAAAATTTTCTTTTGTTTAATTTTAAGGTGCTGGCTGAGAAATTTGATTGTGAACACGTGAAAGAAAAAGTATGTAGGTACAGAAATATACAAACATAAATTCTTTAGTAAGAAATTAAATACAATATGAAATATTATCCTATTAATTAATTAATTTTGACTGATTTTTCTAGTTGTGTCTAGACCCTGAAAATCGCAAATTGAATGAAATTATGAAAGAGTTCAGAAACTGTAACCAGAATAGCTATTGAATTGACAACCAAATTGATCCACATAGCAGTAATCATAAAAATGTTATCGGGAGTAGTGAAAGTGAAACTTCTGATAAGAATAATAGAGATAAGTCAAGCGACAATGAAATCGATTGCCTTTCAGATATGAGAACAGAAATGAAAGTGAAATATAAGATCAGCAAACTAGACTGGGCCTATAGCATGCATATGCAAAAGAAATGTCATCAAGCGGGAGCTAAGTAGCGCATTTTTGTTTGTGATTGTCATATTTTAGCTCATATAAGAACCTTTACAGAGCTAGAAGCTTCTTAAGTTGTCGGGAAATGGATAATTTCAAAAACAAAATTGAAGACGTTTATTGCAATACATTATGCACATGCGGCGTTCGAAGGAAATACTTTATTATTTATGGAAGAACAAGGGGGATAAATTTTTATATAACTATAAGTAGATGTCAAATAGAACATTGCAATTATGACAAGACCATGATTATATACAAAAAAAATGTCTATGCGGAAAACCTACAAAGAAGAAAGTGTGTATGTAATAATTGAGACTGATTTACTACTAGCAGTTATGCGTGTCATTAAATTGAAATTTATTTCGAATATTTAACTAATTAGTTAATTAATTGATACTTTTTATAATTTTTATGCATTATTATTAATATTATTTAACTAATTTTATCATAAGTTATTGTGCACATTCTGACAATATTAAAATTAAAATAACAAGTTAATACATTTAGTCATTTATTATCACTACTATCAAAAATTAAAATTAAATTAATATTGTTTAATGTGTTTTATATATTACCTTATAAGCATATACAATTATAAACTCAGTATTAAAGGAAAATCGTGTAATAGAAGAAAATATGGGATCTGATGAAAAATAGTTTGAATTTATTATCAACCCGACCTATATGTAAATTCAGTCGTGTAGAAATGTGTGAGACGTTCGTAAAATTTCTGTGCACAGTGAATTAGATTACGATTTAGTTTGGTCTCAAAGGGTGGAAAACTGGTTGGAAAATGCAGAAGGGCTTTCGTCGAGTTTTCAGTTGTCTCTCTGGTAATAAAGATAACGAGTAACCTCAATAAACCGTGGATAAAACGTGTATACCCTGAAGAAGACCTTCTGTTCGGGCTGTAAACACCCTTTTTCAAAAACACAATACAATGTTTTTGGCTTTATTCGTGACATAATTGCCTTACATGTGCAAACAGGTTATAGTAAATTAGAAATAATATCTTGTAATCTAATTTATATTTAATTTATTAAAAAATAGTGTTTCTCCAAATGAATAGTTTTATTTGAAACACGTAACAGACTTTAATTTTGATTAAGTTTGTCATTAAATATAGATTAAAATTTAATATTTCTTTTAAAGAAACATTTAAAAACATCAATATTAATTATATTTTAATTTTAAATAAATTCATATTTATTTTAAATTAATAAAATTAAAATCTTCCACATTACCTCTAATTCTCCGTGTATAAAATAACAAATATTAAATATTATTAATTTTTGCGGCTTCTACTTCGTTATACATGTTTGAGTATAAATAAAACACTTTGTAACTTTGTTTGTATAACACTATTTATTTTCTGTTTACTATAGTTTCGGCATCTCAACGTGCCATTATCAAAACATACAATGAGTTAAACTACAATTACAGGTATATATATAGAAACAAAATTTTAACAAACTGCTGTGAAAATTGGAGTGTACATCAGGTCAATCTGGTCGTTAATTAGGGGTATTCCCGGATTAGCGCGTGCCTTGTGGTACAAGGCACGCGCTAATCCGGTTTTCCAATTTTCACAGCAGTTTGTTAAAATTTTGTTTCTATATATATACCTGTAATTGTAGTTTAACTCATTGTATGTTTTGATAATGGCACGTTGAGATGCCGAAACTATAGTAAACATAAAATAAATAGTGTTATACAAACAAAGTTACAAAGTGTTTTATTTATAAATATTAAATATATCGTACATTGTACATTATGTATTGATATGTTTTTGAAATTTAGAAAATTCAAAGAATTATTATTCAATAGAAGCGTAGATAACAATTATTATGAGCATTCTGTAAATAAAATATTTATTTTCAGTTTAGGATATAAATACTGAAGGAAGGTATTAACATATGTAATTAGTTGTAAAAAGAACAAATATTCAAATAAGAGTTATATAAAATATATGTTGTGCTGTATAAGTAATTAAGTATTTTTTAACAGTACCAGTGAAGTAAGTTTTAAGAGAACAATATACAAACATAAGAATTATATAATATAAGAAGTATAAAATATAGTATTAAAAACCACTTCAATAACAACTTGATTCGGAAAATAAGTCAAAGGGTCAATATTATTGTATATTTTATATTTATTATGCCGACATAAATAGCTTACGAAAGAGAAAAAAAAAACTCAAAAAGTAGGAATAAAAGTAACTCCAATTATTTTCATTTAATTCTTGTATGATGTCGGCGTTCACTTGGTGGTGCATTTTGATAAGAAGTTTAAATAAAACACTTTATAACTTTGTTTTACCACTATATTTTGTATAACTGTGACTAGTTTCGATCATAAGCTGATCATTATCAAACATAAAGTGTATGTTTGATAATGATCAGCTTATGATCGAAACTAGTCACAGTTATACAAAATATAGTGGTAAAACAAAGTTATAAAGTGTTTTATTTAAACTTATTTTCATTTAATAAATTAACATTTTTTTTTATTTGTACTAAACTAATGAGAGTATACTTTTCTATTATAGTAACATAAAACATTTCCGGTCCTCTGGTTTGTAAATATAAATGGTCCGTACGCAAAAACAAATTAGAAATAATTACTTGTACTAGCCGCCAATTTAATGATGGATCGACGCATCTGATTGATTAAATAGCCAATTGGCCAATTAATCGCCGTCAAATGCTGGATTTGGGGATTGATCAATCAACCGACTGGTCAATTTAGTCGATAATTTCATTGATCACCGAGTTAGTTAACTGAAAAGAGTAATCGATTCATTATCCCTCTATTAATCGTTTTCTCTCTCAAAATAAGACCAAACTTTTCGTAACAACTTTAAACTTCACAGAGCACTAAGTGACAAGTAAACGGATGCTTTTTATTCTGTCATATAAAGAAGTTAGATTACTTACTTACAATGAGAGTAGATCATCTTTAAAATATACCGTTTTAAAGCATATATAAACATACAATTAATAAGAGTATAAGTACATTAAAATTTAACATTATGTTTTATGGTTTACAGATGTAATTTTCAATTAAATCTAATAATATTTATTATTTCTATTTAATTAAATAAGAGACAGAATAACTTCTTTATTTGTACAAATACAAATACAATTAAGAAATATAGACATATAATTATAAAATATGGGTTAATCCGTTGTGACTAACTGTCGAAATTAAATAAGTTATTCTTTAAATTATTAATATGCTGAAATATAAGCTAGTATACATGATGAAGTAAATTATAAATCGTCAATAATAATTTGCTTTATTGGTATACATCATGAAGTAAATCGTAAATAATAATTTGATAAGTTTTGTCATTTTTAAACTTTTTTAACGTAATTCTCATTAACTAAAACAAAGTTAGTTAGTTTATAATACTGAATTTATTAACATAGTTAACACTTTTTATGCCGTCTGCGAATTTTAATTAAGATTGTTTATAAAAAACCCGACGCAGTTTTTTATGAGTTTGGTAATGAATCACTATTTTATTTTTATGTAAGTGTTGGTTTTGTTTTAACCATATATTTTCGCACTATAATAAATATTGCTGCTATTATTATGAGTTTTAATGTATAATTATATTTGTGAAAATTTTTAATTATTTATGATTAATATAAAATATGATTCTCTAAATAAATCTTCAACATTACAAATATAATTTTACATGTTAAAACCACTATTTTATTGACGAATGCCACGACGGATATTGGATATTGTAAGATTTTTTATTAAGTATGCTACCTTTAAGGAAAAATTAGTACTAACTATCAAAAGCTATTAAAACATGAAATAATAATCAATTGCAGTGTTATGCTAATGTATTATACGTTGTCATTCTAATCGTACAATATATAGGAACTATACTAATTAATAATTGAAATCATTTAGATCGATGAATAATTAATTGATTTCAATGTTTAATTATTATTATGTTATAATTATATTAATCACGTAGAAATTGTATAATACGCAAACTAATTAACAATTGATTTGGGTCTAATAATTAGAACCGTAATTAGTTAATTAAACAGTTGATTGGTCGATTATTAAATAATTAAAAACGTACAGCTATAACGATCGATGTTAATTACGTCAGATTGAACAGAAATTCATTTATTGTTGTTTATTAATTATTTCATTATCTTTGTAAAAAATCTTTTAACGCGATAATTGTTTCAAACAAATGATGCTAATATATTTGCAGAAAATTAACATCGGCAATTATACATTTTATATGGCTAATTATTGATAATAATTCTAATAATAATTATTAACAAAGTATTTACTAAATTAAGACATCATTTTAAGATGTTTTAACAAAAGCCAAAAAAATTAAGGGTAATGTTAGGCTTTTAGATAAAATGATAAAAACTTTGTAAAATTATTTTTTGCTAATTTAATTTAAACTTTATAATTATATTTAACGATTGGTTCTATTCGTGAATTACCTACAAGTACTCGCCTAAACATTTCGTAAATTGATTCATTTTTTTATTAATTTAAGATTTTATCTGCTACATTATCGTTATACTAATAGCGGTATTTTTAATAATGTTGATTTCCGTCCCGAAGGAAATACGATCGATCGATAGATCATTGAGTTGAACGCTGCCATTTTGTGTTTTTGTAGATGTTTGGAGTAGTTAAGAATGATGGAATTTGTGAACGTCGATTTTTTTATTAATTTCATATGACAAGATATTATTAGTTATTAGAAAGATCCAAGTAGTTAATTTTATGATTGTGTTTTGGTTCAGTTGTAAATTTAATTTTTGGAGGAATATTGTTAACATATTGAAGGAAATTGATAGCTGATCTGTTGTCTACAAATTGACACTCCATTTAATATGTTTTCTACCAAGGGGACTTTATGTTAGCCATGTTTGCTCATAAACTTTATTATTAAATGAAAATTAGTTATTACTTAAGATAATTTCAAAATAAATTTCCAAACTTTGTTTTAGGAAATTTTTTTATATTATTTATGTCTGAAAATTCTTCTATTAATTTAATAAGTCTTGCAGAGAAATATTTGCCAACATATTTGAAACACAAGAACGAAATAGATTATAATTTTGTTCTAATTTGAATTTACATAATTATAGTTCCCTATCGATCTATTGCGATCTATTTTGGATCTCATCAACCCAGCACCGTTGGAGATAGAGAAACGAGTTTTACTTTTAAGTATTTAAGGACAAATCGCAGTTTTATGGGAATATCTTAAGTGTAGATAGTTTGTTAATTCAATGGAGTTTTAATGGAGTGGGATCTTTAACTCGGTGAGCTCTGTATATAATGAATTTAAATAGGCATGATCTTTTAGGCTGGAGAATTGATAAATAAAACTAGCAGGTGGATATGTTTTTTATTAACTTTTTTAAACGGTAAAATAGAATGTGTGAAATTTTTAGGTAATATATTGGGTGGATTTATCTGAAGAAAAATATTGTTAGTAATTTTAATAAATTCAAAAACTCAAAAGAGAAAGTTAATGTCTTTATTAAACTCTTCGATCTGTGAGTTTTGTAAGAAATTTTTATTTTCGTAATTATATGCTGATCTTTCCAAAATATCGAAACTATCAAGTTTCCTCAGTGTCCTTTTTTGATTATTAGGTGTTTGGTTTGAACTTTAACTTTGAGAGATTTAACTGTTTTTTCATCAAATTGAGATTTTGATAGTTGCAATTTTAATTATTTTGGCAATTTTGTGTTTAGTTAGGTCACAAGTAGATCAAGTTTGCCGGTACGGGTCCCAGAAGTATTTCCAAGGTCACCGGAAGTTGTGCGCTCAGCCTAAGAGTATGAGAGAGAAGTCTGAAGTACATTTTATCATTTATTAGTTTATACAACAGAATAATTTCATTCAAATTAGTGTTGCGTTCATTTTACTATTTGTAACACGCAAATTACTTTTGTATCATTCAATGTATGTCAAGGTACTAGCCAGAGAAGTAGTAATTTCAACAAGTAATTTGTTTTCTAGTTTTAGTGAGACCCATTGTTGTTACAGTCTGTTCCACAACAACGTACGGTTCCGCATTGAATTAATAGGTGGCGCACAGATGTTAAGTTAGGTTTTACCGATTCTCTGAACAGTTGAGAAGAATGCTTTGAGGTTATATCGGTAGTGTGACTTTTTTTGTCTGTAACACAGCAGAATAAATACAATGAGTGCTGCGTATGCAAGTCGTTTTGAAGCAGTGTTTCTTTGCACACATCTGAAAGGACCGAAAATGTCGTATGCAGCTACCGGTCGCTACGTTAAAAAGTCAGAGGGGTTCGTTAGGAAGTGGGTGAAACGTTACAACGAAACAAAAAGTGTTGACGACCTGCCGGAATGTGGCATCCGGCGCTCAACGACGAAGAATGATGACAAAGCTATCATCAAGATATTTGAAAAGAATCCTGGGTTTTCGTTATGGCCAGCGCAAAATCTCTTATTGTAAAAGGGTATAGAAATGAGCCTTAATACTATTAGACGACGTAGGTTAACGAAATGTTTTCGTAATTTTAAATTATTGGCTAATTTTGATTATATGATAAATGTAACTTTGAAGCTATTACTATTTACATGTGGAGAGTAATTAGAACCTGACTCTAATATTACTCACTTACTTCACTCTTTATAATGTACTATTGGTGCTTTTCAAAATTCTAGAGTGAAAAGTGTGGTCGATGATTGATGTAGTTTTAGTTACATGTTTAGCCTTCCACTTTGGGTGAATCAATTTCTTTCTCGGGCATTTTTTGTGTGCAATGTATTTCACTTTCTATAATTTTCCAGGAGATCGAATTCAACAGTACGAAGATTTACGCCAATTAGATGAAGTAAAACATAAATAGATTAATACTAGATATAGGTACATACTTGAAAAGTAGAAAAAGAGAAGAAACACCTAAACTAAATAAAATACCATCTTGCTTGATTGACAGAAACTTCAGGAAGCTACGATGAATTCAATCCAGTAGAATGAAGCGATATGCATAAATTGGATATCAGATTAGGGAACAGTATTAGATTTTACTATGTACAAAGGCGTAATATAGGGATTTAATTGTTTTTATGTTACGAAAATACTGACTCTTAATATAAAACCTAAAGATTTAGATGCGGCCGTACAAACAGAGTCCATATGATCTACTAAAGTAACCAAGATCCTAAAAACTAAACACAAGGTAATTGGCGGTCAGGTATGTAGTAATTATAATCAAATGTTTTGTAGGTAAGATTATAGTGCACAACTTGACATTTACATGTATTTAGTTTAATATTTACACCGGAGCACCTGTTAGAGATGATGTTTAAGTTTGATTGACTATGAATGTCACTATGTGTTACAATTTTATTGAAGTTTTTTTTAATTATTTGCTCATACTTCGGAACGACGTTTGATCATATAATATTAATATCGAAGTAGAAGCTTCTTACAATAATAGATCATATTTGTATTTCTTCCTATTAATTAAGTTTTATACATAAAAAAGTAATAGATATATTGTTTATTTATAATTAGCACTAAATTATTGTTTAATATGTTTTATAATGGAGTTTTATAACTCTATGGGTAGCTTTATAAATAGTATTCACTAATTTGTGCAGGTTGGTAGAACCTAAATACAAAAGCAATACTATATTCATTATATTTACTTAATTTTTTGCACCTTTGTTTGTTCACTCGCATATTCTTTATTCTTTATAAGCTTCGCTTCTCTTGCTTACAAAATTTAAAAAAAAAACTTACAAAAAATACACAATATACGTACATTTCATATAAAAATTACAAATAATTTAGGACATAGGATTCACGGACGGAGTAAACTGTTAACCAATGGTCTTCCACTCAAACCTATATTCTTCCGTGAACAAGTTCACCTTTGCCATTTTCGGAGTTTCTTTTAAATTATGCGTTTTACACTAGTTGGTGTAAAAGAAAACCAACTTTTTATCGTAAAAAGTCAAAATTAAACTATCTTTTTCTAATATCCAGAAGATAATGGATTTAATATACAGGGTTGGGATAAAGTATGAAACCAAGTAAAAATCTTTAAAACGAAACGGACGATATCTTTGCAGCTAAGTGCTATATTTTGTTAATAATATACTTCCGATTTAACCGGAAATATATAATAACTTTTTCAGTTTAAATAGGGCATGCATATTTCTACAGATGTCTAAAGAACATGTTATTGCAAATTTGTACATACTGGGTTAAGTGTAAAAATCTGTAAAAAAAGAGGAATGTAGCATTTTAATTAACCACGTTTAAGTTTTTATACATTAGAGTAAAAATCATTTAGAAAAACAAATTGGTGTTGTTTGTATTAATAGTAAGAAATAATATAAAATAATAAATAACTTGTAAGTATGTTTAAGAAAGGTTCATTTAAGTGAAATAAATTATTATAATGAACGAAATAAAATTCCTCACTTGATAAGGAGTACATAGTACTCGAAATGTACATCTGGTATTAATAAAATAATAAACACGCCGGTGGTGGCGCATTCGGTTGCGACCGAACTAGCGTTAGCGAGAGTCAAGCAACGTTAGTTCAGGTCAGCAGTTGGATGGGTGACCGGTACCATTCACCATTGGGATACAATTAATGGTGCTTTAGAGTGACGGGGGCGGCGATCCTTTAAAGTAACAAGCTCATTTACACACACACAAATACACAAATCACACATGGCGGAAGGACCACGTGGTCGATAGCCTATCACTACTACTACTACTAAAATAATAAATGAAGTAAGGAATTTTATTTCGTTCGTCATAACATAAAACATATTGAACTGTTAATGATGGTTCTGATGGACTATTACAATGTTTTATTGCAACTGCGATGGTCAAAAATTTGTCAAAACCGCGGACAAAACTATTAGACAAAACATTCTAATTGATTTAGAAGAATCACATTAAACTTCTACAACAATTTTGATACTAAACCATAGTATAAGTTAAGTTTAAGAATTGTCAGATGATGATTTTAACCGATGGCTGGAGTTTTGCGAACGACTGATGGACATCTGTATTGTCGATGAACATTTTGCATTTAATGTAGTAGAAATATATTTCTTGAGTATGTGAAGATTATTATAGTAGCGTTGATTATTTCACAATATGTGTGCTTTAGAGCAAATTGTACTCGTATATATTTTGAAATAATAAATCTAATGTAGTGTTTTCCAATGAGGCAACTTTTGGTCTAAAAGGAACAGTTAACCGCCATAACTCAAGGTATTGTTCAAATGAGAATCCTCATTGAATTCATGAAGCACATACCCAACATCCATAGAAGGTTAATGTTCCAATGGAAATTAAATAATAGGCTTATAGGCTTGAATGGCGACAAGTATTTAGATTAACTGAATAACCAAATTAACCACAAAATGTTTGGTTTCAACAAGATGGAGCACCTTCCCACTATGACAGACGTGTTAGGGATTTGCTAGATTCTACTTTTTTAAATAATTGGATTGAACGTGAATGATTCATAGATTTTGTTTTCTTTTTTCTTCTGGGTTATCTAAAATCATCAACACGTTTGCAGGAATTGAGAGAAATAATTATTACGACGAGGGTCGTTCAATAAGTAATGTCTCTTTTTTTTTCTCCACAATAAGCAAAAACTGAAAGTTGTACTTCTAGGTACTTCAAGATTAGTGTTTCTCCTCCTGGTGGACGAAGTTTCAAGTCATTCCAACAGATGGCAGAGCTGTATTGAATTTTCAAAACGGCGTCTGTTAATGATCCACGTTACAAAGAGCGATCAGTGATTGAGTTCTTGATTGCAGAGAAAGAAACCGTGGGAAATATCCATAAACGTTTTTGTGCAGTGTATGGAGATTGTACTGTCCATAGGAGCACTGTCGGGAGGTGAGCAAAGAGAGTTAAAGCGTCAGAAAGTCCAACAACTCAACTCCAAGATCTGCCACGTTCCGGGCGTCCCGTCAGTGCCACCTCTCCAGACATGGTGAGACGCGTGAATTTTCGTACGGTCCGCCGCATCACAGTGCAACAATTGGCCTCACAGCTGTCAGTCAGTAGTGGAAGTGTGTGTGCAATGATCGAGACTCTCGAATATTTAAAAGTTTGCGCAATGGCTCCCAAGAAGTCTCACAGCAGAACACAGGATGCAAAGAACAGCCATGTCATCTGATTTGTTGGCGAGGTTTGATGCTGAGGGGGAAGCGTTTCTGTCCCGGATTGTGAGGGGTGATGAAACCTGGGTGCACCATCCTTAGTCACCAATAACGAAAAAATTCAAGTCAATTCTCTCTGTTGGAAAAGTCATGGTTACTATTTTTTGGGAAGGTGAAGAGGTCATTCTTGTTCATGTGATGCCAAGAGGGACTACCATTAATTCCGAAGCATACGTGAAGACCTTGGACAAATTGAAGAAACGTTTCTGGCGTGTTAGGCATGACAGGAATCCGGCTGAAATCTTGATCCTGTACGATAATGCACGCCCAGGCACAAGTTTCAGAGCCCGGGAACACCTCACCAAATTGGGTTGGACAAAATTGCCCCATCCATTATACAGCCTAGATCTGGCACTGTCCCACTTCCATCTCTTCGGACCTCTTAAAGACGTTTTGCGTGGAAGACACTTCGATGATGATGAGAGCGTAATTCAAGCGGTGAAAACATGGCTTCGCACACAGGTCAAGAGTTGGTACCGGTAGGGAATACAGGCACTTGTTTCACGCTGGTGTAAGACCGTACAAGTTGATGGAGACTATGTTGAAAAGTAGTACGTGTAGAAGAAACATGTAGCTAGATTGTCATTTTTATTTTTATGTCTAAAGTTTGTAACATATAGCCTAATAAACCTAAAGAAATTATCTCCTCCTTCGTTTACTACGCCCTAGCAAGTATGCTTCAGACTATGTTTAAAGTAGCATCTTTATACTGCTATGTTCAGCTTTCTCGTTTGTATAGAATGATATTTCGATTATTTATATCATGGCATATAATATTTGTAGCTTAGCGTTTGTCTCAAATACATATGTGATCTGTCTATACTTTTGGAAATACCGACCCAGCTTCCTGTTTTTAATTTCTTCTGTGGTTCATAGTTTTCAGACATTCTCTAATAGTCTTTGCTCTGAAGGCTTCCAATATACTATTACTCTTTTATACGTTTTCAGTTTAGAGGTAATTTGTTCTTTGGATCCTTGGAGTTTTGGATGTTCAGTTAATTTTCTAAATATAAGCGCTTTAAATGAAGTTAGGTAGTAAATATAAAAATGGGGCTTCTGCAAATAATTACATCCGCATCCTATTTGGAGCATTTAAAAAAACTCAATTCATGAAAATGAGGGATTATACAATAATTTAAACTTATCTTATAAATTAAGCGAGTGATGCCGTGATATAACCCACATGTGTTGTTTAGCACGTTACAATGGAGAGTGGAAAATTTTAATTGAAATTGGTAAATAAACAAAATAATTAGGGAAAATTGCGTTATTGCAATATTTTAATTATCAGCTTTATACACGTTGTCCCCTGAAATTTTGAATGCGGGCATTTAAATGCGTTACTTGTTACTTAGTTACCACGCTCGTGACGTATTTTAATGGACTGACCAACGGGAAATAATTAGTAATTTCTAATTTGTAATAAAATAGGGAATTAAAATGAAACATATTTACACAATTCTGACGTAACGAATAACAAATAACAAATAACTATAATGTTCATCTTATTCAATGTTCGAAAACGTCTATTGAGCCAAACAATATCCCAGACAATCAAAAAATTCCTGTTAACATTTTGAAGGTATGTAAGTCAAATTGACATATTGCAGCAACAACCATGACAACCAATAATAATCGAGATATAATACAAACACATTACATTGCTCATATTCAAAATTTTAGGGGACAATTTGTATATATATATATATATATATATATATATATATATATATATATATATATATATATATATATAAGTTAAATTTTGGATTTGCACGATTGAATTTTTAAAAAGGATTTATTTCTTGATTAATTATATTTTACATTATAAACTTTAACAAATTACATCTTACTAATATAATAACGGTCTAATGGTTAATATAATAATGGTACTGCTAATGTAATAATGGTAATGAATGAGGCGATTAGTCCTATTTATAATATAATAAATGCTAAGCTAATCGGAATGTCATCCGGTGCATGATGTAATCTTTATTGCGCATTAATTAAAGGATAAGTTAGTTATGCATATGAGATGAATAATATTAATTGTTTAATAATGAAAAATAACAATGAAATGTCTATTGTGGCCGCAAGGTTACTTATATATATAATCAAAAAACCCTTTATAACATCAGAAAAAATATTATTTGTGGAAATGCAAACACTAAACTTGAAATAAATGCTTTAGGCGTCAGTACCATCGGATTTAGTTTTAAATTATTTAGTTAATCTAAGATTTAGTAGAATTTGTAAAGAAAAAGACGAGAAACGCCAAATCAAAGATAGTGAAAATAAATACACAAGTAACATGGTTGAAGGACTACCTAGTCAATAACCATATACTTCTGCTACTGCTACAACTATTTAAAAATAATGATAGGCGGAAAATAAAAAATATATATGCTTTCATAAAAATAAAATGAAAATCAATAAAAATATTTAATAAGACAAAAATATTAAAAATAGAATGACGGCTTTAGGAAATAAAGCAGAAAATAAATAATGTTGTGGTGTACAGGTTTCATAAAATTTTCAAGCGTAATATTTTTAGAAATTATGAAAGAATTAAAATTGTTAAATTTTATTACATAATGTGTGATATAAAATAAATTCTAATCACTTTCTCCACAGTTTATTTTATTTTTTGTGTACAACTAAATTAACTGTGGAGAAAGTGATTACAAGTTATTTTATCATCTTCACTTAACTCAATCAACATCATGTGTGCAAACATTTTGCATTAAACTGAATTGTTATGGTTGCCGCATTTTAGTATAACCATAACAATTAAAATTTTATGCCTAGGCAGGTACTCGTGACAATAATTCTATCGAAGTATTATTGGATTGATAAAGTTTATACTTGGTGAAACTGCATTATAAACTTCATAAAATAAAAACAAACTTTTGTTGTTTAAGGGTTGATTTATTGTTGCAGTGTTTTCAACAATAAATTTGTGTAACTCGAAAACAAACGTGTTTTATTGTACGAAGTATTATTGCTAACACCGATCATAAATTTAATTGCTATAGAATATAATAAGAAAAATTGCAAGATTAAATAAGACAGTGGGCAGAACAGATAAATGGATAAATAAATTAAATTTAGAGTTGAATGAAAATGTTAGCCTAGAAAAATATGTTAATAAAATTAAATCTCTCACAGTCTCAATTAAATACTAACTCTTTTAAATTATCCAGTTGAAATTAAATTGTTGAGAGAAAACTTTATTTTCATTATTTTTTAGTTTTCATAATCACGGGAAAATTAATTAAAACTTAAAACGATTTACTAAATAAATATTTTATTAGACCTGAGTTTTTACATAAATTGTTGTGATTTAACACATAAAAGTTGACAATTTCTTCCGGTTTTATTAAAAATTAAATTAAAATTGTTGACAACGAGCGATGTAAGTTCAGAAACAAAGCTATTATTTGTAACTTAAGCCGTTTAGTTTGACCTACAACGTTTTTGGGAACTAATAATGTTGATTATTGAAGACCAAGAGAAAAGACAAATATATTTTCTTGATTCTTAAAAATATGCAAAGTATTTACTAATTAATACTAATTATTTAATATTCATTATTAAATATTGAAATTGTCAAAGTTAAGTTGATATAATAGCTATTAAAATTAGAAGGTTCAAATAGAAAACCTATTTATTCGGCAGAAAATTTGAACCTCATATGTATTTCGGTTACTTAGCGAAACAATATCAAATTCAATCAACGAATTTATGGCAAATATCAGTAAACATTACTAATGACACAAACAAAGAAAAGAAAATCAATTCGTTTTACAATTTTAAAAATTTGCAAAATAATTACTGATATGTTTTAGTACTAAATATTAACAAGAATAACAAGTTCTTATTAATATTAAGTAATAAAAAATAACACATATCGTGTTTTCAGATCGTATGGCAGGTATCAAGCCAAATGAGATTTATAAATGAAGCACTTGAAGAAAACTTTGACTGACCTTTTCTTATTATTAGTGGTTTTATACGGTGATATCTTCTACAAATGGTCACTTTAAAATGTATTATTAAACTTAATAAAAAATATGAACAAAGATTTTTAGTGCTTAATTCATTAATCAAACGTACTTGACATAACTTTTTTAATCTACTTCAAATGTAAACATATGTTAATAATTGATAGGTCTGTGCTAGTAACAATAATTTTGGTAAATATAAATGTATATAAACATGCTTAGTATGTATTATTTTGTAGTTTAGATTATATAAATTATTTTTAAATAAACTATTGTGACGCTTAAATTAAACTTAAATTTTTGAAATAATATTAAAACACCATACCACAACAAGGTGTTCCACACGGGTCCCCTATATACCCACTCCTCTATAACATCTTTGTCCATGACATATACAATCCTAATCCCAATTACTTCAATCCCACAGCATATTGTCTTCTGTTTGCTGATGATACAGCAATAATTGCACATAGCAACACAATTCCTAAAGCCCTCAGTACATTGCAAGGACTGATCGACACTCTGTAACACTGATTTGCCAAATGGAGAATAACCATCAATTCCAATAAATCCCATCTTTTCATTCCCTTCTATCGTGTGTCCACATCTCCATTTGGTATTAACATAAATAATACATATAACATATTTCACCATCCGCAACCTGCAAGTATCTTGGAATTTGATCCTAAACTGTCCTTCAAACACAATTCCCAAACCCTTAAAATTAAAATTAAAAAAAGAGCTCGACATTTCAGACACCTTACATTTAAAAATCAGGGGATTTCCACAAAAACTGCAGTAAACATTTACAAAATGATATGTCGATCTCTGTTAGACTATGCAGCAATCCTTCTCCTAAATTCCCGCCCTCCTGTTCTGAGAACCTTGCAGGTGAGTGAGCGATCGGCCCTGCGAATCCTAATTAAACTAAGGCATCCCAATAACCCTCTACACAATCCCTCCAACACACTGCTATACCAAAAATCCAAATAATCCCCACTTAAAACTGCCTGAAACACCTTGCTATAAAATTTGCCACTAACCCTGATATCCAAGACATCCTCAAGCACCTATGTTTACCTCGCAATCCTTTACACCCCCCCAAAACCAAACATCCTTCCACATCAATTTTCGAATTCACAACATCTTTTCATGATTCATCTACATCTTCATCTACGTAATCACCAACGGACAACTAACAACATCAATTTACAAAGACTGGCAGAAAGACCATGGGTCGATAGCCGTAATAAAAATCAATTACGATTATATTGTAAATAACGAATGTATTCAATAATAAATAAAGCTGTTTGTCTCTCTATTAAAACACTCTTATTGATTCTACGTATCTAAACCATTTTACGCATGGATATCACTCAAGATCTAATAAAGTTTGGATAAGTTTTTTTTTTAATGTTTCTGTAGTTTCTTACATATTTATCATAAACTTATATATGACACAGGGGTGAACTATTTATAGCATAAAATAACAATATTATTTCTGCAGAATTACATTGTCATAAGACATGCTTTAGCCAACAAATTGAGCTATTTATATTTCTAATATTAACTGAAATAACTAATAAAAAATATTTTTTTTTACATTTTTTTAAATTATTCTTTATTACTATTCATTTTTTTTTAATGAAATACTTTATTATAGTAGTTTGTGGTTTACAAGTGTTATAAATATTTTACCTTATAAATTTAGATAACCAAACCATAAAATATCAGTATTCGCAAATATTTTCTCGTCAGTTATTATTAAAATACACTCCCGCCGAACAACTTCCTTACACCGTGATCGTAAATTTGATCAATATAAATTATTTTTGGTCGTAAATTTCAGTTTCTCACGGAACGAGATGCACCGCGGTTAGATGAAAATGCAAGAAGATGAATTGTTTCTGAAGTTTGTAAGTTGCATGCAAATTATCTATCTACGACGGGAGATAGATAGAGAGAGGGAGTTACCCCAACGGGACGTGAAATGCTCCCTTCGTGCATTATATGAGAACGTAATCGTGCAGGACGTCAAAAATTCTGGGCCCGTGTTAACGTCAACCCCAGCGCTGTCAAAAAGTTGAAAAGTTTAATTGCCCTTCGTGATCTCGAAATATATTTATAATGTTGATGAACACGTTAAATAATAAGGGAATGGGAAATTTATTATACAAATATGTGTGTTAGAAGGACACCGCTAATATGTAACTTCTGATTCCAGTTTCTGGTCTTTCTTTATAAATACACGTAGTATTTCTTAATAGAATAGTACGTATACAGGTATTTTATAAGCTTTTAAGTAAGTTATTTCTTTTTAGTTTAGCGAGTCTTTAAAATGAAAGGATTTTTTGGACAAGGTTTTCTTCGCCATAATTGGAGTATTAAGGTTCATTAGACAGTGATTATATTGTAATGGTCCGTATTGGGATTTTGTTTATTTAGATGATAGTCGGTTAGGGTAAAAATAATCGATTCTTCCTTTTAACTTTAAAAGGATGGTTTATTTCAAATGTCGAAACAAATAAAACGATGAATTACAAAATGAACGATTAATAGATACGATGTCGCGTATTTACGTTCTGAACATCCGCACTAACGCACTATTCACAGCGAGGTCCAGGCTAACACACTCTGAATAACACTGACATCACTTAAAACTACAGAAAATGTTTGTGTCACAAAAAGGGCGGGGGGTTAGTTCACCGACGAATAGGAATCGAACCCGTTGGAGGAGATATCGTCCACGTTTCGGTTGAAGTACAAAGTTTCGGTCGGGAATGAACTGCATAATATTTACATAAAAGGACATTAACTAGCAATTAGAAACTAAATAAAACTATCGGTATTTGCTCCGTAATCTCGGCGACCGGAAATGTGCATGCGGAATAACAATGTGTTTAATATGTTTAACTTAAATGAAATTCTAATAAGTGATTACCGGAGGCCGGGACATTACACTCCTCCCGTTATGAAAAGAAAAGAAATCGAATTTGAATTTGAAATTGAATTGAAAAATAAAAATTTGATTTTTTTTCTTAAAAATGTTTACATGTGGATACAAAAATACAATATACAGAATACATAATACAAGCAATACACAATAGAAGAAATACATGATATAAAGATACATGATACAAAATACAAGAAAATACATAATTCAAGAAATGAAAAATATTAAAAGATTAAATAGTCTCATATATTTATGTGGATTAACTACATATTTGTTTTGTGCGGACCCAAATTTAATTCAGTGATCACGATTAATTCTAATTCGCTCGCTTCTTCGTAATGGTGGAGTTTGATTAACCGTTTCTGGTACTAAATTGGCATCTCTCATATTCATAGGCATGCCTTCTGGAGCATGTTTCTTTTTCCTATTTAATTTATTTTCTTGACAAGGCTTGCAATTTTTTACATAATCGTATATTTTGGCTTTCATGTTCGGCCAATTATAATTCACTTTAATTCTACGGTATGTTTTATGAAAACCAGGGTGACCTGCACCTGGGCTGTCGTGATTTTCCTTTAAAATTTCCAGAATATCTTTTGTTTCTGGGTGGATGACAGTATTTTGATAAATATTAATTTTTATGTCAGAATTTCTAAAGATATATCTGATCATGGAACGAATACTGTTCCATTGTAAATTATCGAAGTTAGTGGTAAATGTTGGCATGCTAATTGAATTAATATTAGTTTTAACTAATTCTGCTAGTAAGAGTTGAAGGATTATGAATATTTCTTCAGGAGATGATGAGTTCCAAAAATGTTGTTTATAAAAACAATAAAATGTAAATTTATCCTTTTCTTTAAAACTGAGAATGTCGAAAACTTTTAAAGATTTTCGTTGGATTATATTAATGTGATTACATTTTTCGATACAATCTTTGGACTTATTATAATCTAAGTTTAGGTCCGTAGATATGAAGAATACCTTATTATCGTGTGATGTTGTAATATGTTCATCTTTGTCAAAAACGTTGGCATTTTGAATTATAGTATTTCCTAATTTTTCTATAAAGTCTCTGTAGGTATCTGAAATGGGATTAGTGAAATAAGTGTTTGAAATAGGGGATATAGTGTTTTTGGTATCAGTTTCGATTTTAATTCTACTAAGTGCGTCTGCGTTAAGATTTGTTTTACCAGGTTTATATTCAATATAGTAGTCGTATTCTGATAGACTTAAACGCCATCGTAGAAGTCGAGACGTTTGATCTTTTACGCTGTCAAGGTATTTTAATGCAATATGATCAGTAATGATTTTAAATCGTCGACCAAAAACGTAAGGTCTAAAATGTTTAACGGCTGATACTATTGCCAGTAGTTCTTTTGTTGATACGTCATAATTTTGTTCTGCTTTACTCATAGTTCTGCTATAATATGCAATTGGTAAATTTCGTGAAGGTGGCCCTTGGGACAACACTGCACCGATTGCATACTGTGATGCGTCAGTAGTTACAGTAAACTCTTTAGAAAAATCGGGGTATTGTAAAAGTGGTTCGCTGGACAATAGGGTCTTTAGTTTTTCGAAACAATCTTGTTCGAGGCTAGTCCATCTGAATTTTACATTTTTCTTTAATAGTTTTGTTAAAGGAAAAATTTGACTACTAAAATTTGGGATGAAACGCCTATAGTATCCTGCTAAACCGAGAAACGATTTAATATGTTTAGTGGTTTTGGGTTGAGGAAAAAGTTTTATACATGATACTTTATCGGGATTGGGGAGAACACCATTTTCAGTAATGAGGTGACCTAAATAAACGATTTCGTGACGTAAAAATTGACATTTTTCAGGCTTTAATTTTAAATTAAATTGTTCTAGACGAGTAAAAACTACGCGCAAATTTGCCAAATGGTTTTCTAGGTTGTTCGAAAATATAACGATATCGTCAAGATAGCAAAGGCAGCGCAGGTTGTTAGGTAAACCTGCTAATGCCGTGTTCATTAGGCGTTGAAAAGTTGCAGGGGCAGATTTTAACCCGAAAGGCATACGTAGAAACTCATAATGCCCAGATGGTGTACTAAAAGCAGTTTTAGGGATATCTTTTGGGTGAATATTGATTTGGTGGAAACCGGAAGTTAAATCAAGAGTAGTAAAGTATTTAGAATGACCAAGTTGGTCGAGAATTTCCTCTATATTTGGTAAGGGGTAGGCATCGCCAACAGTTATGCTGTTTAATTTCCTGTAATCAACGACTAATCGCCAACTTTTATTTCCTTCGGAATCAGGTTTCTTAGGAACAATCCAGATTGGTGAGTTCCAGGGACTGAAAGAGGGTTTAATAATGTCTTGTTTTAGCATTGAGTCAATTTGATCGTTAACTTCTGATTGTAATGATTGAGGAAACCTATAAGATTTTGATTTGATAGGAATGTCAGTTGAGGTATGAATTTCGTGATAGACTAAATCAGTGCTAGAGAGACTATCTCCTTCTAAATGAAAAATTTGGTTAAATTCGAAACATAATTGAATTAGGGAATTATACTCTTCTGGATTAAGGTGAGCCAATTGCAATTGTTGTTGTAAAATTTTGAGTCTACTGGAATTATTATTAACAATCTCAAAGGAGGTATGTTGCAAATCGCAGTTATTGACAAGTTCGGGATTTGTTGTTAAAGGTTCAAAGTGGTTATTAGAATGGAAAATGTGAAATATTGTGTTATTGGGATTCCCGAAAATTAAGTGATTCTCTTCTAGGTTATGAATACATATGCAAATATTTAAAGCAAGGGCTGTAATTCTAATGACGTCATCAGTTGCAAAAGCATTTGCAGTATTCAGTATAGATTCTGCTTCTTGTGGCGAAAGACAGTTTTTGACATAGTCCGAATTTAATAAAAATGATTTAAGTGTTTCAACTGACTTAGACAAAGACATTAAGTAAATAATACAATGAAAGAAACAGTTACCGTCGGCAGGAACTTTTTGAGTTGTATAGTGTTTTGAAGGTTCAATGCATTTATGACTAAAAGTATAATTTGAGATCAGCTGATTACTAAACTTACTCGAAAAATTTATTACTTCGTTATATTTTTCTTTATTGGGGATGTGGACAGTATAATGATGTGGATAAAAGGGATTATTAATAGAGAATTCACAGAGAAATTTAACAATAACATTGATTGGAATATTAAATAATCCTGTGCCTAATAAAATTGTATTGATATGTAACGGTTTGTCAAAAAAACGTGAAAAAATTTCTAGAAATTTTGTAAACTTTTGTGACCAGTTTGATGGGTTGCAGATTAAATTGATACAAATTCCGAATAGTTTTCCTTTTGTTATAGTAAAAAGACATTCTGTATTAAGGTTGTTTTGCGATTTCGTTTCCAAATTATGATTAATAAAATATTGTTCACCACAGTCAGACATTACCTCACCTGCAAAACCTTGATAACCAAAAGGTGTGCCATTAGGTTTTGTGGTACGGTCGTGAATAAAATGAAAGGTTATTTTGCTCTTTTTTAAAGCGGAATTCAAAAATGAAAAGATAGGTACAGAATAATCGATAGTATGTGGTTCTAATTTGTTTAAAATATTTAGATAATTATTGTAATATTTGATTTTGTTACAATCGCTATCACATGTATTTTTATTTACTTCGTTTTGAGGTAATTGCTTTATTGGGGATGTTGTTGGTTCAAGCGTGACAGTGATTTTATTGCATTCATAGTCTTTATCGCTGGAATTTAACAAAGTTGTTATCGCAGTATTATTAGTACTGTTCACTTTAACGATACTACTACATAAGTAAATTTCTGGAAATATTTCCTGTTTATTTACAATACCTTCTTTTAATTCTGGATTACTAATTGTAATGTTAATAACTTTTTCCGTTCTTGCTTTTATAAAAATTTTATCAGAATTGAATTCATTTTGTTCAATATTTAAAGAATTTGGAGTTGGTAAATGCTTCAGACATTATTCGAGAGCGAACTGCTGCCGCGTACAGACGCATTCCTGCATCCGTCCGTCCAAGCTATCTCTCTCTTGCACATTCGTGTGACCGAGCTTTTCCAAACTTTTACTAGTTAAATCGTTAATATACCACGTCCATCATGGAGATGGACGTGGGCGACCCCACTATAGACGTCTATTCGGACTTAAAAAGTCCGATTGACCCCGCACACTATCAAGCGGAGCTAGACAAGCGAGACCGTCAGGTCGAGCTATATAAGGAGCACGTCCTATCGCTCCAAAACGACGTTAGCCGTCTAATGGCAGAACTTAGAGCTTTCAAAGAGCTATCCGCCCGACAACAACCCGATATGACCGCGTCGAAGCCCAGTGCTTCCGTCGCAATTCTACCGAACTCGACCGCGTCGAAGCCCAGTGCTTCCGTCGCAACCACACCGACTGAGTCGAAGCCCAGTGCTTCTCAAACCTCGGACAACTCCGATGGGTGGATGACACCCAAATACGCCCAGAAAAAGGAGCGTTCCCAGGCGTCTAAGCGCCCGGCCCCCCCTAGCAGCTCGAACAACGAGCAAAGTCACGCCGGCAAAAAGCCGGCCTCATCTGCCGGTAAATTACCGGCAAAGAAAGCCACCGGCGCAAATCCCGCCGCAAAAAGCCCCTCCTCATCGGCTCCCGCCGGTAAATCCGCGACGGTTCCCCCAAAACCTAGCTCGTCTACGAATATTTCCCCATCTACATCGGGAAATACTCCATCCGCTGCGCCTACAGCCAGCAACTCGTCTCCTGCTGCTCCTTCGCAGCAAGCTACCCCTCAGGCACCCGCCGTAAAACGCCCGCCTCACATCGTCATGCGGTCCCAGTCCAACTGGTCCGCTATTGCCAGTCACCTCACCTCGATAGGAGTTAGTGTCGTTAGAGCACAACTTATTCCTCTGGGTATCCGTATCCAGACCGCTACACCGACCGATTTCCGGAAGGTGACAGCGTTCTTCGACAATCAGAATATCGAATATCACAGTTTTCCCACCGAAGAGGAAAAAACCCTCAAAGTCGTCATGCGTAACATCCCCCTCGACATGACAACTGACGAGCTTCGCGATATTCTTATCGCAGACAGTATTCCGGTGATCGAAATTCACCGCATGACAGGCCGTAACGGCAACACCCTAAAAATGATGTACGTTAACGTACAGAAATCCGATGCGGGTAAAAGGATATTCCACATTATCCGCATCAACGGGATTACGGTGAAAGTCGAACCGAAACTTAAATCTAAAGGCATTAATCAATGTCATCGATGCCAGAAAGTTGGTCATGCCCAACGTTACTGCAGGGCTAAGTTCGTCTGCGTCAAATGCGCAGGAAATCACCACACGTCCGAGTGCACTATCACTCCAGAAACCACTCCTCGATGTGGTAATTGCGACGGCGAACACCCGGCCAGCTATCGTGGCTGCCCCATGTTCGCAAACTCCAGGCGCAACAAGCCCTCTCAGGCCTCTCAGAGGACCTCAAGGGCTTCCAACGCCCAAAGACGTGATGGCGTATCATACGCCCAATTCACTTCTTCACCTGAAGACTTTCCGGCTCTTCCGGGCTCACAGCCCGCTGCCCGAACTCCCGACGAGCAAAAAGAGCTCCTCAGAAAGCTCCTGGCAACGGTGCATACCGACGCCGAACGGGCTACCATCGCTTTCGCTGTTACTGCAGCGTTCGCTCCGGCCAACTAAATGGCCAGTGCAGTTTCTTCCATTTGACAATCCCAAATGGCTGCACAAATACCGGACTTGACAAACCACTTAGACTTCCTTCGTATTGCTTTCTGGAATGCGAATGGGCTTCGAGAACGTATTGACGAGCTCGAACTTTTCGTTCAGGAGAATGATATTCATATCTTGCTGGTGAACGAAACTCGTCTCGGCCTGCGCCTGAGGCCCAGAGTCCTAGGTTATACCACTTACCTACAGGTCAATGACATCGACCCAAGTCATGGCGGTACCGCCATCTTCATTAAGAGGGGGCTAGACCACTCACAGCTCCCGCTCGATAATTTATCGAGTCTAAATGCTACTGCAATTGTTCTGAATACAGAACACGGACACTTAAAAATCGTTTCGGCATACCATTCGCCATCTCATATAATAACACATGATGACCTAAATCTTGTCTTTAACGACAACATGCCAACCATCTTGGCGGGCGATTTAAACTCCAAAAGTCCTGAATGGAACAGCAGACTTACTAACCGTAATGGTAGAATCCTCAGACAGTTCATCAACAACTCGAACTTGAATATCAGGGCCGTCGGCCCAGTAAGTCCTACTTTTTTCCACAGAGACTCTAACGTCCTGCCTGATGTGCTTGACATAGCCGTTCTCTCGAATGTCGATTCCCCTTCCTGTCATCAACTCGACACTTGACCTCGACGCAGCCGTCTCTAGGCTCTCCTCGGTCATCCTCAAGGCTCACGAAGAGTCTACATCTAGCAGGACATCCTCACAGGTTGATCCTCTCTATATTCCCCCTGAGCTCAAGGCTCTCATACGGGACAGAAAGCTCGCTCGCCGCAGATGGCAAAATACCCGAGATCCATCCTTCCGTACGGAAGCCAATCAACTCGCTCGCCGGGTGAGAGACAAATTACGCGACCTGCGTAATGAGCGCTGGGAAAAGCGACTCGAATCGTTCAATGAGTACCCACATTCTATGTGGGGGTTTTTCAAAAGACTCAAGAGAGGTAAACCTTGTAGCCACGCGTTACACGGCGAGAGAGGACTCGCCTTTTCCGATTCTGACAAAGCAGAAGCTTTCGCCGACTCCCTGGAGCGGCAATTCACGCTAAACCCTGGCGACGACGATGACTTCTTCGACGAAGTCAAAAGATCCGTCCGATCCTACATTTTTAACTCAGACCGGGCGTGGAACTGCGAACCAGCCACCCCGGAAGAACTCGATGGTCTGATAAAACGGCCCAAAAATCGGAAAGCCCCCGGATTTGACGGAATTTCCACCTTAATGGTGAAAAATCTCGGCCAAAAGGGTAGAACTGCTCTTCTCGACATCATTAATGCCTCGATGCGATTGGGTGTATTTCCATCAGCATGGAAGCTGGCCTCTGTGGTCAGCATTCTCAAGGTGGGAAAATCACCAACCTTTCCCCAAAATTATCGCCCAATCAGTTTGCTTAGTGCCCTAGGCAAACTCCTCGAAAAGGTCCTGCTAGCTCGTCTTTCGGTCTTCACTGAAGACCACAAAATTATTCCAGATTCACAGGTCGGCTTCAGAGCTGGCCTGTCTACCACTCATCAGCTTCTGAGGGTGACCGAATACATCTCTGAGGGCTTTGCCATCAAAAGAGACACTGCTGCAGTATTCCTTGACGTCTCAAAGGCGTTTGACAGAGTCTGGCATGACGGCCTTATCTATAAAATGATAGGGCTCGATTACCCGGAATACCTAATAAGGATATTGTACGACTTCCTTCGTAACAGGAAGTTCTGTACTAAGGTAAATTCCAAGTTTTCCACTCAGCGTCCGATATTAGCAGGTGTTCCTCAGGGCTCTGCCCTCTCTCCGGCCCTGTATAATATCTATACTAGCGACATACCGAATCTGGCTCCGGTCATGATCGCTCAGTATGCTGACGACACTGCCCTTCTGTACAGAGGGCGCTCTACCGCCCACTTGGAGACCACTCTCCAGAAAGCCCTAGACTCCTACGAGGAATGGGCCGACAAGTGGCGGCTTGCGATAAACGCTGATAAAAGTGTCTCTGTACACTTCAGCAAAAATAAACATCGAGTTATTGACTCCCCAGAATTCTCCTTTGGGGACTCATTAATTCCAATCCGAGACGAGGTTAAATACCTCGGTCTAATCTTCGACCAACACCTAAGATGGTCAAAAACAATCTCACACGTCCTTCAAAAGGCAAAAGCGACCCTGTCAAAGCTGTGGCCTTTGATAAACAAAAAATCCAAGTTAGCCCATAAGTCCAGGGTTAAATTCTATAAAATGGTCATCAGGCCACAGCTGACTTACGCTGCACCCGTATGGGGCTACTGCAGGCCCACTCAGATCGCGAGACTTCAACGTCATCAGAACGTTGCATTACGAAGAGTTCTCAATGCTCCGCCTTACATGCGGAACACTCAAATCCATCGAGAAACATACACACCGAGTGTGATGGAGTTTATCCGAGAGACTGCAGTAGCCTTCTACGATAAGCTTGACAATGATCCCCCCTCTGGGATCACTTTTCCAAAATACGATTTCGATGCAAAACATCGAAGGCCCCGAAATGTTCTAATTGGTACTCAATTAGACCAGAATTCCCAATGAGCCACCGTGAACCGCTCGGTGACGCTGCTCCCCTTCGAGGAGAGCGTTACGCAGGACGATCGGTAATATAGACTAATTTCATCTAGCGATTTCCTCGCTTATGTCCTTGACTGGGAAAATCCAATGGCATTGAACCAGTCCCTCCCAGATAGATCCCCGGAGGAGAGGTTTTAGTCGGTAGGAGTCCGACACTGCCCTACTAAAAGGGCGTCCCATGATGGATTTCCTCTCCTTGCATCAAAAAAAAAAAAAAAAAAAAAAAAAAAAAAAATGCTTCAGAGGCAATTTATTTGCCTTTACATTATCATTTTTCCTATTATGATCTGCAAAATCATTAGTGGGTGAATTACAGGGTCTATTAATATCGCATTGATTTTCAATGGAATTTTCCGTTTTTGAAACCATTGATTGTTTTTGTTGGTTAATTTTTTCATTAATTTTAATTTGATTAGGTTTTTTGATTGGATATGCATCTTTGTATAAAGTTCTTTTGATAGTATGTAAATCTAACCAAGAATTTCCAAATTGAATTTTATCGTTTCGATAATCAATAATTGAATCAAATTTTTTGAGAAAATCATTGCCAATAAGTCCATCTTGAGAAATTGGAAAAGAACTGGGAACTATATGAAATGTATGATCAAATTCATAATTATTTATTTCAAAACTTAATTTGCAATAACATAAAGTTTGAATTGGTTTACTAGATGCGTTGATTCCGTGCAAAGTAATTTTCATGTCGTCAAAAACATAAACGTGGGGTTGCAATTTGTCTAATTTTATTAATGAGACTTCTGCGCCCGTATCTATTAAAAACGTACCCTTTGATTGCAATTGCAGTGAGTTTAAATTTACGTATGAAGAAATGGCGTCGACATCTAACGAAAGAATTCTGGTTTTTGGACTTGAGATGCTGTCCGGGGTTCGTCCCCAACCTCGGACTCCAAAAAGTTTAAATTTAACTGTTCTGAATGGGTTAAATCGGAATTAATGAATCTGTTATTAGAGTTGTTCGAATGTATTGGCTCATGAACTAAATTGTTATGGCCTTGTTGATTTGAAAAATTTGACATCGGTTTTTGTCGATGATTGTAATTTGGGTTATTTTTATTAAAATTTGTGTTTTGTGTTTGGGATTGACGGGCTGGGTTATTAAAATTTTGAGAATTTTGAAAAGTAGGATTTTGTCGCCAGGGTGTAGAATTTCTTTGAGGGTTATTAGTCATTCTTTTTCGACAATCGTTTATCGAGTGACCGGATTTTTTGCAATAGTTACATGAAATTTGTGAATTTTGATTGTGATTTTTAAATTGATTGTACCTACAATTTGTGGTACTATGATTATTTTTATTGCATATATGACACTGATCCAAATTATTTTGAACATTTTTGTGAGGCAATAAAGATTCTTCGGCGGTTGCTACGTTAATGGCATTTTCTAACGAGTCGCAATTTCGCGCTCTCAAAATTATAGCTAAATCTCTATTTAGATTGGAAATGAAAACATTTAAGCACTGTTTGTTTAACAAATCTGCTTGAGCTTGTATAGCTGCATTATCTAACGTAACGTCTAAAGAATTGATTAGTTGTTGATATGTTTTTTTAATTTTTTGACCAAAAATTTCGGCAGTTTCGCCACTTTGCTGTTTGCAACTCATAAGTTCCGATTGTAATTGATTGTACGACTTTTTAACTGAAAAATTCTGGCGAAGCAACAATTTTAACTCATTCCAGGTGTTAGTAACTCGACTTCTAACGAGAGCACCTGCGTCGCCTGTGATTTTGTTTTTAATGTAGATTAACAGTGTTGCTTTTTGCTCGTTGGTTACTAAAATCATTGCATTATTACATTGGCCTATGAAATCCTCTAAATTTTTATTTTTTTGATTGTCAAATCTAGCTTCAGATAGGGTTAAAAATGCCAATTTTAAGTTTTCCATTTTAAAGATTTGCGATTTTAGAATTAACTATAAATGAATTTAACTATAAAGCGAATTATTTAAATTTATTAAATGCGAAAACACAAAATATGGGTTGCAAAGAAATAAACAAATATGTAATTTTTCCTACCTGACAATTAAAATGAAAATCACGATGAACATTGCACTGTTTTGTTGCTGGAAATTTCCTCTTGTGGTTGCGGATTGCTCGTTTTTTCTTGGTGTTGTGACGACTCGTTTCTTCCTTGGTGTTGTTGACGACTCGATTCCTCCTTGGAGTTGTGATGACTCGTTTCCTCCTTGGTGTTGATGGTGACTCGTTTCCTCCTTGGTGTTGTGACGACCCGTGAACGTTTTCTTTTCTCTTGGATTGCAGATTAATCGTTGTTTTCTTTGTGTTGAGAACAATTTTTCCTTGGTTTTCGACGTTAAGGATGTGTTGTACCGGTGTAGTATGTCCGTTTACCGATTATAAACGACTTTTTATAGACTTTTTACCGACTGTATATCGACTTTTTACCCAATATTTACCGACTGCTACCGACTGCGCCAGTGTAATGGTCCGTATTGGGATTTTGTTTATTTAGATGATAGTCGGTTAGGGTAAAAATAATCGATTCTTCCTTTTAACTTTAAAAGGATGGTTTATTTCAAATGTCGAAACAAATAAAACGATGAATTACAAAATGAACGATTAATAGATACGATGTCGCGTATTTACGTTCTGAACATCCGCACTAACGCACTATTCACAGCGAGGTCCAGGCTAACACTCTCTGAATAACACTGACATCACTTAAAACTACAGAAAATGTTTGTGTCACAAAAAGGGCGGGGGGTTAGTTCACCGACGAATAGGAATCGAACCCGTTGGAGGAGATATCGTCCACGTTTCGGTTGAAGTACAAAGTTTCGGTCGGGAATGAACTGCATAATATTTACATAAAAGGACATTAACTAGCAATTAGAAACTAAATAAAACTATCGGTATTTGCTCCGTAATCTCGGCGACCGGAAATGTGCATGCGGAATAACAATGTGTTTAATATGTTTAACTTAAATGAAATTCTAATAAGTGATTACCGGAGGCCGGGACATTACAATATTTTTCTTCTATTATTTGAGTATTATACAGGGTTATTCACGCTATACGGCACGGAATATTGTGGCCAAAATACGTGAATTTCAAAAAGTTTCACTTTGGGGATATATGGGGGTCTATTAGGGCTACCTTTTAAAATTATTTTCATAATATACAGGGTGTCCCAAAAACCCTAAAAGTATCAAAGTTGTGTATTTTTTAATGAAACACCCTGTATTTTATTGCAATTTTGGATCCGTCTATAAAAATAAGTATGTGTTTTAATAAGGTTTTTATTACATAAACCTTAAGGTTTTTGAATTAATTTGAATTTTGTAAAAATGTAACCTAATTTTCATATTTCAAATACTTAAAAAATAATTAAGTTATGCATACCAAATTTACACTGAAGTGTAACAATAGATCAAATTTTGTTTTCCAAGTATAATAAACTTGACATCTTATGCCGGTTGTAAAAAAATTGGAATTAAACAAATGAGAACTTTAAATGACTATAACTTCATTTATTTAAATGGAACGCTATATTTATTAATTTATTAGCAAATGCACGTTTTAATTACCTATCGAATGGTATTTAAATCTTAAGTGTTAAGTCTTCTCGTTTTTACAGAAAACGCCAAAATATTGTTTATTGCACCGTTTTAGTACTTTTAAAGTAAAAATTTTAATGTATCTAGTTTTCTATCGTATTTAAAAACGTCAGATAATTATTTTAGTCTGTTACTTTAGTTTAAAAAGGATGTCTTTTGTTATAGTTGTGTTATTTTGCGTTTTTGTGCTAGATCGTTAGTAATCGTTATTGTTTGAACATGGTTGTTTTATGTCATAGTAAAAAATGAAAATTTACACAGAATTTCTTATACTGAGGTTTTTATAACTTCCAATTTCTTTAAACTGGTTTAATAGTCTCTCAAAAATGGCTGGCTTAGGGTGATTTCTTTCGGGAAACCTTTAAGTATAAACTCGACAAGTCAATAAACAATTTTGATGACATTCTCCAAGCATAAAAATAATGCCAATAACACCTTCTTTTGAGTAAATCTTCATTTTTTACCAAAAAATACAACAGCGATGTTCAAACAATAACGATTACTAACGATCTAACACAAAAATGCAAAATAAGACAACTATAACAAAAGACAGGCTTTTTAAACTAAAATGACAGACTAAATTAATTATCTGACGTTTTTAAATACCATAGAAAACTAGATACATTAAAATTTTTACTTAAAAAGTACTAAAACGGTGCAATAAACAATATTTTGACGTTTTCTGCAAAAACGAGAAGACTTAACACTTAAGATTTAAATACCATTAGAAAGGTAATTAAAACGTGCATTTGCCGATAAATTAATAAATATAGCGTTCCATTTAAATAAATGAAGTTATAGCCATTTAAAGTTCTCATTTGTTTAATTCCAATTTTATTACACCCGGCATAAGATGTCAAGTTTATTATACTTGGAAAATAAAATATGATCTATTGTTACATTTCAGTGTAAATTTGGTATGCATAACTTAATTATTTTTTAAGTATTTGAAACATGAAAATTAGGTTACATTTTTACAAAATTCAAATTATTTCAAAAACCTTAAGGTTTATGTAATAAAAACCTTATTAAAACACACACTTATTTTTATCGAAGGATCCAAAAATGCAATAAAATACAGGGTGTTTCATTAAAAAAAACACAACTTTGATACTTTTAGGGTTTTGGGACACCCTGTATATTATGAAAGTAATTTTAAAAAGTAGCCCTAATAGACCCCCATATATCCCCAAAGTGAAACTTTTTGAAAGTCACGTATTTTGGCCACAATATTCCGTGCCGTATAGCGTGAATAACCCTGTATAATAAAAACTAATAAAGTCCTTCAAATACTTTATACTTTAATTGTTTTAATGGATCTTTATAACTGTTATAAAAAATACGCATATTATATCACTATGTTTATTTATCATAATATTATTATTAAACTTTTGTGTTTATGAACTATTAACTATATTAATTATAAATTAATAATATGACAAAAAACCAAATTAAGTATTTTTTATATTTATAATATCCCTAAAAATTTGTGATGAAAGGAGATTGGGATTTTATTTAATAGTAATTTTATTTAGCTTAATCATAATTTGCAAAATATGAATTCTTCACGTAATGTAAAATTTAATCAAATAAAATATATTATGATATAATTGAGTGCATAAGTTTCGATCCGCGATAGTATATCCAATCCAGAGAGCGCAAATCGGGCTTTTCACCTTTAAGAGGTCGAACGTGAGAAGTGCCATTCCAGGGGGATAAAGCAAACGCTTAAAAATAATGAGAACGTAATCCCTGGCTAATCTGCGAATAAAAAAGTGAACGATCAGGTCACTACCATAATAATCCCATACTAGGATGAATGCTAGGTGCGTGTATACCAGTGATTTGATACATAACATAACACTTTTTACCATATTTATAATAATAATAATTCTTTTTGCTGATGTTAGGATAAAATAATATTATGATTATATTTAAAATAATAATAATAATAATAATCTTTATTCCGTAGACCATATAGTGTACACAATATACAATAAAGCGTCAATATACAAACTTAAAGTATTATTTCTTACATAATAACATCACATAAATTATAAAACAATTTTTCCAATAAAAAACTCTTTTGTTTTAAATACATTAACTGATGCGATATTTTTAATGTCATCTGGTAGATTATTATAAAGCTTAGGGCCTAGTATATTAGGTGAATATTTTCTTACATTTAAACGGCAACTATCAACATGAAAGTTATTGACTCTTCTTATATCATAGGTATGAATTTCGCTGTTTATTATAAATGTTTGTTTATTTTGGTATGTATATAATATCAATTCATAAATAACTAGACATGGATATGGTAATATATTATAATCTCGAAAATATGGTTTACACGATCGTGTTTGTGGAATTCCAGCCATCGACCTAATAATGCGTTTTTGAGCAACAAATAATAATAATCGTGTATTACTTGATAAAATATTATGTTAATTATATTCAGAATTTAAATTGGAAATATAGATTTATAGTTGTATAAAATTAAAATAAAACATGGGAAACATTTTACTAATCTAAACTCTTGCCCTAAATTACTATTCAGCTCAAACTATTTTATCGATTATATGGATATAAATCATAAGTGTGTAATATGTTTCAGCATATATTTGCTACAGCAGTATATTGATTTTATATAACTGAATACGTGTTTGTGACGCACATAGAGACCCATTCCGTGGAAACTAGAGCTTAAACCACTCTGCTGAATTGTTGAATCCAGGAATACAATTGCCTAAATAGGATTTATTTCAGATTACAGGTTCTTAACTAATCCAATATGAAATATTAATTCAACTAGGTTTCAAGTAAAAGGTTATCGTGATTTTGTAGAAGTTATTTTTGTACGACTAGTGCAATTTAATTAATTTGTTTTAATAATCATATCAAAAAATATAGTTAAGTCATATGTAATAAAAGTATTACGTTATTGCGTTTTTAATTTAATTTTCTTAACAAAGTAGTCATATATAATTTAATTATTGTTTGTTGAGGGTAAGGATTCGAAAGAAGCAAAACTGTTCGCAGTAAACGAATGAAATACCGAAATTGAAATTGTCTATATAAAAATAAACATTAAATATTTTACAAGATTATATTGAGTATTTAACAAAATATTATTTTATGGCGTTAATAATTGAAATAAAATATTTGAAATTTTTAAATCAAATTAGTCTAAATTGATGCTCACGAAGGAGATAAACAATAGGGCAAACTGCCGCAGGAGTCTACTTGTTGCGCTACTTGGCAACATGGCCGCCGGCAGGATGTAAAGTGGCATCGGGGGTGGTTGCCGGAGGGAGGACGAGGGCTGTAGGCAGTAACCCCCATCCGCAACAAGGTCTCGAGATGCAATATTACGCTAGAACAAACACTTTCAAAGCGGCTTTTAGTTCGGGAATTACGTGCCGGGCGTTCTCAAAACACACACACACACACACATACATATGCCCTAGAAAGACAGACCACAGACACAAATAAGGGCAAAATAATCCGAACACAGATCCGCATCTACACACATACACACACTCGCTTACACTAGGAAGAACAAGAAGAGCAAATAAAACCGTGGCTATATTCACGTGATTCCAATCAATAGACAACCATGGGCCGTATCCTGCTCCTTCTCCGGCGGCAGTGGCGGCGGCGTTCACTCAGCCAAGAGAGGCAAACAATGCGAAACCAATAAAGAAACCCAAATTCCGTAATGACGGCATCAAAGAAAACGGAACAATAAGACAGATTTAAGGCAGACAGAATGGGGAATTGCCCGCATTTTCGGCATCCCCCTGTTTTCGCTCTATCATTGTGTGCTTGCTCCGGTGATCATCGGGGTAAATAAATTTTCCGAGAAGCACACCTCATTTAATAATTATTTCAATGCGTTTAGTTATTGAATCATAATCATTAATATATTTATTTATAACGTGCACAGTTAATAATTTATGTATACTAGGTTTTTCTTCTAAAATCGTTATTAAAATTGAGAAAATGCACCAATCGAAAGGCATATTTCAATAATAAATCATCTATACAAAGGCATATTGTGAATTCCTGAGGATTATGGGCCGGTGTCAACCCTACTCAACTAGAATTTTATATGTCTGTGGAAATAATATACGATTTTGTCTGTTACAATAGAGGTTCAAATATATGGTTCGATAAGACACGTCGTGTAGGCGAAGACAGAATAATTCAAATTTTATGTTTATTGCATTAGCTGCTATTGTTCAGAATTGTTTATTATTATTGAAAACATCCAAAAAATAAATAATATTTTAATATTTCTTGATGGTAGAGACGTTTATTCGGTGATACATCTTGTTTAACTTGGAATTGAAACACGGTGACGTTTTGCTACTATAATTTAAAACTTTTTCAGTGACTAGCTCATTGTAGAAACTCAAGTCTCTGTAAAAATAGTGATAAAATAAAGTCAACCTAACTTGGATTAAAAGTTAATATTTTTAAGTTATGACTACGAAAATATAATTTTTTTAGTTGTAAATTACAATAATATAAATTAAATATGAGCAATTTAACGTTGAATTAAATTCTCACTCAATCCGCGGTAAAACATTTAACCTCATAATTGATCATTTTCAACTAAATGGTTTAAACTTGAGGAAATTAATACTACAAAACAGATTGATTAAAAAATTTAATTTTTCACTCTTTTTAATTACTAGTTTGGAGTGATAAACAATTTTACAAGTATTGGTATTTATACAAAATTATTACATTTAGTATGTAATAAAGGGCGTCGAGATGGGGAGTTTCAGATTAACTCCATGTAATTTAGCGCAGTTTATTCCACCTTATATTGCTGTAATAATTTCCAGGTCCTCACTTAGATTAGAATAGAAGTTACTTCTTTTATTTTATTATCTAAATACAAACTTGTTAACAAAATTTTGTCCTATGCTAAATGTACTTCACAATATCCACACACTAGGTATAGTTAGATAGATAGATTGATAATTTATTCATGTTTTTAACAAAAATGTTTTACATAAGTCATATATAATACAAGAATATATAAAAAATGGTGTATAAAATACTGTTACAATAAATGAAAGGTCAAACAGAAAGATATAAGGCGTGTTTGAGGTGTAAGCATAAATATCTTATTTATTTAAATAACATAGTTATTAAGTTTAATATTTTTACCTTGGTTTTCATTTGTAACCTTACCGTAGCGTACCTTGTTTGTTTATGTGAGACACCCCTGAAGCGCTCCTACATCTCCATTTAATTCCTATACTGATCAAATTTAAAATATGTATTCTTAACCTACGTGTTTATATACATTTGGTTTTAATAATTTTTGGTAATTTTTCTTATGAATCTGTAACAATATAACTTTCTCTTTGTCCCCTTATTTTATTGTTGGATTGATAAAAACAATGCCTCATTCAGCTACTGAACTGAAAAGTAACTTGATAATAAAACAAGGAACATCGAAAAACTTACTTCTCGAATGAAACTAATTGAAAACGTGGTGCTTGAAAGCGATAAATTGTTAATAAATTCTATCCGCGAATTACAATTGGAAATCAAAAACTTAAACAATGATTTAGTCAAAGTTAACAGAATTAATTCAGATCTCCAAGATGTACTAAATTATTATAAAGAAATTATCTTTGGATTTTATTTATTTATATAACATAGTTATTAAGTTTAATATTTTTACCTTTGTTTTCATTTGTAACCTTCCCCATTTAATTCCAATACTGATCTAATTTAAAATATGTATTCTTAACCTACGTGTTTATATACATTTGGTTTTAATTATTTTTGGTAATTTTTCTTATGAATCTGTAACAATATTACTTTTTCTTTGTCCCCTTATTTTATTGTTGGATTGATAAAAACAATGCCTCATTCAGCTACTGAACTGAAAAGTAACTTGATAATAAAACAAGGAACATCGAAAAACTTACTTCTCGAATGAAACTAATTGAAAACATTGTGCTTGAAAGCGATAAATTGTTAATAAATTCTATCAGCGAATTACTATTGGAAATCAAAGACTTAAACAATGATTTGGTCAAAGTTAACAGAATTAATTCAGATCTCCAAGATGTACTAAATTATTATAAAGAAAGACATTTTCAATCTACCAGCTTAAGTCAGTTTCATCACCCATACGAGTACTTAAGAAGTGCATTGATTGCGACGCTTTACAACACAATATAGAAATGCACACTTATGAAATAAATTAAATTAAACAAAACCACGAACGCTATTAAAGGTCTTCAGATAGACAGTACTAAATGTAACCAACTATTATCAATAGTATCTTTAGATAAATATACATAATGTTGAAAATTCTCTTTGTAGGGGAAGAGGAATACTAAATAAGTTGGGTAAGCAGTCTGCATTCACAAAGTATCCATGTTTTTTGTGCGAGTGGTCAAAGAGTTTGTCAAAGCTTTAAATAAACAAGGTGACTGCTTAATTGTTTCCTGCACTTTCTGAACCTAAACTTAAAGAAGGCATTTTTGTAGGCCCTGAAATTCGAACCTTAAAATCGGACAGATTGTTCCAGAATACAATGCCCAGGATGAATCTGAATCATGGAGTTCTTTCCTAGAAGTCATAGACGGTTTCCTTGGAAATAACAAGTGTCCAAACTACAAAAAAATTGTAGCCAACATGAGCGTCAAACTTCATTTTCTGAATTTCAACGTTGACTCTTTTCCCGAAAATCTTGGAGCTATCAGCAAGGAGGGGGAAGAGAGGTTCCATCAGGATATAAAGGAATTGGAGAGATTTTACCAAGGAAGGTGGGATATTAGAATGATGGCTGATTACTGCTGGACCATGAAGAGGGACCCGCTCACAAAAATCCACAAAAAGAAAACTACAAAACGCAGTTTTGAGGGAAAAAGAGAACGATGTTAATCAAAAAAACGATTGTCTAACATAGATTATAGTGCATTGTTTTTTAATGAACAACTAAATTTTGCAGTGTAATTTTTTTATTAAATATAGTTTCAATAAATATTTTCTCAATATTTTTGATAGTTTAAATGAAAAAATTAAAACACACTTCTCCTGAAAACCTGACGTGCTGGAAAAAAACTAAGCACAGATTCGTGATCAGCACTCCTTATTTACTATAGGACACCTATTAGACTTGAAACACTTTTTCATGAAAAAAATGTAGGCCTGTGTAATTAAATTGTTTCAAATAATTTAATCTATATAACAAATCCTTCTAAATACACAAAGATTAAACATATGATATTTTCAATTATTTGCAAGAAACTCAATCCAACACTTCAATAGTAATCTGTTAGTATCATCATCCCCCAACAACTAGATTCACGCGCCGTTATTATCGATTACAATTATCTATTTATAAACATTCAATCTATGCGTTCCAAATTAAATGAAAAAGATGTAATTTTAAATGATAAATTGAAAAACGTTTCGGTATTATGTGTATGTGAATATTGGTTACTTGAAGAAGAAGCGAAGTCAATTGTGCTTTCCAATTTTCATGTTGCTGTCCAGTTCTCGCGTAAATTGTCAATTGGTGGGGAAGTATTAATTATGGCCAGAAATAAAATTGAGTACATTCCTTCATCAATTAATAGTTGTACTTCTGAGAGGAATTGTGAGATTGTTGGTATTTAAATTAAAAATAATATCATACTTACTGCTAGTGTCAATAAAAAATGTGTATTTAGCTACAGATTTTAATGTACGGTTCAACAGCAATGATCATAATGAAACTTTTCTTCGGGATTTTGTCCAAGGGTAAGGATTGAAGTTTCAGGTCATTTTTTGCTAAACGAATAAATAATATGTTATACCATAAGTATTAAACCTCCTGAAATTCACGTTCTTCCAAATTTTGGAAATGGAGTCGTGGAACTTTATTAATAATTTCTCAGATGCAACAAATATTTTCACAGGTTTCTATCAATTTTTCCTAATCAATTTCCTAAAAGACCAATTAAATCACCATCGGAAACTATGTACATTAAATGGCAAAACACTACTTTAAGAAATATGAGAAATATATTATGTCTGTTCTCTGAGTTATTTAATAAAACCCAGAATTCAGAATACCTATAGCTTACAAACAAATATAGAGTTATGCATAGATGTACTATTGAATCGTGTAAAATTGCAGAAAATAATTCGTATATCAGATACCACAACATCAAGCCAAAAGCTATGTGGCAAATGATTAATCCCAGGAAAATACCAAGTATTCGTAAAAAATGCCGTATATATCCCCATTTTAGCTTAATTTTTCACAGAAGTACCATATGTGATAAAATCCTGAGCTCAATGCCCGTCATTGACACAGACACCTATCCTATATCTTTAATGTGTGACAACCTTCCCAGCTGTAACAACTACTTCAAATTCACTTAAATTTCAATAGTTACAGTAAGGCAGGCCATATATAACTTAAATACAAGTAAATGCAAGGACATATGTGGACTTCGCTGTGATGTCTTTAAAGCTGTATTAAATACTATTGCATCACCTTTAACAATTTTTTTTAGTTTGTGTACATGAAATAATATTTTCCCGATGCTTTGAAGAAGGCACTAATTGTTCCAATACATAAACACAACGATCATGTTGATCCTGACAATTATCGTCCTAAATTTAAAAATACGAAAACATTTCGTAAATCTACAACAGTGCGTATTACTAAGACTACAAAACAAATTAATTTGAAACAACTACTTCTCTGGCTAATACCTCGACAGACATTGAATAAAACAAAATTCATTTGCGTGTTACGAATAGTACAACTATCAAAGCAACACTAACTTGATTGAAATTATTTTTGTTGAATAAACTAATAAATGATAAACTGTATTTTAGATTGTTTAAATATGACTATAACATGAAAAATTATGAATTGTTTCAAATTAATTTGTTTTGTAGTCTTAGTAAGACTCACTGTTGTAGATTCACGAAATGTTTTCGTATTTTTAAATTTATTATTTAATTTTCTACAATGAACTAAAGGATTTTAATACATTTTAATTATCGTCCTATTTCACTTTGAAAAAATATTTGAAAAAATTCTTCAATTACAATTAGTACAATACTTCGAAGATACGAATCTTGTACGGATATAGAAATTTGCCTTTAGAAAAGGACGATCTTCAACAGATGCAAATTTAAAATTTCTAGAGATGACAATAGACTAATTTGAAATGGTCTCTAAAACAAGTTTCCTTAATCTGTCGAAAGCATTCGACTGTGTCTCCCACGAAATTTTGCTGAGGAAGCTATATTTTTACAACTTACGGTCTAAAAGCTGTCGATTGTTAAAGTCCTATCTATCAGGAAGAACACAGTGCACTTGTTTAAAGGAGGAAAGTACTGATACCTTGCCATTAAAACATGGGTTCCCTCAAGGCCCCATTCTGGGTCCATTCCTTACCTTAATTTACATAGATTTTATATGACGATGACATAACGCTAACAAACCATTCAAAAGAACTAGACACCGTAAATAAACTACATAGAGAAACAAATAAAACTACAGCGTGATGATTTCTAAGTAATAAGCTTAAATTATAATATAACAAAACAACAGAAAATACTTTTTCACTCTCAAAAGGATTGAATCAATGGTAATCTACCAAATTTTTGCATTGACATGGGCTTCACACGGCGATGATATTGCCAATAAACTATGCAGAAATACTTTCCTTATTCGCAGCCTATGAACTCAAGTTTCAAAAGTGTGTCTCATTTTTCCCTAAGGCAAAGCCACATCACATATAGCCTTATTGTTTGAGGTCATTCTGCGATCCAACACCGCATCTTTGGTCTACAGCGTAAAGACGTTCGTATTATGGCTACGGATTTTTGCCAGATTGTCGCCAGGCGTTCAAGGACTTGCAGATATTTACACTTCCATGTCTTTATATATATTATACTGGACTGTCTGACATATATAAAAAAATATTTATCCAAATACACAAATTACCATACTAGGCAAGAATCTTATGTATATCCGAAATTTATCAGGTTAACCAAATCGCAAACAGGAATTAGTCCTACTATGCAAAACATTTTACGAGTTAATAAAAATTTGTTTGATACAAAATGCATTTTACAGTTAGGATCTTGAATTTGGCTTTAGTGATTTATTAGTAATGTTCACCATCTATTCTTTAAGAAGCTTTTAACTCTAATTAATGTTTTAAATATTTTACTACCTTACAAAAATTTTTATTATTGTCGGCTTAAACTTTTTACCTGATTTCTATAGTTGTTTATTTTCTAGATTTGAAATATATGATTCCCGCAGATGATGAAGGTTTTCTCTCATAATATTTGTAAACCAATAAATACGCTTTTGTTTAGAAAGTTTATCCTTGATATTTTTGTTAGGGGAAGCACTATAAACATTTGGTAAAATAACTTTATAAAATTTGTTATATTTATTTTTAGCATCAGTTGTTTTCATTACATCTCTCCAATTGTGGTTTGATAATGATTGAAATAGTATAAATTTTCCCATTTGCGTAATGGGTTGTATGGATTTCTTACTATAAACTTCAGGTTTCATTGATAAAACTTTTACTTCTAAATTAATGGCTTTGTGATCAGAGTTATATCTACTGATGTAGTTTTGAGAAACATTGATTAAATATTAGTAAAAATATAATCTAATTTATTTATATTTCTATTAGATAAATCTATAATTTTATACAAATCGTATGAGCTAAAAATATAACAGATTTCAGTTGCTTTCTTATCAGGCTGACTTAGATGCACATTGAAGTAAGTCACCTCCAGCTAACATTCATGTTAATCGTTTCAATTGAATCGAAAACAGAGGAATATATATTACAAAAAGTATTTAAATTTTCATTTGGCGAGCGATATAAACACAAAAGTATTTTTATCTGTTAATTTAACGGCCGCTATCTCACAATACAATTCTTAGGAAAGTGTTTCGATATTTTCCAGACGAATATATATCACGTGACATTTAACTAGAATGAGTACACCTACGTGATGGTGGTTTATTCTTGAAAAATTCATTAAGAAGAATATGTAAAGTTTTAAATTAGTGTTAAATAGCGCAATGAAAGATAATACTGTTGAGGTGAAATTTATTGTCTAAACGTTAGGTAATACCGACAATAATACGGAATTACAACTACGCTACGCTGATGAAAACGAAAATAGATCATAACCATTCCTTGTTTGTTGTCAGAAAACAATAATTCAATAAAAAATACTGTGTTTAATTTTTTGGTGTGTATTAGAAGACTCTATTTAAGACCTTTCTTCTGATATGTTTGTTTTATTTTAAGTTAATTAACTTTACTTAACTGATTTAAATGCTGGATTATTTAAGTTTTAACAAGGGAGCAAAGAAGATACAGGGTTTAGTGAATGAACATTTGAGGAAAATAAACTCTGCTCTTCATCATACTCAGAAAATTTGTGTTCTTTTTTATATGTGTATATTTTCTATGCCACTTTTTTAAAAAATATTATTGAATAGATGCATGCATGTAATATGTGACAAAGAAAAATATAATATAATCCTTTGATTAATAGAAAGGCTGATTTTCATTAACACAAAAGAAAAGGGATTATTAATTCCACTTTTATTGTAAATACAAATTAGTACCTCGATCCTCAAGCACACAATTTATTCAAACTAGTTTGTTTTCTATGTCTTTACTTCACATATCTACTGAAAAATATACGACGGATATAATTTATTTCACGCACCTCCTTATCGCGTCTTCATTTTTCAAGAGGGGGGGTGGGGCAATTTGCTTATCCGAGAACATGCGTTTTTGCGGGTGTCAGGATTGTGCGGAGAGCATTACTAATTCCTGCACGCAATTCCGTTGATGCGTGTAGGAAGTAAAAAGAGCGTGTATACATCAGACGTCAGCCGCACCCGGAAAACCGCGAAGAAAAAGTCCCGGATAAGGGCTGAACTTTGCGGGGACATGGGGGTGAAAGATTGACGCAGCAAACGAAGCAGAGGGGACACATAAAGGATGATTGTTGTCCCGCAAAAAAAAAATCGTAAGAAAGTTTCGAAAATTTATTTTTATTTACTTATTAGGGCATTTTTCTTGGATCTAGAAATGGAAGGGGTTGTAAAGTTTGGCTAAAAAATGTTTTTCTAGAACAGTGATTTGTCATGATTTAGTTTAATAGATCATGCCTTGTAAAGTAAATATAGAAATTATTTTTCGCGTCTTTTTCATGTAAAAAAAATAATTTTAAGGAAAATATATAAATTATAAAAAAAAAACAGATTATATATTAAACAATTTTTCTTGAAAAGTAACAGAAATATTTGTAAATATAAATTCTTGTTCACAGTGTATTTTATAATCACTATTATTGAATAGGAAAAATGAATCAATACAGGTACTTGAGTCATTAAAATATTAATCTACAAAACGTGACATCGGTAATACCCGCCATACACATTCCGGAAAATCTTGATATATTTACGAAATCTACATTTCAATGCGTGAGTCGAAAATCTAAAGGAAATTTTTATAACGGCCCTAAATTACATCCTTAAATACCTAATTAACCATTTTATAGGCGCAATTAAACTTATCGCCACTTTATGCCACACTCTTTGTGAATAACGCATATAATGTCTAATCTGGTTTACAAATACCGCAGAATATATCAAGATTTGCAATAAAAATAATTGCAAAGACCAACTAAACCGCCAATTAAGTTTATATGTGTTTCTGCATAATTAACATTCAGATAAGGAAAAAATAATTACACTGAGGAATATTTATAGATTTAAAAGACAAGTAGAATTATAAAATGTTTATATAGTTTTATTTATATAAAAGTGAAGATAAACTTTTAACATTTATCAGCCTCATCAATCAATTATTAGAATTATCATTCAAATAAATTTAAGAATCGTATTTTTTTAATAAATTTGAAGAATAAACGATTTGTTGTATATTAGGGGCTTTTAATAAGTAATAAACTAGAATATAAAGAATATAATCAATTATTTATAATATTATGGTGATTAAATATTTGTCTACAAATTGGTTTAATTAGTGTCTCATTACAATTGTGATTTTATTTCAAACACCTCATAGAATATTAACATAGCTATCGAATTTATTACGAACAATAATAGTTATTATATATGTATCATAAAATAGTAGCAACAGTTATATATATTTCATGACGCATACATAGTTTAGACGACTGGAATTAGAGATTTATTTATTTAAGATTCGTTCTTATTTTATGTATAAACTACTATGTATGGTAAGAGCTTATTCTATATTTATATCCTTATTAATATTTACATGATCCGATAAGCTGGGAGGAGAACACGTGCTGAAGATATTTATTTATGTCACGTAGGCAATTAAGTAATTAAGTGTACACACCTGTTAATCGAAAGACATTTACAGCGTTTAATTATAGTGTATGGGGGTCGTGTGAAAAAATTTATACAACGTACAGGGAAACATCGACGTTATTCATTTAAAGTGGTGATAAATTCCAAAGTATTCCGTTCTTCCTTACTTCCCTTCCACAATCTATATTCAGGTGAGCGTGATGAGGATTCTGAAGCCCCCCAAGTGCCCTAAGGCGGGTGTTAACGCTGCCGCCCGCGCCTCGGTCAAGGGATCTGCCGGTGCTGCCACCCGCACGCCACACGGGGGGCTACATTATTCAGGAGCATGCAATCGCACAAAGGGGCCGACCTGTTTACCTTATCATTAACATATAAAGCATTTCCCCACTCGGTCCGGCTAGTAGAGCAAATATTTGACGAGTACACAATGGACGGAACATCGAAGATAACGAGAAACGATGGGTGGTCATCAAACATTCTTACGTTCGATACATAGATATTTGCAAATTTGGTGTTTTTAATATCGGTTTATGAATTGGAAAGTGCTTTTAAAAATAAACTCACTTAAAGTACATCACATACCATAAATCAAGATCTTTTAACCCTAACGAAAGAAATTTTAGATTCAAACTCAAGCTATGAAATTAATTTCGGCTACGACCAACTTAGGCATTCATTAAAAAAATCAATCAAAGGATATTTTCTAGAATACTATAATTTAAATCACAACTGCATAACTGAGTCTTACAATCATAGAAGAAAAATACTTCTGACCGAACCTAAAGCAAACAAATAAACGAGTTGTCAGATTATAATTAAAATATAATATAACATATAAATATATAACATTTGCTACTTTTTCCGTAGAACAATTAAAAAAATTTAAACGTATGCACACATACAATTTTCAATAAAATTTTATTATTTCAGAAGTTTCAATTTACGAGGGTAGATTGAAAAGTTTCCGGAATGGGCAAGAGATAGCGCGCGTATCGTAAAATTGTTATGATGGTTGTCAAGGCTAACCTATTTTAGGTAAGCTGTCAAATTTTCAGACACGTGCGTCGTTCCGTTTTTGTTTACTAGGATATCTTGTGAAGCAAGTCAGGCACTTTTGCAAAAATGGATAAAAACGAATTTCGTGCAGTCATCAAACATTTCTGGATGGATGGGAAAAAGGCGATGGAGATACGAGATATTTTGCAGAAAGTTCATGGCACGTCCACACCTTCATTTTTGACTATAAGTTTCTGGGTGAGCGAGTCCAAACGTGGCCGTACGAGCACCAAGGATGAACCACTCAGTGGACGTCCAAAAACGGCCACAAATGAAGAAATGGTCGACAAAGTCCATGATCTAGTGTTAGCCGATCGACGAGTGAAGTTGCGCGAAATAGTAGAGACCACGGGCATCTCATATGAACGTGTGCAAAATATCGTGCACGAACATTTGGGCATGAGGAAGCTGTCGGCGCGATGGGTGCCGCGTTTGCTGACTATGGACAACAAGCGAAATCGTGTGACCACTTCGAAAGAGTGTTTGGCCTTGTTAAAGCGTAATCCAACGGATTTTTTCGCCGATTCGTGACCGTGGACGAAACATGGATCCACCACTACATACCAGAAACCAAGCAGCAGCCGAAACAGTGGATTTCTCCAGGCGAATCTGCTCCGAAGAAGGCAAAGACTGTCCCATCGGCTGGAAAGGTCATGGCCACCGTTTTTTGGGATTCGCAAGGTGTGATACACATCGTCTTTTTGCAGAAGGGAAGAACTATCACGGGACAATACTACAGCGATTTATTGGATCAATTCAACGGCATATTGAAGGAGAAACGGCCTCATTTGCAGCGGAAAAAAGTGCTCTTCCACCACGACAACGCGCCGGCCCATTCATGCCGAATCGCCAATGCTAAATTGGTTGAATTGGGCTACAAGGTGGTGCCGCATCCCCCGTACTCTTCAGACCTGGCCCCGTGCGACTTCTTTTTGTTCACAAACATGAAGACTTGGCTCGGAGGTAAGCGCTTTACGTCAAATGAGGAGGTCGCCACTAAAGCTTATTTTGCAGAGTTCCCGAAATCATATTTTTCTGAAAGCTTAAAAATGTTGGAGCACCGCTAGGAAAAGTGTATCGCCCTGAAAGGGTACTATGTTTATTACTGAGTTTTCTTGTCCATTCCGGAAACTTTTCAATCTACCCTCGTATATTCAATTATTTTATTCGTTCCTTGGATTTTCACTTACTACACAGCCCTTATGTAAAAAAAAAACAAAAACATTTAGAAAATCGCGGAAAACTCAAAAATTTAGAAATTAATTTTTTAATAAACTTAAATTGTAAATAAGGTGTATTAAATTATCAAAATCAAATACATTATTATCAATAATAATATTATTATTTTAACGTAGGTATTTTCAGCTTTATCTTTAAATACAACATTAATTTGAGTGGAAGAAAAATGTCGCCGCGATCCATCCCCGTCGGATTTGGCGGAGGGCGAGGATTAATTACGGACGGATAAGAAGGAAGTAACAGCTGACGCCCGCCTTCCCCTCTAAGAAAATTGTACGATGGAAATATTAAGACTTCGCAGATTTTCAATTAACGGTCTTTAGGGGGGTCGAGGGCGGAATTTTTGGGGTCCAATCGTTTCGGATAATTTCTCAATTAGCAAGTTTGGATTTAAAGTTTCCTGCCATGGAAAGGACGGGATGAAGGTATTACGTTTGATTAAACTGGAGGACATCCCTTTTGCAAATTTATTCAGGATAAAACAAGTAAAACTGAGCCGATCTTAATTAATAGCCGGTGGAGTATTATAGTTCTGTAAGTACCAAACTTCAACTATAATTATCAAAAAAAAAATGAATTTATAAATTAATACTTATTACATATTGTACATTTTTGTAGTTGTAATTTAATATTTAAAAATCAATAATTTTATTTTTTCATAAAAGCAAACTATTTAAAAGAAGTATTTTCTTAATATATATTGTTACCTTTATTCATAATATTTTTACATAATATATCTCTACTTTTGTAGTTGTTTTGATTTATTAAAATTGTTATGAATATTATTATAAGCTTATCTCAAATATATTTGGATAAGTTAAAAATTATTTTTAAGCTCTCTATAATAATTAATATTGAAATGCCAAAGTCCAGATAAAATACATGAACTTTAAATCTATTACTTGGTATTTAAAATTTAAATATATTGAGCGTTTAATGAACTTTCAAGTTGTTTTTTTAAATAAAATTGTATATAAGGTGCGCCAATAAAATCATATTTAAATTAATGTGATGGTACTACTGTTTTTATACTTCCCAATCATTTATTGATTGATAAGTTTTATAAAGTTTAAGAATATAAAGCACGCCGCCACTTTTAAAGTTAAGGTTGTGATTAGGTTTCTCAATGTAAGAAATGTACGACCTTGGTATATTCATCGTCAATTATAGGACGTGTATGGAGAAAATAATATAGATAAGGGTGACCTGTCCTACTTGTTGGATGGACTTTGTATTAATATATGTATATAGTAGTAGTTTTTTATATTGTAAAAATGTAAAACATAACATGTTCCCTAACTAAATAAACAAATAATACAAATTAACTAAATAGTTAAAGTGAAATCATGAAATATTTGTGCATTTTATACATGTCACAAAATGTGGTGAGAGAAATATTTTTAAATATTGAAAACTAGAGTGAACAATTTTACAAATGTCACTTATAACGTTATACAAGACATTATGTTTTTTGGTTTATTTATTTATATGTATTTATTTTCTTTTCTTATTATTATATACAATAATAATATAATTTTTTAAATCATTAATAGAATTTATATTTCTAAATTTGCTTAAGAACGCAATAATTTCAAATTTTAATGTTACAAGGTAGATAATTTAACAATAATAAACATGCAATATGTAAAGAACGGGCTAAATTTGGTAGAAATAGTTATATTTTTAGAAAATCTAAACACGCATATCCAAAAGTTGGGTGGATCAATAATGTTATTTTATTATTACCGAAAATATGTAAATGTTGTAATATAAAGTTATTAAACAGGACATGTTTTTGTTACCTTAATTACTAATATAACCTTACTAGCAATACTGAACTAATGTATATAAATCCGACTGTTTCTAGTAATGAAAATAATGACTTTTTTCTTGGATAATTTTCTCAACTATCTTTTGATGAAACATTATAAAATAATAGGTAAAAAATTAATAAACACTTGTTTTGTTTCACTGATTTTTTATATTTACTCGACTAGTTTCGCTTACTCTTGATAATGCAAGGGAAACTAGTCAAATAAATATTAAAAAATGTGAAACAAACCAAGTGTTTATCAATTCTTTTCCTATTAATGACCTTCTATTTTGTAAAATATACTATTTAGTATACAGCTATTATTAAAAGTGATCCTTCCTAATACAAATTAGTACATATGTACAAAGTAACGAATTTTGTGCTGTTAGCGACTCTATGACGAGCTGTGATACAGCGAAACACGTGTCTAGAGATTGCCCTACGTAATAATTTCGTGACGTATCTATAAGACGATAACAACACAAAATATGTTAATGTGATTTAAGTTATGTTATTTATTTATTTATGGAATCTTCTTTACAACTATATGATATGCAAAATATGCAAAATATTACACAAGAAACAAAATACACAAAATAGTGCACAAAGGTACTTAAAAATAAGTGTCTAGCCCCCATTAACTCCCCAAAGACAAAGTGTTCATTATTTCTCAATCATACCTATAATTTAAATAAATTAAATAAACTAATATAATATTATAAGATACAATAAATAACATAGATGGCATAAATAAAATAGTTAAAAACAATACAATTATAAACGACTAATATACATATATAGATAAAGCAGATAGAAAGATAATTTAAATAAAATGGGTAAAAAAAGAAATATGATAAATAACATCAATTAAATAAATAAAAATATTAAAACATGCAGCTAATAGTTATGTAATCCAATAACTGATGGTGCTTCAGTACAAGGAGTGTTTGTCTTAACTATTAACTGATAATTCTTGCATAATTATTGTAATACAACGTTGTAGTAATGCTCGGAGAAATTAATTTTTCTTATTAAAATTTCTATTTCGAACAACTCTGCACCCGTAAATTAATTTTTAATTTAATTTTCACATTAAAATTCAGAGAGCAGACTTTTTACCTTGCCCAAACGATAAACAACAAAATCAAAATCAGAGTTCGGCATTTTAGATTACTTACGTATAAACAAAAATGTAATATCAAGAAAAACTGAAGTAGAAATATACAAGTCGATATATTGGTCCTTGTTAAATTATGATAATAACCTTTTTACCCAAACAGTTTGCATCGTTGTCGTTTGTAACAGTCGACAACTCGCACCTGTAATCAAAATAATTTAAAAAAAACGCGCCTCCTGAGTTTACAGGTCACGAGGACGCTGTTCACTGGCCTTTTAGATATCTCCCAATCACCGCCGTCCTCACCATCCACAACATCCTCCAGGGGGATATCGTTTTCATATTTCTCGGTCTTCACGATTACTACCACCACGACCGCCACCTACACACTAAACCCCACCGATCTCACGACGCCATTCTCGAATGGTCATTCGATTCTATTATCACAAACCGCCGTTACATGAATGCTTTCCAGGTCGGCTGCCCCAGGATCTGCACCACATTAACATCGCTGGTCTCCCGTCCCATTTCCTCAACTATTGAATTGGCCAAATTATTCTTAGTTATCCCCGCTAACTACATTGTCACCACTTCCTTCCTCCCTCCTTCTAACCCCCTTGCCTCCGTAAGATTGTATAACCCTTCAGCTCGATATTAAGAGAAAATTGACTAAAACTCGTAGGCAACTCTATCAAAATTGCTGACCACGTCACCTCTGCCTCACCAACACCCTTCCCACTTTTATAGGCCACCATTGTCACTCTTGACAATTGACCATTTTCTAGTCATCGACTACATCGTCGAATATTTTGAGCTTTGTATTCTAGGCAACCCTATTAACAGCGAGCATCTGCTTATCCTCTTCCCTTGCTTCCTGTTGTATCCTCAGTCCCTTCACATTTCCCTCCAAAGAAAATCTTCTCCCAAACTAACTGAAATACATTCCAATCCTCCTTGGAATCCATTCACCCTCCCCTGACTTTTTCATCGACGGATGACTTCGACACAGCCGTGCATGACATTACGTTCAAACAAGCCATCGACAAACATACTCCTCACGTCCTTCACATATTCTTCCACCCCATTTAACCTTCCTCATACACCAGAAAAGGCAGCTATATAAACTAATTCGACATTACAATCACTAACAAGAAAGAACTGAGTGAAACAGATGCCCTTTATCAAACTAAGAATAAACCAATTCAAAAAACAAAAATGGCTCAAAACCATCGACAATCTGAACCCTCACTCCCTTTCTCTTTTTTGGGAATCCTTTCTCAATATTTCCTGCTGCCGCAATTCTATCTACCATCCCCCTTTAATATTACCCTCTGGCTCCCCCACTACCGACTCTACGGACATCGCTTTGCCCGTCTCCTAATCAAAATATACCCACCGCCATCGCGGGCAACTTCAACATTCACTTCGAGAGCAAATCTTAGTTAAACCATTTTCAACATCTCCCCCTGACTGAATTTACCTTATACAACCATAACAACGATGGCATCACCCTGTCCTAATTAAATCCTCTAAAAATTTCTCACTCGGCTCCGACAGCATCCCCTACTACATCTTAAAATACCTTCCGGCTAACTTAATCTTATGTCTAATCGTCCGCTCCTGCATTAGTGCTGGGTACTTTTACACCCTCTAAAGAGCCGCTTAGGTCATTATGCTCTACAAGAAGACTGACCCCTCTAATCCCTCCTCATATCATCCCATGTCCTTACTCAACATCATGAGCAAACTTCTTCAGCCCATCATCTGCTCCTAACTTCTCCACTCTTCTCAACACAACATCTTCAATCACTAAAATGGCTTACGTTGTCGCCGTTTCATACACGAAGCAATTTTTGCACTCATTTCCTCCACAGTTAACTTTGCCAACAATGACCATTACATTGAAGATGTATTTTTCGATAATTAAAAAGCGATCACCTTCGTCTGGCACTAAGGCCTTATCCGTAAGCTCCACCGAATGAACACCTTCCTCCCATTAATCATAATAATCAAATCCTTTTCACATAATTGCTCCCACTCAGTCTCCTCCATAAATTCTTCTCCATTTACACACCTCTGTGCTGTTTCGCAATGTTCTGTGTTATCAGATTTATGCTGATGATACGATCCTATGGACCTCCCAGAGAATCCTCCGCTTAGCTTTCTCAAACCTCCAAAAGACGTGAACTCCTTTACGGAATGGACTCATTCATATCATCATTCATTCAACCCCACCAAGTCCCCCCTTCCTCCTTTTTCATTCAATCAACAATCACCTCTCACCTCTCACCTTGGCATCTCATTCCAACTAAATCTTAGTCCCTCGGTCACCATTAAAGGAATCCGCAAATGGTATTCACGAGATACTGTCTCCTCGCTGCTCTGAAATTCAGTCTCTCTAACCATATTTCCAATATTTAAAGCATTTATCAGACTCGTCTTCGAATTCCCACGCATCCTCTTCACTCCCTCCACCTCTTTTTAACTCGCCCCCTCTTCTTCCTCGAACGACGTCTTCTTAGAAAATACTGTCGGCCCTTACCAGACACTCTGCCCCTCTCGAAGAAATAATAACTCTACTTATTAGCAACTTTGCCCCCCATACGTCCTCCCGTAAAAAGCTGCTTTTTCTCTCTATCACATACATGCCTAAATATGCCACTCTGAAGACAACCCCCAACAACTAATTTAAAAAGAATTACAGAAAGTCAAAACAAATATAATATATATAAAAAACAAGAATTATAACACGCCGGACACCATTTAAACTATATTTCTGATAGTAAACAACCAGAAAAGAACCGATTCTCTCCCTCCTACTACTGCCCCTCCCCACTCTCCCTATATCTTCCAACCAGCACCAACAGCAAATGCCACGCCCCCAAAACCAGGACTCGTCATCGGATCCACATTGATCGTCTCTACATAAGAAGTCAATCACCCGTCTGCAGAGGCTCAGGCATACATCGAACAATAAATCATGATGCCACGCTACCAACGAAATAGATTTTTTTACCCAAATACGACCACTTATTTTTTACTACTTCTGTGTTACCGAAAGATTTACACTAAGAAGTGATCATTATACTTACTAGTTAATAGTTCTCTCATAGAGAAATTTATTCAATTTAAAAATTTATCTAATTTTTTGGTTTACCAAAATATAGACTTATATACACAAATTGCCTTGAACTTATACTGCAGACTTCAGTTGGTATATTTGAAATAAATTATTAATTTCAAATCTATTTACTAAAACATTAGGATTCCTATACCCGTCAAACAGTAATTAAATTATTAGTAAGCTAAATCTTTTATTTAATATTAAAAAATTAAACGTAAAATAATGGAAGATTTTTTATTTAATCCATCTGAGTAAATATTCACTAGTCATTTTCATTATAAAAATTTAAATGATTATATATATTTAAAGCTGCATATAAATGTATAATTGTAATAATTTACGGAGCTATAATGTTATATAGAAAATTATAAAATTGTTCAGTTTTCTATAAATTATTCTATTATTACCCAATTATACTATCTTTTATCGCATTCAGGAACATTATAAAATATGGAAAATGATTTCCAATTACCCATTGTTATCCATATCATTTAGTAATTGTTCGAACAACAAAAATTTCGATTTGCCATCATAATTAGCTCAGATAATATCTAATGGGTGCTGAAGAACAAGTTATTACTTTACTTTATTTATAATTTCGTTTTATTTATTATTGATGAATTCATATTGTTAATATTATATACGTATAAACTTGTCCCTTATAACTTGTTATACATATATTTTAAATAGGATTATAAAATTACAAAAATTATGTTTAAAATAAGTAAGATTTTAAAGATTTGCTAATGGAAATGTATAATTTTTTAAGGCCCACGTAAAAGCTATTGTATTATGTACCTTTTATTACACACCTTTTTTATATCCAGGTTGAAACTTTATCCAGAGCGATTGAATCGTGAAATAGTGCTTTTTAATAAACAAAATGAAGATAGGATCAGTGGTCTGCAAGTGATATTAACAGATAGTCTGAATGTGCAGTATAGGGCTTGAACATTCTTCAGAGTAAACTCCCCCCGGATCTCTTACGTCACAATTTTATAAGTATTATTAATTTTGTATCTATTTATAATTTATTGTAAGAGACACAAATAATATTGAAGTGACGAAGCAGATTCGTAATGAATCTCCATAACGTTGAAATAAAACTACTCAGTTAAGAGGGTTTCTTTCAGTGGCTTCATCACCCAGATGAATACTCAGTAACTGTGTATTTTTATTTCAAGAAACAAGAAACTAAATACAAATACAAATACAGAATATTATTTCTAACATTTAAAATATGTGTTACATATTTGAGTTATTTTTAAATTATGAGGTAAAATGTGAAAAAATGCCAATTAAATAATTAAATATCATCAAACAGACCTAGACAGAATATTATCGAAGTAAAGAATTAATGTAGCAATTAAAGTGGTATGGCGTATTGAGTCGAAAGCTTTTCTAAAATCGGTATAAATAACAACGTCTTGTGATCACCTATCCAGATGACACGACACAAACTAAGTGAAATTTTTGAATGATGTCGGCGTTAACTTGGTGGTACATTTTAATAAGATAATTAAAACACTTTAACTTTGTTTTACCACATAAAATATTTATTGCTGTGACTATAGTTTCGAACATTCACTGTTCATTATCAAACATAAAGTGAACTTTATGTTTGATAATGAACAGTGAATGTTCGAAACTATAGTCACAGCAATAAATATTTTATGTGGTAAAACAAAGTTAAAGTGTTTTAATTAAGTGAAATTTAATAATTTAGTGGTAGTAGATTTTCTTTTTATAAAACTATGCTATCTTGTTGATATACTTGATTCTGTATACGAGTAAATTTTACTCGCAATAATGATTTCAAAATTTCAGATGTTGTTGACTATGAAGATGGGCTGGTAATTTTTTATATCTTGCTTGTTACCAGACCTTCTTACTCAAGTAACACGAGCTACTTTCCAAGAAGAAGGAAAACATGATGTATTAATTATTAGATTGAATATATGTTTGTATGAAACTAAAAGTGAGTGAATACACTTTCGTACAATAAATGAAGGAATGTGATGCTGTCATTTTTAACTTTTGATGAAGCAGCAAGTATGTTTTCATCAAATATATGTTTAATATTAAACGAGGTATTTATGTTATTAGAAAAGGTGAAAGGTGAAACGCTCTCTACTTTGAGAGTCTACGTCACCGTTACAGAGGAAACGAAGTCAGAGAACGAATGCACTATGGTCAATGGAGAATCAACTGTTTTATTCTTATAGGTCATGGCCCTAGACAAACGGGTTCTAGATTTTTTTACAATTGATATAGCTCAAAACATGCTTTGTTTTAGAGCTAATAGTTTGTTCTGTAATTTTTATAAAGTTCACATTATCCCTATTAATCATCCATCGAATTTCGCGCCTTATTTGACAAATTTTATCATGGTAAAAATATTGTAGACATATATAATAATTTAGATTGATCAGTGCTTTAAATTTTTTTGATTGACTTTGAGTTTGATTATTTTAGTAGTTATGTCAATAGTAACTCGGATTTTTTTTTACAAAGTCCAATCGATTATAATTCTTAACAATAATTAAACAAACATAGGTGAATTGTATTGTTCCATAATGTTTTTATTTTCAGTTGCCTGACACGTTATGAAACAAAACAAGCGTTACTCTTCAATATTAACATATATTTCCATCAAGAGTGTAGCCCTATAAGCATAAACTTTAAACAATCAAAGCCTGATAAATCTTTGCAGAGCCACTTTTGTAATATAATTCGATAAACCTCTATAACTCTCTACAACTAAATCTTTTATTCTTGGAGAGATATAAGAATGAAAGCAAGCAGTTCGTAAACGACACACTAAAAATTATCAACCATACTATACTCGTGCTCCAAAAGTTTTTTTGTAAAGTCATATGCTTGACGCTATGCAAAACTATTTTTTTTATATAACGAATGTTAAATGCAAAAGATTATATAGAGAATCATATGTCTATGCTTGCGCTTCAGATATAACCAAAATCATTTCTAAATTAAATGTTAAAGAAATAGTAATTAAAACTCGTAGTTTAATTCGGTTATTCATGTATGCATACTAATAAAAAATAGGTCTGCTCTGATGAACCAGATTATATATATCTAAAACGAGACATAAGTTCTTATCGCAATATTTGCAGAAATATACGTAAAAACACACCTCTCTTGGTAACAAGGATTTGCAAGAAAAATTATGGAAAACACATTTGTTACGGCCACCAACTATCAATATCAAAAAATTCAGAGGTGGAATTATGGAACTTGATGATGGTTGTTAAGTAAAATTTTGTAATAACAAAGACGATGCATAAACTTTCAAATGGTTATTATAATGCGCATTGGCTCTCCTGATAATATTAAATAGAAGATGTGTTAGGGCTCTTCAATATTTAAAAGTAGAAAATTAGTAATAAAAGCATCTATACAGATTTTGAAATCAGTTTCTATATGTCGTATTATATTTGAGAATTCTCAACAGTAGAAATGCATCTAGAAGATTAGTACCAAAAGCATTATGTAATTTAAAAGAGTTGATGTTGAATGAATATGTATTAGCAACCCTTGGAGAACTATTAAATGGAACAAAGGTAACAATTAAATGTTTACAATCGATGAAATTATAAATCCACTAGCAATTACAAGATCCCAAAGTTAACTTAGGATGAAATGAAATAATTTTCAAATTTAATGGGGCACATAGACACATAAGAAGGTAGAAAAAAAATTAGAAGTACAAATTGTAAGCATAATTAATTACGGGTAATTATCTCAGTTACTACGAGCATACGTTGTAGATTCAAAGTTTTTCAAAATTAATGACCATCAATATCATTTCGTGAAATATTACAGTATTTTCATTATTACAGGTAATATATAAAATGGATTAAATTTAAAGTAAGTCGGTATTATGTTTATAAACAATTAAGAGAGTTTGGGCTCACAACAAAGGGCTTTTGGTACACGTAATGTTATATCCATTAAATAAGGAATATAATAATCCATTTTAAGCATTATTTTCGAACACACAGAAAGTTAGAAAAATCAAAAGTATATTTTCACTTAAAATATAGGTAGAGAGTATAGTCACGGTACTATGATGTTAATCTTTAAATAATACCATAATTATAAATTATTTCCACAATAATTTGATGATCAGTAACACCAGAAAACAAAATATTAAAAAGAGAGTATTTTAGAACATTATTGAAATTTATCATATTGACAGCAATATTCATGGGAAAAGAAGTAGAAATGGATGATTAAACCAAAAATAGAAATACTAGGAATAAGAAAGACAAAAGGAAAGGACAATGAATAGAAAAACTCTATAAACGGTACTGGTTGATACTGACCGGAGTAGAAACAAAAAAGAAAAAAGCTGGAGTAGGACTGATTATAGCACCGGAAAAGATAAAAAGTATAATAAGAGAAAAACTCCTGATTAAAATGACTACAGGCATAAAACTAATAGAAGATGATATATTGACGATGATAGCGGCATACGGACCAAATGAAGATGCCAAAAAAGAAACGAAAGATGTCTTCTACGAACAACTACATGAAGAAATAGGAACCGAAAACATAAAAATATTAGCAGATCTGAATGGCAGAGTAGGAAACAAAAATAAACGAAAAGGAGAAATAATGGGAGTCGAAGGAGAAAATATAAGAAACAACAATGGAGAAAATAATACAACTGTGCATCGAAAACAATCTAGTAACAACAAACACGAAATTTAAACATAAAGAAATACACAAATACACACGAACCCAGGACACCAGAAATGAGAAATAAATTATAGATTATTACTAAGTAAGCAGAAATAACTGGAGAAAAATAAGAAATGTAAGAGTCACGAGGAAAGCGGAAATAGGAAGTGTCCTTAAACTGTTAAAAATGGATATGATATGAAAAGGAAAGGAAAAACTGACAAAAGAAGAAACAAAATAAAAGCAAAAACCAAAGTATACAGACTCAAAGAGGGGCACATACAAGGGAAATTCGAGAAGAAAATACACAACAAATACATGGAAGAAGAAAATTATGCGAATGTAGAGAAAGAATGGGAAACATTTAAACTAATAATCTTGGAAGCAGCAAAAGAAAGTTGCGGAACAACAAAAATAGGAAATAAAGATATAAAAAAATAATTGTTGGATTATTAAATTTAAATTCTATCCCACAAACGAAAAAAAAAACAGATGATATACAAAGAAACAATTGACGAAACAAAGAAGATAGTAAAAGAAGAAAAACAACGACAATGGAAAATTTTCTAACGAGAAAATATTCTATAAAACCCTAAAACAATTAAGGAAAAAGAAAGAGATATGATGAAGTGCTAAAGATGGAACGATATTAACAAACGAAGAGAAAATAATGGACAAGGAAATAAAGGAAAAGGAAATTATAGAAGAAATAAAAAAACTAAAAAAACGGAAAACGCCAGCATATGATGAAATAACGATAGAAATGGAAAAAGAAGGAAATATAAAAATACAAGAAATATTAAATGACATAATGAAATACGAAAAAACACTGAAAGATTGGAACAAAGAAAGAATCCTATCAATATACAAGAAAGGAAGCAAGAGAGAATGTGAAAATTACAGAAGGAAAAAATTAACGAACATATTGTAAAATATTGACAGAGAAGAATAAGAGCAAAAATGGAACCAATATTAAGATAGTCAATGTGGTTTTAGAAGAGACATAAACACGCAAGATCTAATATTCATACTAAGACAACTAAGCGAAAAAATTATCAAAAATAATAGAGATATGCATATATGCGCTGCGGACCTCAAAAAAGCTTTTGACATTATAAAATGGAAATAAATATGGAGAGAATCAGAAGAGAGAGAAATAGAAATGGAAACAATAGAAGTAATTAAAAATATGTACGAGGAGAATAATAACCTAATGTATTTTATAATAAATTACCGACACAAATTCAAGAAATACAAACATTTTGCAAGTATAAGAAAGCCGTTTTTCGTTTATTGGTGGATGCAGAACTCTATTCTATAAATGATTATTTTAGTATGTCGTTTGTCAAGTAAAGTTTAGTTTATTTTATTATTACTCCTTAACCCTATTTCATTTAAGTTAATAATCACATTTATGTTTTGTTAACATTATTTTGAAATAAAGTTTAGTTATTATTAGTTATTATTATTATTAATAAGAGCAATCAGTGAGGAATCAAAAGAGTTGTCAATAAGAAGAGGTGTTAAACAGGGCTGTGAATTAAGCGCAATGCTATTTACAATAATACTAGACAGCGCCATGAAAAAAGCAAAAAAGGAATGAAATCGATAAAGGTTGGATATTGGAAGATAGAAGAAGTAAAAATAGCTGAACTATTGTTTGCAGATGACATGGTAATAATTGTAGAGTCAGGAAAAGAACTACACTAAAAATATGGGAATAATTTAGGGTAACTATTGAAAATAAACATGAAAATAAATTATGAAAAAAAACAAAGACAATGATAATATTAAAGGAGAAACAAAAACACAAAATAAAAAAAAATGAAAGGTAGAGAGTAATAAATACATAGTAACAATAATTCAGGAAACTTGAAAAAAAAGAAAAACAGCAAAAATCTTTAATATGTTAAAAACTCGTTCTTCAACAAGAAATTAATAACAAAAATAACAAATATAGGAATTGTGAAAGAAGGCCCACACAAATTTATAGCAGTGAAGCTTGGTCGATGACAGAAAAACACAAGGAAATAATAAATGGAGATGAGAATTCTTAGAAAATAGTGAACCAGGAAGGATAAAATAAGGAACATATAGAAGAGTGCTACAAATCAGACCAATACAGGACAAAATAAAGGAAAGCCAAATGATATGGTTCAGACATGTAACAAGAATGAGAGAAAACAGAATCATAAGTATACGAGATGCAAGTAACAGGAAAGCAGAAGATATTAAGAAATGGTGGAAATACTACATGACAAATTAGCTTTTGTAATAACTAATAAAATTTAACTCCTTGCACCGAAAGGTAGAAAGGCAAAAGAATAAATTAATAAATAATTAGTAAGCATACAATTTTTTACGCTTGTAATTAACATCGTGCCGTTGGAATACAATTATTTAGGTATAGTCTGTTTGTTGGATCTTCCGTCGTACGTTACAAACTATCGCTTCAAAAAACGACGAAAGTTTTACAGTGCGTTCTTTTTCTAACGCATTTGGTTTATTTATCAGACTGAATGTTTTTGCGTCGTTTCTCGAAGCGATAGTTTGTGACGTACGACGGAAGATCCAACGAACAGACTATAGCTAACTTTACTAATATAATTTAAAAAAAACATTATATTTTTATAATCAAATTCTAATAAATATTTCTATGGCTTCTAAAAGCTAAAACGTTATGTACACGCCTCTATTCAACTGTTTTGTATAAATAGGTTAGATCGCGTAATTTTAATTACGTTTAATAGTGTTTAATAGTGACTAGTTTTTAGTCGAAACTATAGTCACGTGTAATTTTTAAATAAAGTGGTAAAACAAAGTCATCGTGTCTTCTTTATTATATTCAAGATGTATCACAAAGTAAACGCCTCTGCAATTAAACATAAAATTAAAAGTTATGACTTATTGAAATTAATGGATAGTTTACTTAATATAATCAAAATAATTAGTTAATATAATCGAAATCATATTTACTTGTAATAATGTACATATATAATGATGTGCAATTATTTCACTGAAATTACATATACTTTAATGATATCTAATTCGACTGAAATTTCATATGCGTGGGGCAACTGAATTACAAACAAACACAATTACCCACGATCAAAATTCAGCTCGAAGGGGAATTCCCTGTGATCTCGTCCACCGTGAATAATCACATACACCCTGCATTCATCATTAATTAAAACGAAAAAATAAACGTAGAAAAGTAGAATAAATTAACAATAATGACCTCGTTAGATCATTTGAATGCAACAATCAAACGCGAGTAAAGAACCGTATCGATCGATCGGTCGTTAATTTTGTTTTGTTCATTCACGGAATAAAAATACGGCAAATTCAAATCGAGTCATTATTTCGGGTAATTGGGGTGGAATGGCCGACACGATCGGATAAATCTGCGAGTAGAGGGACACGGGCGAAAGGGGCCGCGCCAGTCCCCCGGAAATTGTCGCAATTGCCAAAATTGGCGAAATTGCACCGAAATTTATGCGGCGCTTAAAGTGCGGGGAACCGCGAGATCCGTAATTCAATTATGTTTTATGGTGGCGGAGTGAAGTCGGCGTCCAGGACCGAAATTGGGGAAATTGGGGGCCATATCGGTCGTTCCGTTTTATCGGAGCTATTAGGAACTTTTAAATTTTACTAGTAGTTTTTACGCCGGCGACCCTGCAAAGTTAGAATAATGAGATAGTTCACTTTACTATTCAGCTTGATATTTTATAGTCTATTATTAATTAATGCAAGTATTTTTATTTTTATTCACTCATTTGATTTACAATTTGCATACAAAAAATTATCAATACTTCCATAAGTAAAAAAATACAATTATTTTATAATATTATATCATTTAACATTCAACTAAATGTTTAGAAATGAGTCTTCAAATTTTTTTAACTAATTTGGGTGTGCATCTCAATGAAAGAATAATTCATTTATCTCGGTGGCGTCTATTTCATGGCATATTTTCAATTATTAAAATTAAGAAAATAGTTAACTTTTATTCTGTTTTAGTCCTAGTTTATTAATGATTACCATGTCTAAAACTAGTTACAACAAAAAAGGAGTATACAAATTAAATTATTTTCTTTTATCTTCAACATTTTGCTAGTAAAAAAGATTAATTAATAATGTCAATATAAATATGCTGTTTAGTGTAAAGAAAGTATATATTTTTGTATTTTATCTTTCATTAGAACCAATCATAATTTTATTTTAGTATATAACTTGTAAATGTCTATTCTCAATTAGTTTCCATATATTTTTTTAAATGTGATCCTATTAATTTGAATGTGATGTACAGATGAAATTGATTAAAATGTACCTTTTAATGGGGTAAATGAAATTCAATGTAAAATGGCACAAAAAAGAGAAATCCATTTGAAATGAAAGGTCGAGTGTAATTTAACTAATGGAATTTATTTTATTACTGCAAGTATTAAAACAGTTGTTAAAAACAAAGATAGATTAAACAAAATGGTAGTATAAAATAATGGCATAGTGTAATTTTAACACTATTTTTTCAACAATATTAATTTAGATAATGTAATTAATTTATTATAACTTTATTAATCTTTATTTAGATAATATTTTTTTGTTGGATTTGGCTTATATTGAAAGACCCATACAGTCGACTGCTGTTATTTCTTTTGGACTTACACGCATATACCCACGAACCTTCCTTTGTTACAATATTATATTCGTATTTTTCAATAATTGTTTAGACCAACAGATACGAGCCTTTTTTAAGAAATTGTTATAGTATATTTTATGGAACAACATTTTGGACGTCCTCCAAAAAATGTATTACTAAGCAATCTATATACTATCAATTAATAGTAGTTAATGGTGCTTAATCACCAAAAGTTAAATTAAATCCATCGATGCACTGTTGTTGATGTAATCCACCTCGACAGTTACAAAAATAGTTGTAGTTGTATCAAAATGTTTACTTCTTAATTGCATGACATAAAATTTCCATATTACTGTAAATAACACGATGGGCGCTTTAAAATCAAAACAAAACTGACAAAAACTCGAAATTTACATTATGGACGTCGGTTATTAGATGTCAGTTCATTTCCAAAATATAAAAGGATTCCTCGTATACCACCTCATTCTGCCCTGTACTGAATTTAGCGATTTAAGTAAAAAAAGAGTATCTTTGATTCGCACAAATACATTTTAAGGTAAGAATATTGTTATGTAGATAAGATATTTGGGTTTTAGAGGATATAACCTTCTTCTTCGGATGCCTATTCGTTCCGAATATTGGCGACCATCCTTAGAATAGTTCGGTGGTAGTTATGTATTTAAGTTTTTAAGCCATGGTATTCTTCTTCTTCCTGGTCCTTTCTTGTCATAGACTTTTCCTTGGAGAACAGATTTTAGAAGGTGGTATTTAGTATGTTTTCCATAATGTGTGCAAGGTATTCTAGTTTTATTTTCTTTTCATGGTTTTCACTACTTTAAAGTTCTTATTAATTTGTTCCATCACTGCAAATTAGTCACTCTGTCTACCCTTAATATTCTAACGTATAGCCACATTTTTATAGCCTCAAATTTAAAAAATGTAATGCTTATATTTAATACATGTTGAAAAATAGAAATTTGGTTGGTATGGTAGAAACGTTAATTTGACTATGATTTTTAGTGCAGATATTTTGGCAGCCTAGAATATGATCGGATTTTGATAAACAGGTTTGAACAATAATTTTCCAATGGCTGGCATATTGATTTTAATAATTGTGTTGCAATTTTTGTTGAGCCAATTCATTTTGCATGCGATTTAAAGAAAAGTTTAAAATTAAATAGGATGTCTAAGTATTTGCATGTAGATAATTGTATTATTTATTGTGCTCGTAGGGGATTGTGATGTAATTTGATACAAAGGGATACCTAGATGGGATTTGGATGGAATATTTTATTTCGCCATTTGGAGTAACACTTTCTGATAAAGTAGAAGAAGATTTGAAGGGTGTGTAAATAGACAATAAGGACAATGTCATTGATGAAAACAAGGAATCGGGATTATTGACGTTGTGGTGAAATATGTTGTATATATCCCAAGTAAGATTGGGAGGGAATGAGAAAGTTTTTTTTCTAATTCTTATTTAGAGAGATATATTCTAATTAACTTTTTTGGGAGGAAGCCAAAAAAGTGCTGGGATTCCTATAACAGAGAGGAGTGAAATAGGACCTAAGCTAAAGGGGGGATTATTTTGAAGTTTGGGTATACATATAATTATGTCTGTTGAATTTGGTTCTCGTTTATCACGTGGTGAAACATTTTTTAATATTAAGGGTTGTTTCAGTATAAGATTAAAAGAACATAGAAAAGCCATATTAGACATTAAAGGCACCACCGGTTTCACCAAACATTGCATCGCACATAACCACTTCTTCGAAGAAAATAATTTTAAGATTTTGCATGCAGGTAACAAGAGCCGTAACCTAAATCTCCGAGAGGGATTAGAAATTAATAAAGCGCTAAAACGGGGAAAACACCTCGTAAACGAAAACGATGAAATCTGGATTTCCCCAATTATGACCGCCCTCATTACCTGAATGTATAAATTTTAGTATTTAAGCAAAAATATTTTACCTTCTGTACCATTCCTAGATAATGATGTAAAAATCGAACCTAGTCGGAATAAATCGTAAAAATTGTGAAACCAACCAAGTGCCTTTCTATAAACAACCCTTAATATAATTATGTCATGGAGTGAAATATTGTTAAGAGTAGCAGAAATTAAAAAAACTAAAACTTTATTAAATTCACATATGTATTAGTACTATCTAGGGTAGTTTTTAATCAATTAATTTAGGAATTTTATCATAACTTGAAAAGGAATTTTTACCGAAGTAAAATATTGAATAATAATCTGTCTGTTGAATCATGATTTAGAGGCTGTAATGAGAATTTGTCAAATTAATCGTACTAGTCATTAGCTAAATTTAAAAAATTCTTCATCATAACTATTACTTTGTAATCGTATAAATGTAATCTTTAATTATACCTTAGAAGTTTTAACAAACGATTAATCTATAGTCTTATTGAACCATTGAACCATGTCATAGTGAGCCAAATCATAAATATACCTGGCCAAAATTAAAAATATAGTTTACCAACCAAATAAACCGAATACTTGTTCTTAAAATTAGATGTAGTGGGCACTGGTGTACACGGATTCAGTGCTAGAATGACCTTCTAGTTGGCCATCTACTTTAATCGACCCGGCGAACTTAAGCTAACCGTAAATAGTGAAAAGTGGCAATTTTGAAATCTACTCCTGATAGTGTTCTGTAATTATAATTCGGAATTCTGGCCTTGATCTCTGAGTTTCACTCATACGCACACGAATAAACATAAATTTCGTTCCGTTTAAAATTATTTTCGTATTGTAAAATATTTACAAATTAGGTCGTGCAAAAATTACTCAGAGTTTCTCCGCGTGGAAAAATAACTTGCCTAGTTCATATAGGTATACAGAATATCGGAAACCAAGAAGTACCATGGGTATAGTGTGCGGGTATCGCTATAATGATGTTGAAGTTGACACTTAGATAAATTGCATTTTTTTTCTTTCTTCACTTAAAACATCAAATCAAATCATCATTTTAAAACTATTTTTTTTGGCCAAAATATAAAAGAATTGATTTTTGTATGGTGGATATCGCAACATCCAAAGATTTTAACAGCATCGATGCATTTGCAAGTAGACAAATGTTTCAGTATTTTGTCAATGCATGTATGGATTCGTTAGTGGATCAAGTGGTTTCTGCATGTAGCATATAAATCCGGCGGTGACGAGAAAAGTATAAAATGGCAATCACGCTCTTCAGAGCAGCAAGAAGACGTCGCAAACCGCAAAGTAGCCATTCAGAAACAAAATGGTCAAGGTTTTGGTTTGATAATTTATGTACCAAAACCTGGATTTGGCACATCCAATGACGGTAACACGGCTAGATGCTTTTTTAACGTGCCAGTAACTGCAGATATATTGGTTATCGATGAAGACATTATTGCGATTAGCAAGATTTTGTAACAAGCGATATCTAGTGGGTGTGCCATCAATATAGTCTCGGTGTTGCAAAGAGTTATGTTGAATTGTACTCGTGGTATCCCATGACGACTTCTATTCACATTATGATAATTCAGGGTTAGGCCATCATTCAAGTTTCACCACTTTCAATTGGTCAGTTATCTGAGGAAGTGCAGGAAGCACGGAATAAAAACATTCGTCGTCTTTGCGAAAATTAATCGAGAAAATGTTCCTGCGCAAAACAAAAGGCAGATGTGTTCAACTGTCTCCTTATATCGTCCGACTCACCTATTTCTTCTCTGCAACCTGTAAAATCAGATAATGGTAAGCCATTACCAGCAAAACTAGCGGAATTATTATTTGTACCACCTTAGAACCAAAATATCGAGGGATATGATGAGAGCGATGACGAAGTGGAAGAAAGAGACGCCGAATGCGATTAAGATTTTTGAAGTTACACTATTTCTTTTTGTTTGCATCTGTCGGATTTGTCAGTTTGTTAGTTTTATTTTGTTCAGTACGCATTGTCTTGTATTTCATTAATTTTGTTGCAAACATCTGTATGATTTTATACTCTAGAAAAAGTAATTTAATTCGCTATTTAGTATTTGGTATTATTATTAGTGTTGTCTAAAAAATGTTTTAATAGTAGAATTTAATGTCTGTTAAGTTTTCTTTTATATTTCAAATGGTTAAGGATACATTTATGTGGAGGACATGGATAATGTTAGGATTTATGTATGTTTTGGAAGGATTTTTATTATTTCACTGCCTATTTTTTCGATATTACAACTCTGGTAATGGTGGTACTAATAGGGAATTGGCGAAAAATTTTGGATTTGGCGGTATTTTCTAGTGTTGATTTTTAAATCTTCAATTAAAATTAATAATTAATCGTATAGTGATACTTTTATATATAGTCTGTTCGTTGGATCTCCCGTCGTACGTCACAAACTATCGCTTCAAAAAACGACGAAAGTTTTACAGTGCGTTCTTTTTCTAACGCATTTGGTTTACTTTATCAAACTGAATGTTTTTGCGTCGTTTCTCGAAGCGATAGTTTGTGACGTACGACGGAAGATCCAACGAACAGACTATATATTGTATCGACGATAGAGAAATGAATTTTACACATATGCTCTAATTTAAATGATGAACGAGGTTGATTACCTTTATGAAAGAAAATTGATGGATAAAATAATGTGATGGAACTTCTTTGTTGATTTTATTTGATAGGCTCAAGAATTTATAAAAAGTATTGAATTAAAAATCGTTTTTTCGTTTATATCCCAATAGGATCTTTGTGCACCGGATTATTTTATAGATAATAGAATATAAAATTGGATTTATTGGTAGAAAAGTTGATGTTAAAATACGGGAAATGAATATTTAACATGTACATTTGCGATGACAATTGGGGTAATGTACGATAAAACATGATTAGGAATATGCGCTCTCTCGAAATGATTCGCGAGTCTCCTCACTGTACGAATTAATAAATCTGCGGTGCATTTTTTTTTGTCTCTAAATTTCTGAAGGCAATTAAAATTATATTATATCGCCCAATAAGGGGAAAATAAACATTTTAATGCTAAATAGGAGAGGTTACGGGTTTGAGTGGAAGATCATCTAAGTATGAACCGTGCTCTCCGGCATAGTGTTAAATTTATATGATGAATAAGATAAAGATATTTTTTTTGAAATAAACTTAAAACGAAGTAATTTTTATAAGAGATTCCATATAATACGTCTTAGAAACTTGCCTTTAAATACGGACGGGTCATTTTCCTAAATGACAGAAATAATTGACAAAAAGTAAAAGTATTATACTCTAATAGACTTTTTGCGTGGTAATTTCTCTGTAGCTTCGCGTAATATTGGTATAGTAAATTAAATTTTTAAATTCCTAGCGACGGCAGGCATTAACGCAAATAATCAGACAGTATGAAAAATGGAGTTATCCATCCATTAATCACCGCCTCATTGTCCGTTCACGTGTAGATCTTCTGCGATTACCGCAGAGTAATTAGTGCCCTTTTTTGAGGGGCACGCACGCCACTGCCTGCACCGCCGCCTCCTCCTCGACCGCCGTGATTCGGACCTTTGCGCCCTTTAATGAACGCGTGGCGTGTACGTGGGACCGTGTACTAGGCACACGCAATCCAACAACCCCAAGCGGAGGGTCGGTTACTAATAATAATAATAAGAAATTTATTGAAGCTAATGTCTAGACTTACACAGGTAATGGAAATTATAACCTAATAAATTATATTGCAAATATTATGAGGGAATAAGCTGCCCGTAAATAAATAAAGAAGTCAAGTACAGTATATAAATGTATATAGTATTAATATAAAATATGTTTTTTGCATTTTTGAATTACCAGCCTCTAAATATATAATATTCATTCATATTACTTCCCAACTTATTTGTATATTCAAACAATAATAACACAAATTAAGTAGTGGTATTTTTGTTTGAGTGTATACATAAATTGGGCAGTAAAAATTTCCATATAATAAAATGTATTAAAATCCTTTAGCTCGTTGTAGAAAATTAAATAATAAATTTAAAAATACGAAAACAAAATGTTTTCGTATTTTTAAATTTATTATGTCCATATAAGTTAATTGAATATTAATTTTAATTAAAAATCGATATTGGATGTGAATGTTACTATTATACACTGTGAAGAAAATCATAACATGTATTTAATATTGCATCATCTTCACATAACTTATCAATCAACATTACTATTAATGACCTCTAGCCTTTTGTTAAGGAATCTAATATATTGAGCATTTAATTTCAGTTTAATTCAAGGAATTTTCGTAGCTAATTGTATTAGCATTATATTATGTGTATGATATAACAATAAATAAAAATAATAAAATAAGTTAATTTTTAATATAACTACTCTTCCTACTTTATATTAATGTATCGCGGCTAAATTGGAACCTTGTGAGATAATCTCGTTTCAATTTAAGTTCTAAAGTCTTAAGCGTAAGTTTATTTTCTACGTTAGTGTTAAAAGCTATAGATATATTAGTTTCTATTTCTCTAAATGTTTTGTGTATGCGTATATAAATAATGTATTAACTCATTGACCAAATAGAAGCAGAAAAGAATATTATATATCTTGAACTGTAACAATAGCAATTTGAATATTTAATTTTAAAAAATATATTGCATTTACTTGTAACGTAAATTAAAAGGAAGTAGAAAAACTTTGACGCTAAACATCTGTAATACTTGGATAGTCTTTAATGTGCCTATTAATTAAGTCATTCTTAGAACTGTATTAAACATCAATGATCAAATGGTTAAGCTTGGGCCTTGTTTTAATTCACAAAGCAAATTAAAGAGCAACTAGTTAAACTTTGAAATACGCGATATGCCAGGCTTGTTTATTCACTAATCTACCCACTAATAAAAAAGGGCGGTGTGCAAATACACAGAAACTTGGTTGACTCATTCAAGGCGCGTGCTGGTTTCCGTCGCGCCGCCATACTAATTGCGCCTCGTGTCTCTTTCATGTTTAAACAATTACAGCGATGAATTTTAAGTGGGGGAAGGGGTGCAAAGGGGCCGGAATGGGGCGGCAAGTGCGTGTGTACGTGTGTGTGTGCGTAGTATCGATGTCCCCATTCAGCGTTGCCGCCGCATGTAATATTCACGAGTTGATGAATGAAAAATGCGATCGATATAACTGGCCTCCGCGGGGAACAGCTGTTATTTCAAGATTGCGAAAAATAAAATTAAAAACAAGTTCGATCCATAAAATCCGAACGTGTGGTCCCCTTCAATATTAATAGATAATGATTACCTTATTCCGTTTTCGTTCCCAAAATCGAAAACCACTTAGATTATGTATTTATAATTCAGGATAGAGAGAAAATCGGCAATAATTTTTATTCGTGAAATTTGAGTTTAAAAATAAACATAAACATAAACAAGTACAACGTTCAAAATATATGGTTAAGCCAAAATTAGTCTCAAAGTTCCAACCAGTTTATTTTTTTTTAATTTTTCCTATTTAATGCTACATTAAAAACGACTAAAATATTATTATTTCTTGATTATATTAACACAACACATAGTTTTAGTAATTATGACCATCGCTGATTTATTATAAATATTATTTTAGTTGTTTCAAACATTTCATTAAAAATGTGGCGACGCTCCATCAGATAAAAACCACAATTTTTTCTTACATCTAATAACAAATCCTCGATTAGAATATGAAATCGTTATGTAGAAAGTATAAATAAATTTCCTTAATTAGGTTGTTAGGCAAAATGATGGGAATAATTACCTGAAAAATTTGTTTGGACTCGAAATATAACTTAGTGTCAGGACAAGACACAATAATTGTATTGGCAACATAATAACTAATGTAAAATATATAGAAACTAATATCAAGGAAACTTGTTTGTCAGATCATAAAGCTATAACCTGCAATTTTCCGATAACAACTATCGATAACCACACTCAACCAATCAAGTAAGCCCATAACCAAAAGGGGGAAAATTATTTTTTTTTGCTAAATCTGTGTCTTATTTTGATGAAAATTTCAAGCGATGAGAGAGAAAATACACATTTTAAAAGATATTAGTAACACTTATCCAACACCACAAAATGTTGCAATTTATAAGAGATATGTGGTAAAGCCGGTTATAAACAAACTTTTTGTTCATCAAAAAAGGAGGCGTATGTAAAACATCTAAAAAAATATAATTATAACCCGGGTAAAGGAATTCAAGAACTCGCGCATACTTAAAAATTGAATTAAAAAGATTTTTTTCATGATTTTTTTTTCTCACTTTGGTGAAGAAGTTGTCAAAATCATTACTAGAAATGATAAAAACCCGTTAGAATTTCTTGATAATATACAGATAAAGGATAATTTAAATTTACACATTAATTAAATAACATATAATATGGTACGTGACACAATAGCAAAAATAAAAGCTATAATGTAATCGGGATATTAATGAAATTAATATAAAATTAATAAAGTCCATTCTCAACATCATTTTAGTGCCATTAACTAAATGTTCATTGAATGTATACAGAAATGTATATACACCACATGCCTTATAGTGTCAAAAGTTATTACTATTTTCAAAAAGGGTAACTCTTATTTCTTATTTTAAGCAAAATTTTTGAATCGATTCTAAAAGACCGAATGGTTTCCTACTATTAAGAGAAGGTAAAAGTACTAATATGGCATTAAGCCAAATAGTACAAAAAATAATAAACGCTTTCAAAAAAAACATGAAATGGTTAGCAGCTTGTTGTGCGATCTAACCAAGGCTTTTGATTGTGACATTTTATTGGCAAAATTAAAATTCTTTGGATTATCACAAGAAAGTATGTTGTTTTTTGCCCATCTTCAACAATCTATTATGTAGAGGCAAGGCAAGGTTAGTATTTTTGTACTACTGGATGTGTGTCTGCAGTCTTGCCTATAGTTCAAACCGTACATAACTCTAACGGCTTTGCAAAGAGAATATTCTCTCATATACCGAATAAAACATATTTTGTGAAAGAAAGTGTTACCATCATTTCCTGTGTAATTATCAAATCTATTTTCACGTAACTCTCAAAACCACGTTTCCATAAGAGAACACCAAATGAGATATATGAATGTACTACAGAGAAATATGCTGTTTTTATGACGTCAAATGATTGACATTTGGTTAAATTTCTTAATAGATAGATTTTTTTGTTAAGTTTAATAGCCAAATTTTCAACATGTACATCCCATCTTAACTTATTGTCAATATACACTTCGAGATATTTTGTATGTATTGATAAATCTTCCTGGTGATCTCTAAGTAAAAATAACATTTTAACAGTTTTCTCTTCAGTGTTAATAGTGATCGTTCTGTCATCTGCAAACTGTGTAACTTTCATACTGGAATCTGATAATGCATAAGAAAAATCATTCACATACAAAACAAACAATAATGGTCCCAGGTGAGACCCTTGTGGGATTACACATGTTACATGTATTTCTATTGACTTATTTGTATCATAAAAAAACTTTCGTTTACGTCCAGATAAGTATGACATAATAATTCTGCAGCTCGTTGGTAAGAAGTTGTAGTAATAGAGCTTTATAATGAGTACATCATGAGAAATGCAATCGCACGCCTTAGACAAATATATGAAGCTGGTCAACTTATAGGACTTGATTTCTAGACCATTTAAAAAAAACATTATCAAATAATTTTACTATCGCTTGCACAGTATTCTTTCCGTGTCTAAACCCAAACTGATTGTCGGAGAGCAAATGATTGGTCTCCAAATAATGTATCATTTGTTTGTACAATACTATTTCAAATATCTTAGCAACAACTGGTATAATAGATATTGGTCTAGAGTCATTTGGGTCATTAGGATATCCCTTCTTAAATATCGGTATACACTTTGATATCTTAAGTGCATCCGGAAACATATTTTCTCTAATGCTCTCATTGACCAATCTTGTTAGTGTCACAATGATTATGTCCCCCATCGATTTTATAATTATTTGTGTGAGACTATATATATGTCTTGAGTTTTTTTTTAACTATTTATTGAGTCTAATATCTCTTTAATGTGTGAACATGAGATTTCGAAAAATTCAAAATATTCTGGACTGTGCGGTGTTGATAATTAGGTGACACGTTTTAAATTAGTTTTTGGAACGTTTGCAACTATTTAATCTATATTTTTTGAAAAATTTGTATTAAATACGTCCGCCGTAATACTTGTTGGTGGTAGCTTATTTGTATTATTCGAAGCTCGCTCATTATTAATTAGTTTCCACATGCATTTTATATTATTATTGGATTGACTAATATATTTATCATTTGCACTAATTTTGGTTTCTTTCAGCAGTTTTTTATAATTTAATTTGAGCTCATTACGTAATAGGCGCATATCGTCACTAGGATTATTTAAATATGCTCACAGAGTAGATGTAATATTATTACCCTTGGCTTACTATTTTTTCAGGGAAAGCCGCAGTATAATTATTGACTAATACATTAATTAGGTAATATTCTGTATCATTATAGTTCATATTAATTGAGTCTAAAAAACTAAAGTCAGTATTTTGTAGTAAATTATAAAAATTACATTTTCCGATGTTAGTCAAAGGTCGAATTTTAATATTGCGCTTAATTTCAGGATTGTCTTGAATATGTAAGGTTAATGGGATAGCATCATGATCAGTTAATGAAAATGTAGAGATTTTTGTTATTTCACTGCGTTCGTGATTACTAAAAATATTATCAATACAGTTATTATTTCTTGTTGCAAAATTTAGTTTTCTAAAGCCTTATCCCTGTAATAGATCTATTAGTGCAACTGTTCTCACATCAGCAAAAAATCAACATTAAAATCGCCCGCTGAACGATGAAGTATTTCTTATACAAAGAGTTTAATATTCTAAAAAGGTTATCTAAACAAGTATTAAAATCTCCAGAAAGGGATCTGTACATTGTAATTAACATAGTTTTTATAAAGAGAACACAAATACAACAAACTTCGCAATGTTTTCCTACAGACATATTCGAGACCCACTTAACATCTTCAGAGTAAACTGCAGGATGCCCAAAGTTCATGCTTTGAGTATTTCCGACAGTCATATGATATTCTGGATATACGGTTTATTATGCAGAGTTCAGCTTCTGGTTTTGACATCCAATGTTCAGCCACCATTAATATGCGATAGGTATACCCATTTTCAAAAATAAAATGCTCCGATTCTTTTATTTTATTTCTGATGGACTGAATATTACAGAAAATTATAATAAGTTCTCTGATTTTTAAGTCGCTGTTTGTTGTTCCCTCAGTTTAAAAAAAAAACCTTTCATAACGAATGACGTCGCCCCATATTTCTTTGTTTTTGATATCTGCGAGTTGTTCAATAGGAAATGATACTTTAAAAGAGCTATACTCATTAGGATTTTTCGATGTTAGTTTTGTACATTCAGTTATTGTAAAGTTTTTTTCTTCTGTGAGATATTTATACATCATTTCTTCTGAAAGTTCAAATTTGTAAAAAAGATTGGGTAAATCTCTTAGGAATTTATCTAAATCAAACATTGTCATGGGATAATCATGTGGATAAACTATGTAGCAAATTATCAAAATTAAAAAAAAATACAACAAAAATTAGATATACCGGTTCTAAGAACAATTTCTTTGACTCTTTTTCAGTCTGTATGCAACTATATTATTTTGATAACTGAATAGTTGAGGCTGTTAGTTGTTGAAAGTTCATATTCTGATCACTTTAGTAAACTTTCGTAAATGAATATTATTTTGGTTTGGGGGCATACCAAATTGAACGCCAAGTACTGAGAGTTATAGTATTTCAAGGAATTAAGATATCTGACAGTCCCGAGCATAATCATTTATGAATGGTTAGTCTATGCTAAAATGAACATGTATTTTCAACTCCTGGTGAAATACATCGGTATGCGGCTAGGCAAAATAGTATGTAGAAAAAACAGAAACACGTTTAACTACTTTGCACCTACTTTCTACAATAAATCGCCACAAAGTATTTTAAGTACTAATGATAAGCTTTTTAAACACTTAGTTAAAAATACTTTAGTAAATGGGGCCTTTTACAGGGCGGATACACTAATTTCTGGAAATAAAAATTGTGTCTGTGTGTGTGTGTGTCTGTCTGTCGGTGGGCGCTGTATCTCAAAAACGAATGATCAGATTGAGTTGAAACTATAAACTTAAGGTTTTATCGTTAGAAACTGGAGCTGAAAAGCTTTTGGTAAATATTCATAAACCGGAAGTGGATGTTTACTCGAGGCATTTTTTTGTTTTTTACCAATATTTTTCTAAATATAAAAATATTACAAAACTTGTCGAATAAAAGTTAAAGGGAATGAAGAACTGAACAATTTTTATTCAAACATGTTTCTCATAAAATTCCAGGTTTTTAATCTTTAGTTAACTTTGTTTTTGTTTTACTTATTATAATTATAGACAGGCCATTGAGTCAAGTAAACGGGAAGCAAGTAATGCTTATATCAGAGAAAACAATTTTAAACTAAAGATATGTGGAATACAATTAACTCCAAAATAATAATAAAACAACAAGAATGTCGGCAGAAGACTTTAACGCTTTCTATTCTAAAATTGCAAACAATGTTGTTAATTCATTATCAAAGTCTACCGCTGGTCCTATAATTTTAATGTGCGCCAGCCTTCCCAGCTGTAAATTTAAAGATTATTTTAAATTTTATGAAGTTTCTACTATTACGGTTAGAAACATTATTTGTAAATTAAGCAATAGTACGAGTAGAGATCACTATGGGCTTCGCTGAGATATAATTAAATCGGTAGTAAATGCTATAATTTCTCCATTGACGAAAATCTTGAATTTGTTATTAGTTATCCGTTTTTTTAAAGTGATTATGATAATCCTGATAATTTCCACCCTATATTACTACTTCCTATATTTAGTAAAATCCTAGAAAAGATCCTGTTAATGCAAGTGATTAAATATTTTGAAGGGGCGAAACTATTAAAAAGTGAACAGTTTGGATTCAGAAAGGGAAGATCCACTTATGATGCGGTACTAAAACTGATTAAAATGGTTACTGATTGTTTCGAAAAGAGATCAGTTTCAATGTCAAGTTTTCTGGACCTGTGGAAATCTTTTGACTGTGTAACGCTTATAATTTTACAGCATATACTATATTGCTATAATATGCATCCTGAAAGTTGCAGGCTAATTGTGTCCTACTTGTCAGGAAGAAGTTAGCGTGTAAAAGCCGATGGATATATGTCGGATTGAACACGGTGTTCCTCAGCCATCTATTTTAGAACCTCTTTTATTCTTAATTTACGTAAATGATCTACCGGACTCTACTGCCAACGCAAAAGTAATATTATATGCTGATGATTTATTTATTTATGCAAATTAAATATTTAAATTTGTAGTGCAGTATTAATAACGATAATTAATTTATATTATATATTATATTTATTTATTTATGTCAATTGAATTTCTTTAATTATATATTTATTAATGCCTGGCAATCTCACTGCGAAAATTAAACTCAAGAAAATTATTAATATGTTTATATTTAACCAGATCTATATTAATGTTTGAGGTGTGTAAAACATATTTTGTTAATACACCAATGAAGAATTGAATTGAATTCAATTTATTTATATTTATTCTATTTTTATCTTATCCATTCATATTTTATTAGCATTTAGCAGATAGATCCAATATATTTTTGGGCGGTCCAGACAACCCCCCTGACACCTAAAACACAAATAATTGACATTGCGATTTGTCTTCATTTGTATTAGTTTGGATACTAAATATTTTAGGGTCATAAATAGAGGTTCAGATCAACTCAAAATTAATTTTTATGCTAATAATTTTCTGTAGGTCTAGACAAAAATAAAAATTTATAGTTTTGTAGAATAGATCTGCCTAGATAGTTTAAACTTTTTTGCATCAACAAAGTTCCAGAAATTTTCTTAGTTATAAAATATCAATGTCTAACGTATGGTTATGCAAAATTTAACTTAGAAGTGCTAAACATAAGTCCACGGAATGAAAGTTAGAAGTTAGCTCTTGATTTACTTCTCTACTTTCAGAGACAACTGCTTTACCTCCATCTGATGTGACGTTAGTTCCTCGTAACTTCCCCATAACGTGACCACTTCTATATCTTCCTTTTTAACAAAATGCCTGCATAAACAAATCACTACTAATTTGTTTCCAATTCTACATCTAGTTTTAATTGAAAATCTTTGAAATAGATCCATCTTACTCCTATTTAACTGAGTTACTACTCATCTAAATAATTGATCAACATAATTTATTTGCTACCAAATGACACGGTTCTTGCCTTTTCATTTTCAAGAAATTGTTTTATCTATTGCTTCCTCATCCTTAGCTTTTTTTCTTATCTTGATATAATACAGCGAGCTGCTGATAGATTAATTTATTTCCCACTTCCGGCTCCTGTTTTATTCGTTGCCTTTGTGGGATTTATCTTACATTGAAGCGCTTTATAGACAATCAAACAGCAATTATCTGTTTAGAAAGAAATTTGAAAAGCGAAAAAACACTGTTTCAGTATCTTGTATAAATAAATCTCACGCACCATTTCTGTACCCTTAGTATTGAAAAGTAACAAAATCTAGATAAAGTTGTTTCTCAACCCTAACACAAAGCAATCGTATTGTGATGTCGATACTATTTTATTTTGCAATTACATGCACCTTTATAAATATTTCTTAATTATTCGAATGAATTTCCAGAATATTCTTCATCTGATACCTCTTCCAAGTTTACTTTAACAGTACTCAAACTATCTATTTTATCGTAAAGATTCCATACTTGGTAGATAAAATATTATAAATTACACTATATATTTCTGTAGCAGGCGAATTGCTTTTTGCAACTGTTTAAAGATTTTCTTCAAACTAGCAATTTCCTAGAATTTTGGAATAAATTTCCGTATGTTTTAAATATTAGAAAAGATTTCTCTTCCCTTAGTTATCGACTAATTTCCTTTTGTTTATATATCCGTAATGTATTCGAGCATCATTTAAAGGCTAAGTTTAAATAATATCGTAGTTTGGATTTATAAAGTATAGTCAATAATATTGAAAAGCTCAATTCTGATATCCATATTTTATTTGTGAATAAAAAAAAATCATTCTATATTTACTGGATATCTCAATGGCCTTTGATTCTGTCATCCATAATATTAATCCAAATATATGTACAGAATATGATTTCAACAGGAATTCCATCTAATGTAGTTTAAAATAATCTTTTTGCTAATAAATCATAAAGACCTTTTTCTTAAACAAAATATCTCCAACAGTGCCCAACTATATTTATTAGCTGGTATTCCACAAAAATTTACACGTATTTCATCACTTTATATTTTTTATAGCTTAGCATTAGAATTTATATACTGCATCATCTTTCAGAATGCACATGATGTAATTTTGTATTTTTCTGTTCAATTATTATAGAACGAAATAAACAATCAACTTATTACCAAATATACCAAAATATCATATTTACTAATGGCAGTTTCCTGACATGTATTTCGGTCTTGGCCATTCGACCATTATAAATGTTTAAACTTTATTGATAGTGAAAATAAAAATATTATGGAACAAAACAAGCGTTACTCTTCACCTAATATTAATATCTGTTTCCATCAAGAGTCTAGCGCAGGAAGCGTCAACAATCACTGTTTATATTCATATATTAAAATTTCATATTATTCTCTGTTATATTTTCAATAATTCCTCTTACTATACTACACAAATATCACGTATATCTTAGGAAGCTCACCCACAATCTTCTAACGAATTATATCTGTACTTCTATCTCTTCTAACAAGTAACTAAATGTTACACTGTTTTTTAATATCTAATAACTTTCCCGATTACTTCTGTAAATATACATTGATGACCTTTTTAACTTTATTAAAAATTCAATCCACAACCACTAGGAATTTTTGCCTTTAAGTCCATTGAAAGTAAAGGCATGAGTCATAATCGCTCTACTCATTTCTCACATACCAACCTTTCTGATTTCTGGAGGAGAATCCTACTATATTCATATTAAGAGGAGATAAATAACTAATAAATATGTTAAGTCTGTCTACTATGTTTTTTTGACTGATCAAAAGTGGTATACAAAAAAAGGTAAACAAGTGTCGACAGTATTTGACAATCAGTGTACAAAATATTGACATCCCATTGGTAGAAACAAATCGGCGAATTATTCAAGTATAATTAATAGACTACTGTATTTTTCAATAATAAATCGTATTGAACCAAATTACCAAACATGTGAATGTACTAAAGCCAAAGTTATTTTCCATGTCAGTGATATCAAAACACGGGGCCGTTTCAGTTGGATGTATTCGAATTTGGGTCGTTTCATCTTTAATTAACCACTTAACCGTAACGTTTCGATCCGGACAATACAGCGTACATAATGTTATTGTTATTGCCGCCCCCGTAGATATAAATCCACCGTTGGATGTCCATAAACCGGTGTAAATACGATATGGCGCTTGAATATTTAATGGCTGCAATACAATCGATGACATAAACGTAATTGCTTCCTAATAAGGAATCACTGCAAATGTCCCCAATATTCCATAATATCAATTTTTATGCATTATTGCCCAATCGACTATTTTTATTTATCGCCGTGTTAAATAATAAAATAACACCTGTGTTACACGGGTAGCATCAACAGTTGTCATTTGTTTTTATACCCGTTAACTGATGGAATTCTGAGTGGCAATTGTTTTTTAATACTAGTTTATTGGCATCGGCTATATTTATTTTTTTTACGTGCTGCCATATACCAGGTTGAAAATTGATTGAATACCCCTAAATGGATTTTGCGCGCAACATTGTTTGATCGATCCGCGGTGTTGTTTTCGGGGAGGTATTTAATGTGGTAGTATTAAGGCGCAGTAAATTTTACATTTTGTTTTATGTGTACTTTATATTTGATGGCTACTATTAAATTTATCCTCATTTTCTTACGTTTACTATTCTTTAGTCACTATCTCCCGGCGCATCCACCAGAAATAAATATTATTTTGGTAGTAATAATAGTATTGATTGACAATGGGCTAACCAGTAAAACATATTGTTTGTAATTTTATGTATAAATGAGGTTATTAGTTTAATGGATTGCAATAGCTACCAGTTGTTTATCAAATTGAAGACATTTTTAAAAGGATTCGCTAAATATTTAAAACATCCGATGTTAGAATAGAATAGTAATATAAATGTAGGGTTTAAATTAAATATTAGGTAAAAACATGTTATTATTTTACACTTGATGCCACAGGCCAGTAATCAACTTGTTCATCATATTTCAAGTAAAAGGGTTTTAGTTATATTATATATTTCTATACTTTTAAAAAACTAATAGATAGATAAACATATTTTATTTTACATTGATACCTAATAAATTAAACGAATATATAATATTGTACTAAATTTAGGCCCACCTGAAGACCAATTTTAATAAAGCTACATTCTTATGTTTGATTTATTTGTATTCATTTTTATCACCACTGATTATAAATAGCATTCCATAATCTGAAGACATATATTGTTGACATTATTAGCAATTCATTCTTTGATAGAACACAATCCATACAATGAGTTGTAGCAAAGGCATATTTATCTTACAGATCTGAGTGCAAGGATAATATGTCCCCTATTCTAAATTGTTAAGTAATTGGTACATTTAAATAAATTGCTAATTATTTAAATTATGTGAATAAAGAGCTAAATAAATAATTCCGAATATTAATATATAATAGCCCTGAATATTAAATGTGAATGTACCCTTGTATTAATTGAGAGATACATATTCTAAATATTTTATTCAACTTTCATCATACAATATACGTATAATGAATACAATTTAAAGTTAAGCAACTGTTGCAGACTCTGTAAATTGATGCTTTCAGAAGTTGAATTTTATGTTGTTTTTGACTGCGGGTAACGATCAATTCCCCCTTTCCCCACCCCTGTTTCTGATCATACGTCGAGTGGGAATTAGTCGGGCAGACGGCAGCAGCGAGACCGGAAAGTTGTGCTGTGAGTCTGTGGCGGCGGCAGCGGCAACGGCAACATGTTATTTCGCTCTGGGAGCGGCATTGTGCCGGCAGTAATGAGGGAAATGGATCGTTCGGCCGCTGGAATTTACATCAATTTTCATTCCGGCATCATCGTTCCGGGGGGATAATGGCCGAAACGGACTGCCTCGTTACGGGATAACGACCCACGATCCTGGGGGCGGCAATACGAGAACTCCCTCACTCTGCTACTCTCACACCCATACCATCACCGAAGTTTCCACTAGAGTATGGGAAAGGACTGTTCTAGGTGTACGTGTATGGGGGGATATGGTAGCATGTGTATGTGTGTGAAACTGAGTGGAACGTCGCGGCGTTATCGCACCTATTAAAATTTTCAACGGAACGATAGAATCGCTCGTTTGTTCGTGCCAATTTGCCCTCCCGGAAAATGGGGAAAAGTGGTTCGGGCTCGATTTTGACTTAATTGGATTTTCTATGATCTATTTAATTAAATTTAAACTAACTGAGTTCCCAATAACATTGTTTTAAATGACGGCCTTTCAATATATTTGCATTTACACTGAAAAACCATCAATGGGCCTAACAAATACTAACTTTGTATATTTATATAATACAAAAAAAGAATGGATTTAAAACATATAACTTTGAATGTAATTGATACATTACTTTAAAATGAAAAAGTTTTAAATTTTGGTCTTACTTTGTTTGTTTGTTTTAAATATCAATTCATATTAGAAAGTTTATATAAGTTGGAAGGTTGAAAGTAATATGAAGGATTGTCCATACTGACATAGTTATAGATTTTGATATAGAAAATAAAATGTCTATCTTAATAATAAGTGTTTCTTTTTCGAGGAGACATTTTATAAGCAAACAGCGATGTCTTTATTGTTAGCTAAGGTATTTATGAGTAACATTTTCAATAGTTATTCTAAATTAACCTTCAGGCAAAATAACATAACACGTCGATTATATATTAATCATAAAATTAATACAAAAATGTTTTATCACGTTTTAATTGAGAAATAAATTCAAATCATAAATATTCCCGTTCAGTACTAAAATTCATAAGCGAATTTACTCATTAATTAGTTTCTAGGCTTGCATTCAGGTGTGATTTAAACATTAATAGGGTAGTGCTTCTGACTCCATAATATTCTAATTTGTGTTGTAATCTCCCATGATTTATACAGTCAAGAGCCTTACATAAATCTCCTAAGCGCTGTCCAGACTGACTCCGCTATCAAATGCATAAATTATGTTTGAATCTCGTTTATAATTGATCAACTTTTATATTAACAAATGAATTATCTATTCATAGTTGTCATTAATATAACTTGAAACAGTTTAAATGTTAAAAGGAGTTAATAATTGAATGTATTAAAGTCTTTTAGGGCATTATTGTTTATTTAAATTAAATTATTAAATAAAAATAATATCAAAATTTCACATTATTTATCTTATACATGATTTACATAAATAATAGCATACCTATTCCTCCGTGTCATCTTCATATATTTTGTAGGTAATGAATTGTACACCAATAAAACACTTTTTAACTTTGTTTGTATAACTGGGACTTTATTTAGTACCTATACTTTCGATAATTTCAACTTGCTATTTTCAAACATTTTTTTGTTTCAAAATGAAAAGTTGTGTGTGTGTCGAAATTACAGTCACTAAATAAAGTCTTAGATATAAAACAAAGCTATAAATTGTTTCATTTGTGAAGCCTCCGCCGCGCCGTTACCAGTTTAAGAATTGTTTTCGTTTAACATAATTGATTTTCTGATGCAAAAATAATTTCACTAGATGTATTTATTGAAATGATTTGAATTTATTAACGTATATTTATATTAAATTCTTGATAAATGTTTTTTGCTATTATATGCTATTATTAAATTATTTTCCGATAAATTTTAATTAGAAATTATTTAGAAATCCACATTTGCCATCATTCATATTTAACTTATGTAATAATCTACTCATATTTTTTTAATTAAATTGAGTTTTGCGCACTGATATTTTTTAAAGCTTTTATTTGATTTGCCATAGGAATATATACGACTGTTGCTATTTATACCAGGTGTTTCTAAATGAATATCAGTATTTTAACGCTTTGAAGTGTTTATGAAGTAAAACTCATAATTAAAACATGAAATGAAAGAGCAATTAAAGATGATCTGCTTTATATACGTTAGAGGACGCTAGTAACAAAAATAGCGACTAGTGAACAGAAAATAGACATTTCAATACTTATAATGTGCGCATCTGGGCTCAATTCAATGTTTAATATATTACAAAAGATAAATTTTACTTTCTTTGATATACGTTAAGATGCAAATATGGCTTTTGAATCATTTTTCAAACTATTAAAGCACAATATATTAATTTGTTTTCCTTCAAAAAAACCTTTGATAATAACTTAGTATGGTTCAATTCTGTGTTGAAACAAATGCGTGAAACTTTATTTTTATTGAAAGGTGCTTATATGAAATCACCAACTCTTCTCTTAGGCAAGTTTTTATGAAATATAAACAATATTACAAATGTGCTTTACGTGATGCAAAACTCCACGCTTATACTAATTATATTGACACATCAGCCAACAAACCTAAAGCCATGTGGTCATTGATAAATCAAAACAGACCAAATAACATCAACAGTGATAATTGTAATATTGAAAGTAATGTTTTTAACGAGTTTTTTAGTATAGCTGGTCAGTATGCAGCAACATCATTTTTTGACCTTAGTAAGGCCTTCGACTGCGTTCCTCATGTTATCTTGCTGCCCAAATTAAATTTTCATAATTTCAGTCCGAAAACTTGTCGCTTAATAAATTCCTACCTTCAAAATAGGATTTAAGGCGTTCTTTTTAAAAACAGGTCATCTAATTTCTGTCATATATCATGCGGTGTCCCACAAGGTTCAATCTTAGGGCCACTACTATTCTTAGTTCATGTGATTTATCTACCTGGCTATATCAATCACGTAAGATACATTTGTATGCAGATGATACAACGTCTATTATTACACCCAATAATCATGAGACCGCGCTGCACCAAAGAGAAGCCAGAAACAATGACGTGCGTAAATGATTTACTTCGAATAAACTTTCTCTAAATATATCTAAAACTCTAAATCTTACCTTTACTTTAAATCATAGCAATGATGAAATAGGGTTATGCAAGTTTTTGGGTATTAGAATCGATACTAAGCTTATCTGGAGAGACCATGAAAGAGAACTTAGTTTCAAGTTTAGTCGAATTACCTATTTACTAAGAAAATTAAGTAATTATTTACCCTCTAGTTTGTGCGTACCATGCTCTTATTCACATCTAAAGTATTGCGTACTGATATGGCGTCACTCGAGTATAGAAATAGGAATATTTAGTTTACAACGTCATGCGATCCGATTTTTAACGAGGATAGGTTATAGGAAGACTGCAAGGAACACTTTAAAGCCTTAAATATTCCAACACTGCCAAGTTTATTCGTTGTAGAATGTCTTATGTATGTTTATAAAAACATCGATTCATATGGTACTCACTGTAAATTGCACGATCATCAAACTAAAAGTCGCGACTTAATTTATCCAATGTCGATTAAGACTCTTTCGATGTATGAACAGAGTAAATTTGTATGGTCCATTTTTTTTAAATTTATTGCCCCAGTTAGTAAATTATCTACCTCAGAAACAATTTAAGCAATGTATAAAGTCGTATCTAATATAATAGAAAAAGCATATTTTAGTATTAATAAGTTCATTTTAAATAAATTTTCAGGCCTAGGTTTTAATTTTATTATAATTTTACTTAAGGGTAACAGCTGCTGAGTGGCATATTTTATAGAACGTTTTATTAATTATTAATTGTACATTCGAATTTTTACATTTTTTTTTATTTATATTGTTACTATATAAAAATTTTAATATTCAATTATGTGTCATTTTATTATAGGCGCACTTTTTAATTGCGATATTTTATTTGTTTCTGTTCTCATGCAAATTTCAACATTAATTTACATTAATTTATATTAGTATTTTTTTAAATTTTATATATATATATATATATATATACATAATTCGTCTTATATTAAAATAGTTACAATTATATTACTTTTAGAGAGAATAATATCTTTATTCAAACATATATACAAATGATTACCAATAATGGTTAGTCTGTCCGTTTGGGCTATCGACCATCGGTCTTTCTGCCCTGTCTTGACTAAGTTGTATGTAAAACAAAAAAAAATAAGTTGCTAGCTAGCTTAACCGTCTGGATGATTCGAACTAATGAATTCATGAAGTGTGATTGATGGATGTTTATGTTTAGGGGGGATATTGGGGTTTCGGGGGGTACAGAATTTATTGAGGAGGATTACATTAAAGGGATTTTTGGCAAATTTTAAACTAAGGCTATTTATACGTTGGGATATTAGGATGACTTGTGTGGTTTCGTAAAGGAGAGCATTAGAAGGATTGTGTAGGGGGTTGATGGGATGTCTTAGTTTGGTAAGGGTACGTAGGGCTGACCTTTCGGCGACGTTAAAGTGGTGGAGGGTGGAAGGGCGGATTTGGTTAAATAGGATCGCACTATAATCAATTAGAGGTCGACAAATCGTTGTGTAAATGTGTGTGGTTGTTTTGGTGGAAATGCGTTGATTTTTGTAAGTGAGTGCACAGAAATGTCGAGCTCTTATTTTAATTTTGGATTTGATTGATTGTGCGTGGGTATTACTTTTATTTATATGTATATACTTTTTAAGTATGAAGTTTTACCGTAATTTGCAAAATTTTCCGTAATGAGAAATGCTATCTCTAGGTCCAACAACTTCACTTTTAAGGGCGCTGTATGAATACGTTTATTTGGTAGAACATTATTCTTTACCAGATGCATAACCTCTTTATATTTAGCTATTTTCTGAGGCAGAACGGATAGAATGGCTTGAGTATTTCTTATTATGGGAAAATAATCAAATACAGGTACACTTTAAAGTTTTTAGATGTTTGCTTAATCATTCCGAATATTCAGAAGTAGTAGAAATGTAATTTTTATTTCTATTAAAATTCTATATTACTCCGAAACACCTATCATGTGGTAAACACCTGTGGTCCGGTTCAGGAAATCGATGAACAATCTTCCTAAGAGACCTCATAAAAGTATACAGATACTGACCTAGTTCTTATTTTGTGCTTATGCATTATCCGAGAACAAATACTGTGTTTTAACTGTGCTTAGTAAGATGTTATTTATGCAGTGATTTATAAAAAAATATGACTTCGTTTGGTGATTATCCAGCTATGGTTTCATCATATAAACAAAAGTGAGCGATTCTACTTGCTATAATATAAGAAAATGGCATATTCTGCTGATAATCAAAAGTTAATATCTCGCAATCGTCATTAGAAGTAGCAAATTTACTCTTCTCTTTTAAATCAACAAAAAAAGTATCCGCTTTGGCTTGGTAGAGACTCTTTTCTACCTGTAGCTCTTTGTTTTCATCGCTATTCAATGTCTTATCTTTTAATTTGTTATTCAGCATGTCGTACTTCTTGCATGTATCTGAGCGAAGTGTTCAAAAAAGCTGTATTTAAAATTTTGTTATCTGGTATCTGTAGTGAAAATCATATGTTACTGTTAGCCTAGCAGATGATTCGAGACCTGGCTTGTTTTGTTTCAAATATAAATCATATAGTCTTTTAATATTGGCAACATTGTCTACACGCTATTTGGATATTCCAAGGATAGATGCAAAGCCATTTCAACGAACATTTATTTTTCTATTTCCTAATTTAATACATATAATACTTATGCGAACAACTACCGTTCTTCCCCGTACCAGTTTTTGATTTTTCTCTTTCAACATTCCCAGTTTAATTAGACCTCATAAATATACGTTTTGTGCATAGGTTTCTTCCAATTTATCAAAATTTTCCAATATTAAAATTCTCGCTTCTTCATTAATTTGAACAAAGCAACTTTTTGCAACAATAATCCGGTCCAGTTTTTATTTCTCATATTTCGTAACAATTATAGTTTAAATAACTTTTCTCTGTAGCAATAGACTTCTTTATAACATTCTGTTTCCATTCTGAAGGATTCGCGGATTTTCTTTTTTTGAGGTTATACCACTCGAACATGAGCATGGATCATTTATATTAGATTCATCCGAAATATGCATACCTTGATCGTTGTCCTCATTAGTTTTGTTTTGAAATGTTGAAAAAAACAAGATCGCTTCCATCATCACTTGAACTGGTATTAATCATAATACAATAATTACTTTCACTATTGTTGGTTTGAGTTTACGTAAATTATTTTGTATATGAAAATAACAGGCAGTTTATTCCTTTCTTCACTTGTTTATTAAGTTTTAAATGTACATTTCGTTCATAAGGAATAAACTGGGTGTTATTTTTATTTAACAATTGCTTATCATTACTTTGTTATTAACCAAACAGAACGTACGTCTTTTTGGGCCGAGCTCAAAACGTGCACTGACTTTTCACGAATAACGTAATCATTTCATTTGTTGCAAAAAGGAGGCAGCAGGCAAAACTGAATAGGTTGGCAGATTCAAATTTTGTTATAGCGCGCTTGTTTTTCGTCGGATCTGCCTTTTTCAAGCATGAAACGATAGCCCTAATTTTTTTTCAAATTCTAGGTGAAAAAATCAACGGCTAAGATTTGGACCTGCCCCCCTTTTGCTTGTCCTCAATTGATACTTCCTATCTTGATATCCTACAACCCCGATATTAATTTAAAAACATCCGGTATTTTAAGAATGGAGGATTTAGGTACTCCCGTATCACAAAGGACGTTTTTAAGGTAAATTCCTATTTTTTGCCAGTAGAGTTACTCAGAAGGTTTTAATGCGCCGTTTATATTGTTTATGGGTATTTGAACTGTAAAGAACTATTTATTTAGCTCTGTCGTTAAGGGTTACAGAACTTTTTACCAGCTAGCACCTTGCAAAATGTTTACGGGCTGTTGACATGAATACCATGACAACGTATCTTATTAGAACGTTTTTCTGCTATATTACCCTTTTGATCTGACGCTTTAAATAAAATTGACATTTGTTTGTCAATCGATGAAGCCAACTTTTTCATTATTGTTAACACTATTTCAATGGATTTTATTAAATATTGGCTATTCAAATGCCCATAAAAAATTGTACAATGCTCGACCGCTATCGGAAATTTACAGGCTCGCACAGCTTAAATTTCCGTATAACGGTCTTGCAATGTAAATAACTATTACAGTCACGTGAAAAATTAATGTTGGCAAAATAATAGTTAATTCATTATTATGCGATTATTGTTTATAACTTTTGATATGGATTTTCTCAAAACCAGTGCATCGATGAAACACTATTCAAAACTACTATATATCTACGGTATAAGAAATTCAATCATTTCCGTGGATTGTTTAGTGATAAATTTCTTGAAAATCAGTTGTTGTTCTAAAAAACTAATGCAATGCAAATATTAATATTTCAAAGTCATTTGTTACATTTGTTTTAAAAAAATTGCTTGTATTGAATCCCACAAAATTAAACAATTGCTAAAAACGCATCGCGTTTCGGTGCTTTAAACATGTTAAAGATATTAAATCATATGACGGATCATGGTAATATGTGTATAAGCATAAAAGTAAACTTCAGTATCGGTCTTTCAAAATAAGACAAATCCAATGAAAGTTAATAGCATAAAAGACACTTCTGAACAAATATTCGCAATTCTTTTTTCGAAAAAAACATGTTGTCACACAATAATTTGTCAGAATTTTTTGGAAAAATAAAAGAAACTAATCGCAGAAGATATATTATTTTTCACGTGTGAGCTCTTACATATCAACAGACTTTTGAGATCTAAAAAAGACAGTCATCCGCCGTACAGTCCTTATGACATGGCACCCAATGACTTGTTTTTATTCCCGCAAACATAAAATACAAAGTCAAACTGCTTTGATGCCCGAAGAAACAGTTGATGCTTTCAAAATACATGTTTTGTGATTACTTTAATCAGAGTAGAAGAAGCGCTTCAAAACCAAGTATGCAAAAGTTTAATGAACTTCATGGAAAATATTCTAAAAAACAATAAACCAGTTAATTATTTTTCTTAATATAAAAGCTAAACTTCTAATCCTTATAGCTTATATGTAATAATTTATTAGTAAGGATCCTACCATATTGTGCGATTGTAACAGCTATGACAAAAATATAATTACGTTAGAAAAAAATTGAACTAAATGTAAATTGAAGTATTTCTAATGAATTTCCATGTTATAAGGTCTCATTTTAGGCTTGTTGTTGATAAAGGAAAAGTTCGTACAGGGTATTTTCTTTTTGTGGTTATCCTCATTTAGAGAAGCAAAAATAAATAAACTCCTACGTGCATTGATTTGTTGAAATTTTAGCAATACATCTCATATTATTGCATCTTGGACTGGATAGTCTTTTTTGTATTTTATGACTTGTAAAGAAAGTTATATATACCTTAAAAATACGATAGATTTCGACGTTTTATCATCATTATGAAGAAACCTCAAAAGTACGTATATTATTTATATTAAATTTATACTAAAATTATTAGAATATTCTATAAACAATAATTCGTTATATTGATTCGTAATTTAATTTTGATTATTGTTTCAATCATAAATTATAAATGAATATTTTACGTTTCAATACAGTTCAATAAATGAACAATGAAATTCCCATTGAATGTTTATATCAACAATGTATTTAAAATTTGAATGGTTATTAAAAGTTCCTGAAACAAAATCTCTTTGTTTTAACGTTTTTCAATCAATTCTATTAATTAACTAAATGATATGTTTGTCGCGCGTTTTGATTTTGAGATTAATGCTTTGTGTGGATTATGTCATAGGGTCGAAGGGCGCATCTGTCAAATTGAAACGTAGGGCGTTAGGCCTGATTACGATGTCATCACAGCTAAATCATTCGGTCGATTTGTCCCGTCGAATCGGCCATTTTCCGTCCGCACAATAAACCTCCGCTCCGTTACTTTTTTATAGTTATTTCCCCACGCACATCCATAGACTGATTTGTTTATATTAGCTCGGTGTAAACATTGCACAATTATTACATTTAACTAAAAAACTAGAATTTTATGAATAATTACTTGTATAATTGTACTTATGGTACAAAGTAATCGTGTCTCCTTCTTCATGAAATATTTACGTGTTAAATTACTAATAATAAATAATTTAATCATTAAATTATGGTGAAGTTTCAGTATTAATAATAGTTACATATCGGTTTCGACCTAGTTTAGATCCCATAGTGATTTCTATGTGATTAAATTATTATTTCCTTGTCAGCAAAAATATGTTCTTCATGCTCTTAAAAATTTTTTGGTGATTTTTTTCACTCAATATTTCATTCAATCAGGGCAGCGTACACACAATAGTTGTCACATAAAATGATACGAGTTCAACTATGCTACGTTGAGTAGATAAACCACTGAATCAAGAAAATTATATATTTTTAATTATTAACAATAACAAAATAATTTAGATTTGCTTAGATATGAGATACAATAATTACACTTTTAACATTATTTTCAGGGTAACATAATTCACATTAACATTTAGGATAAATGCGGACATTTTATATTATTTATTTACGTTAGTTAATTAGCATGTGTAATTATTTAGTGGCGTGTCTTAATAAAATATGTATACCATGGTGATTGTGATTACACGCTTTGATAGTACATTTATTAATTATGCATTAAGGTTATAAGAAAATCAATACGTTCATTCATTAAAATTATGTTATTTAAATCACTTAGATAGGTTGTATGGACAGGTGGAATCATTAAATAGATCGTTAAAATATAAACGTCAATTTAAACACCATCATTCGATACATTTTCATTAAATAATTAAATATATACTATAGGGCACAAATTGTACAATACACTTAAAATATTTCAAGGGGCATGATATTTGCTGCTTTAAGTATATTTAGAAAAGCCTATTGACTAATAATGTCACATCACTTGCTATTTGATATGGTTGAATTGACGAGGCGGTTACATAACACAGGGTTTTACATTTATTGTTGAACACTGCAACATGTTTTGCCACACAGTGAATGAAGCCACTATGTGGCGCAACATGTTGCAGTATTTAACAATAACTCTGAAACCCTCCCAACTGTGTTGTTTTATTTCAATTCAAAAATTTTGTACCAAAACATGCCAAGAGTAAACGCATCCCTCTGCTGAGGAGCGGAACTTAGCCGGTGGGCATCAAGATGTCATTCTACCGCAGGGAAGTAGGAGGAAGTGGAGGTGTTTGCAAAGACATGTAAAGGGCGTCAAAGATATGCTACCCTTGGAGGTGTGTCGTATCCATACAGCTAGTTTAAGGACTCGTACCAAACACTTAACAAGTGAAAACAAGGGGAGTGTACCCGATCCCATGTAACACTCACAGATAAAAATAGCGGTCTACGTGACTAGATGTGTTGAATAAGAACCGTAGACAGCCATATTCCTAATAAATAATAATAATAATAATAAGATGCCATACCATGAAGTAAACGGCAAGTGAGCGACGGGCTAATGGTTGATGAGAAGTTTTTAGCGGTAAAGAAAATCTCTCCTTAGCACGGGAGTAGAAGCATCCTAGTCAATAAACCTAAAAATACAAATGAAATGGTGACTATCATTTTGCGATCGGTAATTTTAAGTCTTTTGATGAATTTTATAGTCAACTTGGAAATTGCTCTTCTCGTTCCCACCACTGCTGGTAGGACTTCTACAGCCTTTCTCCCTAACTTCTGCTGGAGGACAGGCAGCAGCGGAGTCCCTTGTCCCTCCTCTATCTTCGTAGCAGACCGTGACATCGATCACATAGACCGTTTTCTGCACGACGAATTAAATTTTTACTTCACCCTGTGTGAAACATTTTTATGTTCATTAAAATATTAATAATAAAACCAAGTGTTTTAATTAATCTTCTAATTGACCAGATTTGGTTTGAGATTCCTATTGACTGTGAATTAGATGGTTGGCTCCCTGACCACGCCACCTCTGTGTCTATATATATCGCTTTTTTCATGACGACGTGTCCTATCTCGTTGTAGCAGCAGATTCTTTGGTCCTTAGTTTTCCATTTTTAATCTCAATGTTGTCAAAATTTTATATTTTAGATAACTTTTTAAATATACAAGGTGAATCCCGTTAATAAAGGTATTATGTTAATTATTATTAGTGTATACAAACTGACCCAAGATGTGTCCCAGTGACTCAAGCTACGACTCAAATTGTATGCATTTGTTAGCAGTCTAGCGCCAGGTTCTAGATGGCTGGGGTTTTAAAGCCGGACGTTGGTAACTTGACTATAAGTAAGGGACTTCACAGCAATCTTAGGGGCTTCTTGCTGCTTGTAGTGAGCTAGTTTAAGCATATTGCAGATGTCAGGGATTATAGGTACCAACAGCGTACCATGTGTGATGATCGTGTGCACATGATGGGATTTCTCGATAATCCCGATGGATTGGTAAGGTATTGTGTCAAAGGCCTCTGACATGCAAGAGCTCAATCAGAATATACACGTTATTGAAGTACTCTGTTTTAGATATGAACCCCTTTGGTTGGGATATGAACATATCCCCCAATATAGCTGACTGAGAATGGAAGCGTCGGTCACGGGTCTGTAGCTATCTTCCTGTTGGGGTCCTTGCCATACTTACAAAGGAGGATCGTACGGCTTACACTCCCATTGTGTAGGCTGACTATCTCCTACAGTCAGGAAGTTAAGTAGCTTATCGAGGACTTCTTTGTTCGCCTTTCCCCTAAGGTGGCACCTTCACAATGCCTCTGATCCGGTGATCGTGATAGTTTTCATGCGAGTGACCATTGATCTGATCTCCTTAGCTATAAAGGAGCTAAGTATATCGAACGAATCGATTTGAGTTTGCGGATCTCTGAGTCTCAATAGTTGAGTGTACAGCTGCCGGACGTCCTCTTTCACCAATTGGTGTTTGGTATTTGGCCATACCAAGGATCGTCCTGTCTCACACAAGTGGCAAGTCTGGATTTTTCTTAATTAGGTCCTGGGTCTGTGAGTAAACATATTGTTGGTGAGTACGTTATCCACGGCCTTTTCTGCTAGGGCCAGTTGTCGCTGCCTCCTTGTTGGAAGAAGACCCTCTACCCAGAAAGCTTAGTAGAAAACTTTCGTGGACGTGGTCTATGTGCTCACGGGGAATCCTATTAATAATATTCTTTAAAGGAAGAATATTGAAAGAGTTTTTTACATTTGTTAATAGTTCTCAAAATACTGGATAATAAGATAATTCAATTAACTATAAAATTAGTTTGATAAGACGACGCATCCGTGAGCTTAATAAACAACCCAGCTATTAAAATAAGAGAATTGTATTGCATTTAATTATTATATTAGATGAAGGAAATGGGAGGCTTGCGCTTATATATTTCAGTATAATTTAAACATTAATTATTGTTCCCTGTTAACAACAGCATCCGATAGGGTTCGATCTACAAGAGAAGATAATTTTTATAGCTTTTTTATTCTCTTTCACCAATACTAAAATGGTATGTTTTAAAATGTTACATAAATTAAACCTTGCATTTTGTAAACTTGTTACTACTTTTAGGCTATTTACAAACATACATACTTTTCTTTGTTGATATCTATAGATTAATCTAACCTTTTTAATAAAGCATAATTTTGTATCGATTATTGAAATTAACTAGTATCTGATTTGCTTGAAATTAAACTTTTGTTATTTAATAATGAGTTCTGTTTTTTGGTAATCATTAGTGTGACATTTTCTATACCTCCTTACAGTTTATCTATGTTCTCTATTGTCCTTTAAACAAAATTAATACAAGCATTTCCTTTTAGTATTTCTATATACCTAATTTCCATGCTTCTGTGGATATAGGTATTCCAACACTTAAACAATTTTTACATCGTTAAGTGGTTAAATAACTTTAAGTCATTTTTCACCAGCTGATTTCTAACTGTTTGATTTAGATTTAATATTGTGGTAGAAAAAACAATGTCCAGGCTTTGAACATAGACATTTTACATCTAGCAAAATTAAAGTGCATTTTGAAAACCAATTTAAATTTTGAGTTCTAGAATTTTTGACTGTAAGTTTGTGGACCATTCACTTGCATGTAATAAGAGTATAGTTCCTTAGGCAATAATTTCTCGACGTGTTGAAGAAACGATAACAGCACAAAATATATTACTTGTACTTAATGTGATTTAAGTCATTTCACGGCACCGAATGGTAATGTAATCCAATGCTCAGCGGTGCTTTAGTATGAGGAGCACTTGTTTTAACGATTAGCTCTTAGTTACCATGGGGTAAGTTAGGAATTAACTCATTATTATTGGAAAAGTTAATGTTCTAAATGTGTTTATAAACGAATTGATTGTATTTTTAACAAAAACTAGTTCTAGCTAATATATTTGCTGAATAATGAATTTGTTGCAGAAATATTAAGAAAACACAAAACAAAATAAAACATTGGTACTTCTTAAAATCATTATGATACATCTAATTTATCAAAATTGATCTACTTAATAACAATTATTATTATTCGTTTTTTTTTTATATTAGAGCATTCTTGCTATCCACTAGATTTACAAACTTCATGTTCAAAGACTTGAATTTAAACATGATATTTTGAATGGGTATGTTTATGTTGAAGGTAAATAATGTTGTATTACTTACTATATATTGTGAATTCTAATTCTAATTTTAACATTTTATTTGAGTATATTTAACTTGTAAGGTTTGCAGGGTATTATTGTATCTCGCATAATAAGCGTCGGTGTAGTAATGTAGGGTAATTATTTTATCAGTTCGTGTCGTAGTTGTAATAATCGATTTCGGTAGATATATTATACGCTTTTAGTTATTAATATTGCGAAACATGCATAAGCACTTAATGCCTATACGCGAAATTATCAATTATCGGATCTTGTTGGGACAGCCACCCAACCTGTTGCAAAATAATTTTGTGTCGTTTCAGGGTGTATTCAAGTGAAACATCCCGTTTTACAGAATTTACGAGGGAAATTTATAGCAAAGTGCAAAGCATAAAGGCGAAACAAGGCCATTATCAATATAACAGTCACTTTGATAATGGCCATACAAAGTTATAATATTACAGTCAAACAAAATTAAAAATGTGTACCTGAAATAAGTTTATTGATCACATAACAAAGTGTAATAATGGCGACTATGTCAGTATTTTTGTATTTTTAATGTTTTAAATCACTACTATTTTATAAATAATAGTTTCTAACAATAATAATAATATATTCAATAATAGAATGATATAATAAAGTGCTTTATGTCGTTGTAGTAAATTAACTAATAATTTAAATTTTTAGATAATATATTTCAAATATTATTCATAATAACTATTAAAATATAAAAATAAATGAATTCTATTTTGTCTATTTGATGTGCAAAAATAAGCGGTCAATCATAGCGGTAAAAATTTCTTGAAGTTACTTCTATTTTCCTAAGGTAAACTAAAGTATAATATAGTATAGGAAAACTGGAGTATAGTTTTCCTAAATTAATTCAATTTAATTTACTTTACGTTTTAATAGTTTACCTTTCATTTTAATTAATAAAATATGAATTAATTATTTTGGAATTATAGATATAAAGTGAATGGTTACGACCATTACTACGTGGTAATCCATACTTACACTGAATTGAAAACAAATCACTTTGTTTTAACTAAAACTAATTATTATATAACGTGTAGACACAGTTTTATAAATATAAACAACATAACTCGAGTTTTGACGTTATTTCGTCTTTAAAACTATTGTGTATATGTTTGTAATTTCGCTGAGTATTTAGCAATAAGCAATAAACATTAGTAAGTAAATTTAGTTAGTTTAATAAATTGCCTCCCTTTCATATATTTCTATATATTTTAAAAGATAATTTATCATGTCATAACTCTCTATTATTTACAAATTTACAAATAAATAGTAATTTAAAATTACGGAACATTTCGTAAATCTAAAATAATGAGTCTTACTAAGATTACACAACAAATGGCTTGTTAAAACAAGCCAAATAAATCGCCCACTCTCTCAAGGAATGGGTCTTGCTGGCATCACAGTTATGCTAAATCCGACGATTCATTTCGAGTTTATAAAAACATTTTTGTTTTAGTTAATTTAATTTAATCAATCAAATTAGTAAATAACGTCTACTTATTTTTCAATAATAATATACAATCAAAAATATTATTAAAATTATAAATTTCAAAAAATATATTATATTTAAACATAAAAGTATTCTTAATGAAATTTTAATTTGAAATAATGTAACCAATAACTGGCAAATAACTAAAAACAAAATAAGAGAATAAGTAATAACAACATACATGTAAATAAAGCAAATAATAGTTTCGAAAGTCAGCTTGTCATTGTCAAACAATTAAAGTGAAATTTTACCCTGAAACTTGTCGAAACTGCAGCCATGAGATTAAATATTTGTATGTGATACAAAGTAACAATATAATTGAAATTATTAAACAATGTACCACGAAGTAAAACCCCTCATTCAAGTATTTATCTACCAGTTGCCGAAACAGTACCATTAAAATTGATATTTGCTTTCTGTATCAATATGGTCGATTGTGACCAAATTATGACTCATCCAATAGGTTGTAACTATTACGTTTTTCATTAAACATAGAAGAGACTCACTCAACTAGCCTATTTTTTTAAATTAAAACAACAAAACAAAAGACTATTTTAAAAATATTACATCAAAACAGACAAAGTATGTATGAAATTACTCATAGAGGATATCAACCTGCGACACTCTCAAAATAAGAACCAATTATATGCGACTCAACTTAGAATCTTTTACCAGCATCTGTAGAGAGAAAGGAGAGCACGAAGAAGTAGCTGTTTTATTAACAAATTATAAAAAATATTTCAGAATAGAATTATAGAATATAAAGAGAGAATAGTGCTTTACTAAAGTGTATAAATTTTAATCACACATTTTTACAAAATATATAATATCTTAATCTGAGCATGTATTTTTGGCCTGAGAAAACCGAAACGGCCTTATTTGATTTTAAGGACTTCAATTTAGGAGCTAAAGAGAGTAAGGATATGACTTGCAGAGTATTCCTGATAATTTGAGGTTCACTTTCCCCGCTTTTACTGAATTTTAGGCATATGCTTAATCTTAATTCTTTGGAAGGGCCCATTGAAAAAGAAAAGAAAAGGTACAACAAATGGCATTCTTTTTTTTATAATTATTATTACCAAATCAGGCATTATAATAAATACTAGACCAAAGTATAGATTAATTAAATATTTTTCTTGTGTACAAATATACTGACTTATACTAATATACTTGAATAAAATGTAGCTAGTAGTTTATTGTTTATTTTTTCTTTTGCACTTAGTAACAATAAATTTGAAGAAATAAACCAACCACTGCGTAATAACGGGCAATTTTGCTAATTATTTGTTTACTATTTACTTCTAAACTTGATACCAAGAGTACGTCATTATCAAAATTTTTTCAATTACTATTTTGAAAGCGGCCATATTATTGGCATGAGAAATGCCGATCTTTCGCTAAGAGAAATTGCTCGTCGTTTTAACCAAAATAATACAACAAGTATTGATATGTGGGTCCAAATGGTTCGAGGAAGGGGTTTAACAACGTCATCCTAGATCTGGACGACCCCGGAAGACTACCGATCGCGAAGAACGTTGTTTAAGAATTTTGGCCACCGATCAATTGTAAATGATTTAATGAGAGGTGTAGGACCCAGAATGTCAAATTCTGTTAATCGCCGGTTAAGATCTTATGGGCTGCGTTCATAACGTTTATTTTTATATCTTCATATTACACTTCACCGTCTACTCAGGCTAGAATGGAGTAGCGAAATAGCGAATTGGGTGCAAGAATGGCATGAAATTGTATTTAATGAGAAGTCCCGATTTTGCTTGTGTATCCACGATGATTGTAAGAGGGTCAGATGGATGTGTGGAGAACGTAATCCAACATTTTTTGTTGAATGAAGCACATCCCTCTTAGTCTTTATTAACGACAAAATAAACGCAGCTGGTTGCATTGCCATTGCCAATGCGCTAATACCCGTTGCAAATCCATGTCTTAAGGAGCTGGAAAATACTAATTTCCAACATGAATATGCGCGCCCTCATACGGCTGGGGGTGCAACAAGTTTTTTGAAAGAAGCTAACATTGCCCACCTCCCATGGTCTGCCAGGTCACCCTTTGAACATGTATGGGATGCTAACGATAGGCGACTGGGTGATGTATGCACCATATTATCAAGATAGCTTGCACGACCTTCAGCTACGCATACAAGAAGCTTGGGACTATGAATCACAGATATTTTCCATGCCGTCTAAATATTTGCATTAGAAATGGTGGCGGAGCAACTCATTATTGAAAAAACTTTTAACTTCTTGTTCTTTTGTTTTTAAATTTTAATCATTACTTTGTTTCATATAAATTAAGTATATTTAATCATAGTTTAAAATCTATATAACTATGAAACACATAGTGTTATATTTCTTATATAAGAAGGTAGATATAAAATTATGCTCACTAAATAACAGAACAGAAGAAACATTTTTTTAATTTATATTTTAGTACAATATTATTATCAACCTTAAATTCAATTCCTCTTAATTAATTCCTACTCATAAACTTTTCAACGCAAAATAATTATTGTAAAAAATGTAATATAACGTGTAAAGACATGTATATAAATCTAAACCAGACAACAAAACTCCAATTTCAAGGTTTAACCTTAGCTCTTAAGTCATTACCGTTATTATCTAGTTTAAGCTTACATATTTTTAGGTGCTAGTCTAGTGTACTGATATCTTAAAGCCAGTTAGAAATTTTAAAGAGGTATAATTTTTTTGACAGATAATTTCTTTTATTCATGTTTTAGAGCTGAAATAGAAATATTTTTCGGATATTAAAAAAAAAAAAATAAAGTGAAACCAACCAAATAAATGTTTAATCAACTACCTTTGATTTTATTCAAGTTATTATTAGGTCTATAATAAAGATATATGAGCATAAAACTGTGTCTATCCGTTATTTGAAGTTAATTTTGAAAATTATAGGTTTTTACGTATTTGTTTCGGTTGTAACAGTTTTTTTGAAACAAATGCAAGTATAAGGACAGCATAGTTCTTGTTTCTGTGGTGTCATCGGTCAGTTGAAAAATGTTTCTGTATTGTTGTGATTGTTAGACTTTTGCAATTAACATAAATACTGTTATTGCGACACGAATTTGGGCGGCTTTATATGATGGCCGCGGTCAGCGCGAAACTGCAAGAAACGTTGGTGTGTCTCTCAAGTGTGCAACGAGTTTGACGGCGGTACGAAGGGACTGGCCTGCTCACTCGACAACCTGGTTCAGGGTGAGGCAAGACTACATCAGCTAAAGATGGCCGCCTTTTCGTTTCTAGTGCTTGGAGAAACCGAACAGTCACGGCAGTTTCCCTTCAAAATCATCTGCAAGAAGTAAGGAATTTAAACATACACTTATTTTTACATTTCTGTCCACTCACTGGTGGATAATTTGGAGGCGACTTCATGCTGCTGGATTATCGTCTCGAACTAGAACTACTGAATCGCAAATCTATCTTATCGGCTCATATAGGCATGTAAGAGTGTGGCGACGACAAGGCGAGAGATATACTCAAGCGTGTATTGAAGAGCGACTTCCATTTGGTGGAGAATTAGTTATGGCATGGGAAGGCATATCTTTTAACACTCACACGGAGTTAGTCTTTATCGAGAATGGGACTTTGACTGCGCATAGGCATCTGACCATGTTTTACCGTTTATGGTTATTCTTGGAGACGACTCATCATTTATGCGTGATAACGCACGAACCCACACTTCTCGGATAGTTACTGAGTATCTTGACAAGTGTCAAATCACGCGATTTATTTGACATGCTCGCAGTCCAGATTTGAATGAAAATCTATAGAGCTTTGCTACATACTGGTGCTGGAATGGGACAATCTTCTACAGAATGTAATTCAAAATCTGATACAGAGCATGCCTCGCCAATTGCAAGCTGTTATCACTTCCAGAGGAGAGAATACTTGCTACTGAAGTCTTTAAACTTGCTTTTGTTTTAAAAAAGCATATCAAAGAAACTTGTTCACGTTCATTACTTAGCATATCAAATTACAATTGTTAATTTTCATTACTTTTAGTAAATTTTGAAAAACAAAAATTACTTTTTTATTCATGCAATCAGTTAGTGGACTGTCACCACTGAAAAACACGTAAAAATTGAAAATTTTTAAAATAACTTTAAATAACGGATTGACTCTAGGTTTATGCTTGGCATGCTCTAACATTCATATCCTCATGACACGCACAGTCTTATTATTATAGAAATACTGAGCTGGGATATGTAGCTTTTAGTATAGATTGCATAGTCAAGGATTAATTGCTTATATTTTTTGGTAATGGGGTATCAGGTTAAAAAATAATGGCCTTAATGTGAATATTTTATGACTGCATAGAAATTATGCACATTGTGCATTTATTAAGAAGCAATGATGATCCATATTTAAGCTTTAAATCGAATTAACATATATTTTCTAAATTGTGGATAAATACCTACAATTATATGAATCTGCAAAAGCAATACTTAAAACCCTGAATAATGGTTTTCTTGATAATAATAGTCATAATCCAACTTAATAATAGTCTAATCAACATAACGCAGTTAAAAACAGAAAACCAAACACCCAGTATACGCCAAGATAGTTATACCATTAAGGTGACTTTTATTATCTTAAGCAAAATTGAATATAGTCAGTGGTGATAGAAAAAACATTTATAGCGGAAAAGTTCTTGTCCTATAAATGTATATTTTGAAAAATTTTAAAGAATAAAAGTGGAAGTCTAGCTGTTCTTATTATATATCAAAATTTCTAGGAGAATCAATGAGAAGAAAACAATAGTGACATAGTAGTATATTTATAAGAATGTTTATGTAAGACAGGTTTAGCTCCCTATTTAGATATTTTAGTACAAAGTCCATAAAACCACAAAACAAGTATAAAAAAATACTTAAATTTATATTTTGGTTTTCTAGTGCAGTATTAATAATGATAAAATTAATAATGAGACAACCCATTTACCATGAGCATCCCTGAACTAATGTATACATTATATATAATGTAAAAACTACCAGCCAACAGTTAAAACCACTACTCCTCGTACTAAAGCACCGCCAGGCATTGAATCACATAACTGCTAGCTATCATTATATGTCTAAAATTACATTCAGCACAATGCAGGTAAGACGCGCGTAATTATGGCATAGCTGCACTGAGGAGCCATGATTCACCAAACACGTGTCTGCAGATAGTCATTGCATTGTTATATAAAATATAAAATGAAGTAAACGACTTAATGTAAGAAGCTGTACATCACTTAAGTAATAAGTTCAATATTAAACTGCAGATTCGTAGTTCATTCCAGAGCTCAATTGTCCCTAACTAAGACAATATACAAAATTGGGAGAAGTAATACACTTGTTATGTTCCATTTGTTTATTATCTGTTGAGAATGATCCGTAAGGAGCGAAACACGTGTCAGTTACCTGATAATAAACAAATGGAACATAACAAGTGTATTACTTCTCCCAATATAAAAATTTGGTTCCATCAAGAATGTAGCAAAACAAGTATCGAATTCAATATACAAAAAAAAAATAAACAAAAAAATGAAATTCACTGTAAAAATGCTTTCATGTTTATTTTTGTGAAAATAAAGCTTTTCTTATTGAAGCGTGTTGTTTATAGAATAGCTTTTATAGCTTCTAATTATATAATAATGTATATGGTTTTTCATTTTATTGTTAGATATTTTATGTCAAAACAAAAAAATCAGACAATATTAATTTTAAGATAGACTCTTATTTATCGCTAAAAACTATGAAAGAATTGTTAGAGATGAACTATGTCTCTAATTGATTTGAACATTTTATTACAGTATCCTTCTTAATTTACTGAGGAATTATATGAATCAAATGGATAGATTTAAAAAAATAATATTAAAACTTTGATTTATTTACAATATATTTACAGCACTTTATAGAATAGAACATAGATTTGATAATTAGGTTCGTATCGGTTATTAAAAGCTGCAGTAGTATTTAAACCTATTATAAGAAACATATATGGCAGAAGAGGTTTCATGGATATGTACATTTATTTATACTTAATGTTTATAGTTCATATATTTTTCTGAATGCAAAAAATAAAATTAAATAAACAATAATTAATTAGAACAATAATATCTGTGCAAGTTTTAACATTATTAAAAACGTAAAGTAAAATAAGTATATTTTGATAGGCCCAACCTGTTGCAAAATATTCTGATACCGTATGAGACAGTTTAAACATCAACACATTTTTTAGAAATATATTGTTTCCCCGTGCATAGATATTGGTCTCTTGTTAGTCATTACATTAATAAGAGAATATAGTGCGATATGATTGTGATATTATTATTGTTATGAAACGATTGATTCTTTAACAACGCTATGCCCGGGGACTCGATTTATTGTGTGAGGGAGACGGCATTAACGTTATGGATGTTAATCGATACTACAAAATTGCAGTGATGTTTGATGTTTCGGTTACTTGGTGCTTACTTGTTCTGTTGGTGAGAGGTGTGTAGTATGGGGGAGCCACGCAGGCTTCTGTTGGGCTTTCAGGGGAAGAACCCCTGGCGGCTGTGTCCCCCCAACACTCCCTCGTGAGAGGCTGGTACTTGTTGCTCTGCTTCTTTACCATGTAGCACCGTGGCATCCTGGTGATCGAGAGTGGTAGGCGTCTTGGTTAGTAATTAAGTACGGGGACGGCAGTCCGTTTAAGCGGAATGCGTTTGCAGGTGGTTGTCGCATAGACGGAACAAGTGGTGAGTGACGGGAATAGGTGGGTCCGAGCAACAAGTAGTAGCGACAGAACGCCGGGGCTTATCCAACAGGTAACAATCTTTTGGGATCGGACGAAAGCACTGAGCGCGGAAAAGACATCGCGGACGGTGTTTCGCACTCCTCGCCAACGAAAAACCGGAGGCGCGTCGATCAGGAAATCGGTTCGGGCGACGGCGTCGCGGCGCGCCGGACCCACTCGACTCGCACCGCGGACGGTTCCAGCTGTGAATCACTCCAACAAATCGAAGACTTTGGAAAGATCCGAGGTCGGATTATCGCGTACCGGCCGTTTATCTCCCTTGTCACGCGCGATGATGGCTTATCCTTTGAATAATCACCATCGTGCACTGTCACACTGACACTTCACTCTATATCGGCGCACCACTCCCTAGTTGCAAGTGCTCGTCGCGACGCTCGGCACGGGCGGGGTGGAAAGTATGGCCCGCGCATGCGGCACAGTCCGCGTGGCCCTCTGATCGATCCACACCGACACCTGTTACCAACTTCATCGATTCAACATCCGCCTCCTGCCCTAGCACAGTCAGCACACTGCCGCTGCACCTACACCCCCTCGCCCTTTTGTCAACAAAATCACCCCATCTCTCTCTTCCCCATCCAAATCCACACCCCTTGCATCCCTATTCGCAATAAACAGGAAAACCTAACATCATCATGTAAATTAACGATCTTCCACAACAGCTAATTAAAAAGGAAACATCTTTACTCACGACTTAACATTGTGGCGTTGATTTGAATATGAATACACAAAATTACAAAAAGGTATTCTAATGTTATTATGGAATAAAGAGTATTTACAGCTTAACTTTATCAACACCATTTTCATATTAAAGTATATGCTTATTATATAGAAGACCCTGAGGCATTTTTGCCTAACTACAGCTTAAGAATATTATAATGGCTGTTATGTTTAAATATAGAACTTCTTGAATTCATAAACATCAGGGTCATACTTGAGTGTACGAAGCCCGTATACATTCATTTTAGACACTATAAAACTTTTCTTTCATTACGCGTTCATGTAACTTTTATAGAACCAGAATGTATATATACTCCTTTTAAAAGTATGTAATAAAACTATAAGGAGCGCAGTAAAAACAACGCATAAAATTATTTTATATAAACTGCGAAATATGATGTTAAATTCTATTTCGTTTTAATAGGAAATAATATATTGTGATAGTCATAATTCAGCTTTTTTTCTCACTGGCTATGTCTAATTATTATTTTTGTCTAAGTATGTTTATCAATGGCCAGTATAAATTTATCGCCATATATTTTGTAAATTTTGTATAATGTTATTCCTAAACAAGATTAAGTAAAGATTACTGTAAAACCTGCAGAAACAGCTTTCAAGGATCATTCAAAAATTAGTTTTAACCAGCAAGATCAACTTAATGAATATCTAAAATTCTCTAACAAACACATTTGTATAGTAAATGTTATATAATATGTACATTGAAGAACTTTCTGTAAATTCATACAAAACAAGACAACCAAAGTATCTAACATTCTAATTCTAACATTTTAACGGGGACTAAAAGCACTAATTTTCCTGAGATAATTATAAAAGGTACTATAAATTTTATTTTGTTTTATTTTATTATTTTATACTATTTTGCAGAAGACACTTCATTAATAGTTATAGTGCCTAAATTTGTAAATTGCACCAGTCTAATTATTTAACCTAAATACTATTTGACAGAAGACACTTCAATTGTCTTAAAAAAATAATAAATCTATTGGTAGGTGATGGAAAGGAAAACTGATGGATGAATATCGATATGTTTTCCAGTTTTACTTCAGAAAAGGGGAAAACGCAACGTAAACACATAAAAAGGAAAAGATTTTATAACAGAACGCTAGTGCAAAAATTGATTTTTAAATTCAAATTTCAATGTCAAAGATGGGCTACTTACAAGAATAAGGTAATAAGCTGTAACACTTTGAAAGCAATTATACATTAAAATGAAGTTATGTTCTCAATTAAATCGTCACGGCATTCTGAGGAAGTTGCATCAGTGGGGACTGAGAGGCCGTCTGCCTTTATTCATCCAGTCCTTCTTGTCGCACCTGAGTTTTCGAGTACGTGTTGGAGATTCTGTCTCCTCTCTTCACGTACAAGAAAACGGTATACCGCAGGGCTCTACCATTAGCATAACCCTTTTCTCTATTGCGGAAAATGATATTGCAACTTTCGCATGTACCCCCGTAAAAACGTGCCTGTAAATCGACGGCCTCGCAATCTACATGGCCGGAGATACCATCCCGGCTATATGTACGCAATTGCAGAGGAGCATTGATAACATCGTTCGAGACGCTGGCTCGTGTGGTTTTCGTTTTTCAGAGACAAAGATGGCTTGTGTATATTTTTGTTGTCTGAGAAAACCACACAGGGAGCCTAGTCTACGCATTAATGGTTCTGTTAATCAATGTGTCGACAGTTATCGATTTCTAGAACTAATTTTCGACAGGACATTCTGGTTAGGTCATTCTGTCCCCATATTAATGACCTTGAAACAAGGTGTAAAAAGGCACTTAATCTAATTAGGTGCCTTTCGAACATTAATTGGGGTGCGAGCAGAGAGGTTTTGCTGCGGCTGTATCAGGCTCTGGTTCTGTCCAGGCTTGACTACGGGTGCGCAGTATATTCCGCTGCTCGTAATTCGTGGTTGCAAGTCCTAGATTCGATACATTATGCAGGTATTCGTTACGCTACAGGAGCTTTTAGGACCACACCAAGGAATAGTCTCTGCTGTGATTCCGGGTTACTACCGCTAAAGTACAGACGTCTTCGGTTCCCTCCATCATTTTGGCCATTTTTACCAACTTGGTGGTTGTTTTTTATCATTGATGTTTGTATCTTGTCCATCTCACCTAGTTGGCTTTTTACACCAACTAGGTCGAGTCATTATATTGTATTCGTTCGTATTGTTTTTGTTGTCGGACACTGTACACCCGACAACGGTTTTATCGCTTTTATTTAGTTTTAAGTTTTATCTATATGTCCAGTTATAAGTTTTAATTTGTGTGTCGTCCCTCCACCATGTGGGCCTTTTACAACAACTTGGTGGAGTTGTTTTTATTATCGAGGTCGAGTGTTTTTTATGTTGCCAGGCTTTTTACACCTGGGAACGGTTTTATTTTCGCTAGTCATTATTCTATTATATATGTTAATTTATTTTGTGAACGTCCGTCTCGCCTAGTTGGTGTAACAAGCCAACTGGGCGAGTATTATCATCTAAATAAAAGAGAATAGCGGCTAATGTCCCTAGCAGTCGATGCCGCTCAATTAAAAAAAAAAAAAATATAATACCAGCAAGGCTGAAAAAATAACAAAGAATGAAAATCTGGAGATAGAAATAAAAAACATTTGGCAACTAAACACAGTAGTAACTGTCCCAATTGTAATATCCTCTAACGGTGTAGTCTCACAGAAATTACAACAAAATTTGGAGAGCTGTGAACTTCCGAAGAAACTTCTGACCCCCATCCAAAAAGCAGTAATACTACAAACATGTCATATAGTGCGGAAATTCTTAAATAATAGCTCAAGCTGAACTGCTTTGCTATTATTCAGATAAAACTAGCTATAAGCTAAGATAAACAAAATAAACAAATAGTAATAATAATAATAATAACCATTTATTACGGAATACTCCAATTATACATAGTAAATACAAATATATATGTACAAAATGTAGAGACAAATTAATTTATATCAAAAAACTTAAATTAATCTTAAAAGTATGATAATTTTCATAAAATAAATTAAAATTATTATTCTTAAAAATATAATTACAAAAACGCATCATTCTATTAAGGGGACTATTAAATCCATATAGCGTATGATGGAACTCTAATCTAAATGCTTCAGTATTTTTATTTATGTGACGGTTAGTATAAATAAAATTAATTCTGCTTAATATTCAATATTGTCGGATATAAGTGTAAATAGTAAATCAGAGACGTAATTGACATTTTTTAAAGGAACGCTATCAATTGAATATGTGAAATTTAAAGGAGTATTACTCTTGGTAAATGAAATTGAAACAGATTTTTTTTTAATTTAAAGATAAATAATTATCTTGACACCATTTCTGTACTTCTTGCAGATCATAATTTAATTGATTACAGTGATTATTGGCTACATGGAACAATTTTAAATGATCGGCAAAAGGTAGAAAATTTTAATGTTTAATTACTTCACCAATGTCGTTAATAAATAAAAGAAATAAAATGGGACCGCAATGAGTACCCTGCGATACCCCACAGGTAACAATAATAGGTTTAGAGATATACTCATTAATTTTAACCAATTGTGTACTACCCGCAAGAAAACGGGTAGGATATCCAATTGACAACTTGAATACCGAAGCCAAGTACCTCGATTTAAATAAGTACTGAATGATTTATTCTATCGAAGGCATTTGCATAATCAGTATAAACTGTACCAACCTGGCTACCACTTTCTAGAGCAAGGATCAAAAAGATTTAAAACATAAAAGATTGGTTAATGTTGATTTACCAAGAGTAAAGCCGTGTTGTTGATCGATAATAATTTGTTTACTTACTAAATAGTCAAGTAACATAGGAATTGCAGATAACTATTGGGAATAGTTCTAGTAGAAACTGACTTGCAAAATAATATATGAAGAGGAACATCTAGAGTAAATCGAAAATTCTGCAAAAATGATGGGGAATGCCGTCAGGTCCACAATTATAACACGCTTTTAATGATGAAATACCCTCCAGAATGTCCTTTAAATCAAATGAAAATGATGGACAATCAACTTGTCTATTATACGAATATGATTTTTAGGTGCGTTATTGTCACTATAGACAGAAGCAAAAAAGTCAGCAAAAAGATTAACGCATCCATATCCGCTGTAGCATGATTTGCCATTAAAAGACATTTCGGAAGGATATTTATTGCAATTATTTTTGCTATTTATATAATTCCAAAACCTTTTCGGATTAATTACAAGTTCATGATAAAGCTTCCAAATATACTCTGAATATAATTGTTTGCTTAAATTTTTACATTGTAACCGCAGCTGTTGAAAATTTCGATAGTCAGAAGGTGAATCAGTAGATTTATATAGAAAGTGAGCATTTATTTTATGTTTTACTAGCCAAATTAGTTCAGTGTTAAACCATTAAACAAATGTTTTTCTAACCGCAATTAGTACTCCTCCGCCCAACACTTTATCACTATTGGCAGGTGATCTATCGGTTCTAAAGATACAATAATTATCCCAACAGATTTCGTTATCAGTAATAGATTGATTGAACCAGGTTTCAACAAGCACAATAATATCATTATTGCTACAACTAATATTCATATTTATTTCAATTAATTTTGACTTTATACCACCAACATTGTGATAATAAACATTTAGTTTTTTAAGTCACTCGAAGAGTTCTGTTTTCGAGAATGCACTTTACGTTTTGTAATGAATGGATTATTATTATTGTATTTAATTATTAAATCTGTTTCATCTTTTTCTTTTCTAGAATTTAATACTTCGTAAATTGTTACGCTAAAAACTCATTGATCTCCTTATAATTCGCTGATCTAAAATCATATATTGATTCCGGACATTTAACGTGTACAGGATATGATGAACACTAGGGATACACAAATTTTCACTAGCACGGTTTATACACATTCCAGAAGAATTGGAAAATACTAGATCCAGTAGCACATTCCTATCATTTGGAATCTGATTCTCTTGGAGTAGGTGGCATTTGCTAGAACATTAGTGGAATTCTAATATTCTGTACGCTCACACATTGTTTTCGGAACTTTCCCATAAGGTATTTGGAAGATTATAGTCTTCACAAAAAATGTACTCACAAATTGGGTTGAAACTGCAAATATTTTCGATATCATCAGTCTATCCACTCGGTCTATATCAAAGTTATGTAATAATTAACAGTATTCCCTAATCAAGTATTAAGAAGAACGATGCCATCATAATTAGATACATCAACATTCAATAATAAAATGTATTAAAATCGTTTAGTTCGTTGTAGAAAATTCTCGAACTCTCGATCTTTCGACCTCTTCAGTACAGCTTTATTATAAAAGTGATTTTAAATGCAAATAGAAACATTTAGTAAATTAATTTAATCAATTTTATAATAAAGCTGTAACACGTGTCTGCAGATGATTATACACTTAAATGCTAGGTTAGTTTAATTGCTTTTGCTAGTTTAATTTAATGAAATCAGTCTAAATTCAATTCTTGTTCATAGCTTTTCATGTTATATTCACTTACAAACAGTTTAGAGTACATTTTATCATTTATTAGTTTACTCAACACAATTAATTTTATTCAAATTAGTGTTACTTTGATAGTTGTACTATTTGTAATACGCAAATTACTTTTGTATGATTCAATATTTGTCGAGGTATTAGCCAGAGAAGTAAGAGAATGGATGAATGTATTATTTTTTATGGTAAATTTAGTGTCAGTCTGTTTTTTCCGTATTTCCAATTCATTTTTAGCAGTTTCAAAATTTGTGTCAAATGTATTGGTCTCGTCACTGATTCACTAGTAATCTAGTGAGACATTTGTATTTCGAGGAACTTGGTCTAACAGGAGCCAGCAAATCGATCTATAAATGTTGCGTTTTTTTTAATTTCTTGATTGTTGAAAGTTAGTGCTTAGCGAGCACTGAGTGTAACTTTAATGGATATGGCATGTGGTTTACAGGAAAGTATAAGGTAATATAGGTTTTCTAAATATTTGCAGGTGTGAGAATGTAAGATTTTATTTTGATGAATTATAATTTTTGGAGAATATGGTATAATTTATTTCAATGCACCATTCTCAAACCCAATTTTGCAGAGAATTTAATACTATTTGTAAGGAGTTAAGGGTTGTAAAGAGAGTCGTTGCATAAGTTACCAGCACATGTTGTCAGCAAATAGAAGAGGATATATGGTACATATGGTGAAATCGAAGTGCGTTGGATCGGGGTCATAAATTGTTAAGTAAGTGAGAGGGTAGGGATCCTTATGATACCTTCTCTAGGGAATGATATGGAAAATGTTTGTTCATTTTTCATTTAACATAATCGTTTAGTAATCAATTCAAGGATCAAAATGATATGGTGTTGAGAATTTTTCAGGGTGTAACATTTGTTAAGCAGACTTCGATACCACACTAAAGTAAAATACTTTATTTATATGAAGAAAAACAACAGCGGACCTGTAACTTTCTAGATGGTTTATTTAATTGGAGGTAAGGTTTATAAGAGATAGTAATTAAATCGGTATTTGGATCCATTCGATAGGATTTTAGGATTTTGTATTTTAGGAGGGATTCAAATATTTATTACATGAAGAAGAGTAATTGTACGGTAGCTTATTAGGTATCATCAGGTTAAGGGATGGCAATAATTATTCCTTTCTATCTTAGGGTTTTAAGAATAGATCGAGGAATATTGTCCTAGCCGGGGAAGATATTTTTGCCAAAATGCTATTCAACTTCACTTATAATATCATCAATTGGTGGTGGAGAATTTCATATCATTATTATTTATTTTATTATTATTTTATTATTTTCTATAATTATTTTAATCCAATTTTCAAATAATTGTTTTTGTGTATCGTGGACTATGCTAATTACTTAATCAATAAGTTCTAAAATCATTTATAATAAGTGGTGCTTATGGTCACTGATTTTAATAAATATTTCATTTTCATAAAGATGAAAAAAAGTTTTCATTAGAGTCGTTTAAAGTATACATGAGTCCATTTACTAAATAATTATACACCTATACTTCTACGTAGTAACGTTCGCAATCATCATCGTGATTAAATTATTATGAATAATAAACAATAAATTATAATAAATATTACGATAAAACTTAAAACGTTTCAGACGTATAAGTTTAACATAATTTTTACAGCTTAAAATATATTATATTCTATATTATATAATATATAATAAATAAAGTATTTGTTCTCAATGCTTATGAGACATTTTATGTTAAACGAGATATATAAATCTAAAGAAAATAAAACAAATTCTTACTTCTGCACTATTATGGAAATATCTAAAATGTTTATTTGAGAAACTTCACTGTTTTCTTGCAACAATTATATAATTATGTTGTACTCTGTGTGATTTATCTTATATGATGGCAGCTATTAAATAATAACAATATTTTCGCTTTTAAAAGATATTGTAGCAAAAGAGTTGTATTTAATTTTAATTCCAATGATTTTGAATCATATTTTGGTCCTAGTTACATTTTAAATTTATTTATAAAAATTGTTTAGATTGGCCAGTGGCGGACCTCTTTATTTTTTCTGTATCTATGTTTAATTTTCCGTCCTGATAAATTCCTAATAAATAATGGTTTAGTAATATCGCCTTTATTTTATAATCCTTATATAACTCTGTGTATTTACTAGAGTTAATGAGTGTTAAAGAAAAATAAATTTCATATATTGGACCTTATGTATTATAAAATTACCAGAAAGAAAATATTATTCTACAAGATTTGCGATATCTGAAAAATTCTATTTTTTTAGTATTAAACTTTCTTTGCCAGGAGAGTGATCTACTATGAAAATCAAAATCTTTTTATTGTTTTTTCACTGGACTATTTTAAGAATATTTTGTCCAATAAAAACCTTTTTATTATCAAAATTACATGTAAAATTTCTCAAACTATAAGAATTGTTTGCATTTCTTGAAAAATCGCTTCATCAGTAAAAATAATTATTATCAGTAGTTCAGGAATTTTAACCAATCTGTACAAAAGCCAACATAATGCAATACGTGGAGGAAAACCAGCAGAAAGAAATGTTTGTATGAGTTGTACTGGAAAAATTATTATACCAGTCGGAAATTATTTTGTAAACCGTTAAACTTATTATCAACGATTCCTTGGAATGTGGGTGGCATTTTCCAATTAAAACGATGTACATCAAAATTCATGACAATTTTTGAATGCAGTCACACATAATCTAAAATTGTAAATCAGTGACATATCCATAATTTATATAAAAAAGTGTTAATATTAACTGAGTAGTCCTAACTTTTTTGGCACTTAAATTAACCAATTTATTGGAATGCTACAGATTAGATAATTATAATAATACTAATATTTATAGTTTATTATGTACCAGATAATTAATACACATAATAAGAGCTAGGCTCTAAATTAAAAAAAAACTTGTATGTTATAATAAAAGGTTAGGAATTAACTATTATCTATATTATTATTCATTTAAATGAACTCCAATTAGTATTATTTATTGGCAGTTTTTATTTTACAGAATAAATTGATGAATTAAAACTGAAATGAATCGTAAACCTCTTGAAATAGATAAATAATTGTACAGAGCAATAATTATTACCTGCAAGAGGTAATTGAAAAGTATATTAAGTTTCCTTTAAAATAAAATTGAAATTTAAATACCATTTTAATAATAAATTTATTTAAGAATACTTTTCTCTCCAATTACCTTTCCTCTAATTAAAGGTATTTCTGCATAATTATAGAATAATACTTATATAGCTAATCAAAAGGGTAGTAATACAAAATAAGATAAATTAACTTTGTACTTAAAATTTTAAAAAGTTATATTTCAGTAAAGATAAATATGGTATAATAATTAAATGTTAAAAACTATTTTAAAATAAACAAACGATTTAAAAAATATATTGTAATTGGACAGAAATACCTTTTGACAGATAATACACAAATACATTATTCATGATTTATTATTTATTATTAAAATGTAAATTTGTAATAATTTGTAATTGTAATGTATAAGCAATGAACTTTTATTATTATATATAACTGGTGACATTTAAACACAGTTTACAGTAAAATTATTTTTAGATAATTTAGAAACGATTGCTTTATGACCAACAACATTGCATTATCAGTTCGTCAATATCAATGGTTCCTTAAAATATTATCATTACGTCTGAACAACACATCCATTCATGTAATAACATGCAATCAACGAACACCAACCATCAATCCATAACGCTAGCTATGTAATTTACTCCATATCATTTCCTACTTCTGAAAATTTACTACTAACGCTATCAATTTCATCAGATAAAATTCCTACTGCACAATTAGTTCCCGGTACAACCAATGCATAGATACAAACATTTAACATAAAATATACATAGTTCATCTATCCTGATTAATAGGGGCATCTGTATTTAAACATGTATACTATTAATTCCCTCGAATAGTTATCCATCAGATGCATTCTTTATAAAAAATTACATGCTCAATAGTACAAATTGAAATTAATTTGTACAATAATATATCAATGTTTATTATGTCCTCATTATCTAAATATATAATATGACATAATTTGATATCGAATGTTTAGGTTGATATTGACTTTCGACTCTTTTATCCACTAGTATGTTTTTTAGCATTAGATATTACATGTGCCACTTAGACTTCTTTGAGATGTAATGAAGGCCCTGTCTTTGTCTCACTTAGTCTAGTTATATATAGTCTATCATGATTGTTGGATAAATATTAATATTTTCTTACATATAGTTTTATAGTTTTCACGCAACTACAGTTAAATTTGTTATTTAATTATTTCCATGTAATTGGATATAATTGCATACTAAAACATTGTTTTTCATTCCGACCAACTTTTAATAATTATAACTTTCGATATTGTTACAAATAAAGGTACTTTAGGACGATAAATAAAATTAACTTTGTTGTTATAACAAACGGTATGTGATAACAACAAAGTGAATTTTATTTATCGTTTTAATTTTCAAAATGTATCACAAAGTAATGGCTTCAAGCATCAACTATATTAAAGGTACTTTATTCATAATTCATATTTGTTGGCATTACTCGTATAAGGTTTAGAAAAAATTATATCAGATGATTACATTTAAGCTTATATTTAAACATAAGCTTATTTATTTTAAGTTCTGGACCATGCAGAACTTTTTATAAAGAATAACTTTTTTGTAAAATTAATAATAAATAAGTTTTTCATATGGTGTCTACTTAAGTAGACACATTATATAAAACAAAATACATAAATTTACAAGCTAAAATAATAACTTGGTCCTACAATTTTGCCCAGGATTGTTATTATAGTAATATTGTAATTATTTTCAATAATGGTGTAGATGGCATATTTAAAGTTTTAAAAGCAATGAAATATCAAACTAATAATGTACTTATGCTGCTTTAGGTTTTCTCTGGTCATTTGCATACAGTGCCTGGTCTTTGAACACTAATCATCGCTATGAAGTTTTTTGAGACCCTACAGCCAGGTGTGTCATCCCATCGCTCGTTGTGGCAGCTGGTTGATAATTTTTCAGTAGGGTAATCAAGTCTTGCAGAGAGGATGGCAGGGAGGGGTCTGGTCTGCATATAGTTCGTCCGGGTGCATTCCTCGCCAAATCATCTGCTATTCTGTTACATCTGTCGTTGTTGTGTCCTTTCGCCTAGCATAGGATCACCTTATTGTCACTAGCCGTTTTTCCAAGGTTTCTCAACATTCCAACATTAATGCTGAGGTAATTTTACAGTTGTTAATGGACAAAATTGATGCTTCTTACTCCTGAGTTTTCGTGTCTCATGTCTATTTGAAGTTTTCTAGTTCATAAATATTTTCGAGGAATGTTATCCACCAGCATCAAAATTTCGATATTTCTTTTTCTAATGTTGTGTTGTTCACCTCAACCGTAGCTTACAAGCCATCCTTTTGTTGTTCGTAGCCGCTGCTGCCTGCTCTCTGGTATATATGATCAAGCGTGGTAGGTGCTGCAGGGCATCCATAGCCGCTGTTGGTGTTGTTCTGATGGCTCCTGTAGCGCTCAATTGTAGTGTTCGTTCGTAATGCATATGCCAATATTGGCCACCAGATGGCTATGTAGATCCATAGAGCTGCCCTTGAAGATAGTCAGCATGTTTTCCCCGAAATTCATCTGCATTGCCAGAGGGCTGTGCATGTTTTTTTGGATCTCTCCGTCAGATGAGCACTCCAGTTAATTTTGTTATTTAGAAGAATACCTCAATATTTTACTTCTTCTTTCAGGGTAAGTTTCTCACCCCGAAATCCTTGATCATTTTCCTTCTTGTGAATAGTACCGGTTCCGTTTTTGTTAGATTTACGCATTATCCTTGGTCTATGCACCATTTGTTTACTATGCCAAGAGCAACCAATATACGTTTGGCTAATATACTTTCCAAATTGACGGAAAGTAGAATCGTGATATCGTCGGCGTACCCTACCGTGTAATAGTTCCATAATAAAGGATAACTTGTAGATAACCCTTTGTAACCCGACATACAAGTCTCGTGTCACATATTATAATATTGTCTGTCCTCCATTGTAGCATATTGGAGATCCACTGGCTGAAGGCCATCGGAACTCCCCTACGTCGAAGTGGAGCTGTTATCTTCGAGAAGGAGGATTATTCTACTTCCATGAAAGTTGTAAGGGAGAAATATTTTTGCTTAAAGATCGGTAAATACTGCTCACCGCAGTGTGCAGAGCCGAGTCCGTCGACCTACCTTCACAGTATGCATGTTGATTGGGATATAGAGGATGTTTTACCGTGACTGTTTCCCTAATGTACCGGTTGTAAAACCTCTCCTATCGTTAAAAGAAAATATGTGAGGCTTATTCGCCGATATAAAATATCTGTAGTCCAAGTGCTCTGGTTTTTGGTATAAAAATAACTTTACACCCCCGGGATAGCATGATTGTCTCACTGTAAGAGAGTCGGATAAATCCCGTCCATCCCTGAGGATTTGTATGTTGAGAAACTCCTTATTGCCCAGTTCACCCTTTCCCTCGTAAAGATACAGCCCGCCAGGTCCCAATCTGGTTTGGTTCGGGATGCTGTGGATGTATCCGTGAGGCTCCTCTCATGGTAGAAGATACAGTCTGGGAACTGGGTTCTCAATAAAAGCTTGACCGGGAGTACATGTATGAACCGTCCTTTTCTTAACGCTAGTGACTTTTGGTAAGGGGTTTTTGAAGACGGCCTCTTTTAGTTGTGAGTTTCCGAGGCGTTTTCCACCACCAAAAAGCCTCCAGATTAATGTGTTTAGTAAACTTTTAGATTGAAATAAAGTAATTCATAAAAATGAAAATTAATGTAAATTTCCTAGACCTTGAAGTAGCTATATGAATTAAACCATGTTTAATTATCTATTTATTTAGTTTGCTTTAATGGACTTCTATATATAATTGGATTATCAATGTGCCCTGCTTAGTTAATTGATTTTGGAGAATTTATGATAACATTTATAGGATTCATCATCATTATATGATTTTTTGTCTTAAATAATCTCCCATTTTTATTTAGGTACAAATTAAATGGAAATATACCTAAATAAATCGTTATGAAATAAATTGTGTTAATAATCAAATTTCTATATAAGTATAATTATTATTAGTGATTTTTGAAGAGTATTGTTATGTTTCTAGTAACATTTGGTTTTAATGAATGGTAAATAATGTCTACATTACTTTTATATTACTAATTGAAAGTTTCAAGACACACCATTTAAAATAAAATACTTTTATCTACAATCGTATCGAAAGTAGACGCTTTTGCATCATTTTTTGTTGTAAAAGTGGATTTTTAAACCACTAGTGCTTTTTTACGTTTTTATTGCACGGAAATGTCAAATTGTTCTTATTGCACAGAACTGTCATATCTGACAGATGAATATATTATAGCACAAAATGTCAACGATAAACTTTATTTTTTATTAATTTATACAAATAACTAATAAACTTGATAATATAAACAAAATGGCAGATTTGGGAACTTTGAAGATATAATTCAATACAAGTCGAATCGATTACAAAAGAGCGAATCTTTCTTCCACAAATAATAATGGCGACCGACATTTGTGCAAGTCATTTACTGGTTAATTGAAAAACACTTGATTTGTTTCACAAAATTTTGTGAAACAAACCAAGTGTTTTTTAATTAATTACCTATTATTCCACAATGTTTCACCACGAGGTAAATAAGAAAATCATTCATGAAACATTTACTGGTTGCTAAGTAACGTTTTCAACAATGCACTGTGGGTAAAATATGTTTTTATTCATTATATAATTGAAATGACATTAAAATATTACTCATATGAACATACTTTTTGAAAATTGCTACATAATCGATGATAACATTTTGTAAGGCACACGTGTAAAAAAAAACTCGCTAGTTCCTTGCTCGTGTGTTTAAACGCCAGTTCGTGCAATAAAGTATCACTTTTTACACTTGTACCTTAAATAACTATTTATTAGCTTTGGAAAACCTGACGAAAATTATACTTTTAATTTAGATTAATTATTTACCCACGTATATAGGGAATTTACATACAAAAGGCTTCTTCAATGATCTTTGTGTTATTGCTACACCAATGTTCGGCAACATAAATTGTATAATAATTATTTTTTACAGCTAATAATTTTTCATGTTTAATTTATTTAACAGACATTGTAAATTTATATATGATAAAAAACATTTAATTATTAATTTTAGTCAATTGGAAGAAGTCACAGTAGCGTGGTTTATTTTATTTTTTTTAAACGGTACGGTTAATCGACACAACTGCTGCTACTAGTTACAAAGTAACCATCGTTTGATACGGAACATCTTTAAAGCTTGAATGTTTAAGTCGGTATTTTCGAGGGTTGTTATTTATGTATAGAGAATAGAAAGAATAAAGAAATTAAGAAATGCATTAAAATGTACCAAGCGCAACAGCTGAATATAGATTAAAGCTTATAGTTTCATGAAAGTTTGTTAAATAACAAACATAAATTAATAAACTTACAAATGATTTCTCTTAAGTATAAAACAATGTTAAATTACATGAGACTAAGTTTTTGTTTACAAAATCAAGATAAAATTATAATTTCCCAGTTGGGCTTTTAATTTGCTGCCGATCTATCTTAATTAGTGCTCAGATCCCTTTCATTAATCGAACACAACGTCAAAACTTTTCCCATTCGTTTTTACTCCGTTGGATGACAATTATAATTATATTAGTGTAATAGAAACATTATAAATGCGGCTACCATAATAATCAAATCAGATTTTGCAACGCTACCCACAAAATACATAGTTTACGGTCAGTGAACACTGTTATAGTTGAATAGTTGTATATAAATTTATAAATGTAAAAATCCGAAAGGAAATGAAATTCCACAGAGTTTCCGTTCGTTTCAAACGTTTTTAAAAGCATTGTTATTAAAAAGTTGTTGTTTTCAAAAATATGGATGTTTTATTTATCTGGCGTTTAATTTGATGGAAAATTTATTAAAAATCCGTCGGCGTCGAGAAACGGAGGCGCGACGTCTCTTTTTCAGATTTTATGAGCCAGAAAGGCTTGACAAATACTCTTCTACATGATTATGCACACCAGCCGGATGATTTATTGTTGTTTTAATTCCCTTCTCATAGTCTACCCCATTGTCGTTACGTCAAGAAGGCCCTTTTTGTGCGCTCGTTATTGATGCGGCTTGGGACTAAAATTACCCTCCTAAAAAGCTTCTTAGAATCCCAAGTAATTGAAAAATAAAGCTTTATATACAATACTTTCGACGACGTAAAATTTTTAATTTGAATTGCTATGATGTTTGATGATATGGACTAAAATATGTTTGATAAACATTTTTTTAATAAAAAATTGCAATCTACAAAACTATATCACATATTTAATTTGTTCCCTAAGTTTGTTTTCAACGAGAAAAAAGGTAAATTGATTATTACTAATTAGTACACATCTCTTAAGATGTTTTAAGATATGTATTTGAAAATTAATTAAAATTTTACTAATAATTTATTGGCATAAACAAGATAAATTATTAACACATATTATCTAGGTAAACTGCTAATACAATAAATACATACATACTACTGAAAATAATTAAAATTTAATCTAGAAATACTCCATATGTTATTAAATAATTATTTAACCTATTTGTAACTATTGTACCCTTTTCATAATATCCTTATATATATTTCTGAATAATAGTGTTTTGTGGAGGTTGGCCTAATTTATCCCTTTAAAATAGCTATGTTTAGATATGAAATTCCTTATTAAAGTAAGAAAGCGATAAATTTACCTTGCACCGTTTTTCTTTAAACTTAAGTTTTGTTTTTACTTAAACAGTTAAACGAATGCTACACTTAACATCAAGCTACAGTACTTAGATAATTATATATTATAAATTATGTTATACTCTATTTCCTCCGATGAGGAAGTGGGCCGGGGTTAGAGCAGTGAGGTTATTGGGGTTATAACAGATTGGGCATTATGGTCTCGAGTTGAGAACTGCTTCAATCTGTGTTAGCAGAGTGGTCAACTCCTAAGCACTCAAGAGTGCTTTTCCTACTACTATGTGAAGATGACCACGCTTTTCACCTCAGCTTTATCGAGGCCTTCAAAAGGAAGCGCTCATGGTGGTATGAAGGTGAATTGAGGGCTCGTTAGGTCATTCCATTATTAATAATTTCTTGAATATCGAGTTACGAAGAAACAGGCCTAGGTTTTCTAAATGATGAATAGGGCACGATTATAAAATAGATCCGGACCTCTTTAAAAACTGCGGAGTTTAAGCTAAATATAAAACAAGTAGTTGAATAAGAAACTAACCATCTGTGAAATACGTGAATTAAAAGTGGTTATAAGTGGACTACAAAGTGAAATTAACATTCTCAAAACAGCCACAAACAAACCAAGTGATATGCTCAAGAAATCCAACCATCAAAACCTATCCAGGACGGAGAGCAAGGAAAATGGCCACAACTAAATCTACGGAAAACCCGTCTCACACACGATTCAGATTCTCAAGTCTGTCGCATGGACCCATCGGTCACCAAGGAAAAATTAAAAACTACTTACAATCTAAAATATTTAGAAATGTTAAGTGTAAAACAATGATATGGAAATATTCTAAAAAGTATGCATCCTTCAAGCTGTCGATACCCTTTGAAATTAAAAATTAAACTCACAGAACCAAAACTATGGCCTAAAAATGTTTTCATCGACATTTTTTTATTTCGACGCATCAAAACGCATCCAGGAATAAACCCTAACAATCATCCATCAAAATATCCAGTCAATAAGTAGCTTCTGTGATCTATTAGGAAAGAACTTGAAACTCTCGACTGTGATATATTCAGCACTATGGAGTACTGGAAAACGGAGGATCAACTCATAAACATCACACTCCACAACTTTAACTTGGTACGTGCCTTCTGCAGAGGGGTAAACTAACATGGAGGAGTATCATTCTACTTGAGAAATCAGTTATTAAAACAGACCGAAAATATCTAAAATAAGTAAGCCATATGTATTTTAATGCACTACAATTACGGTCACACATAACACATATACACTAATAATAATATATACATACCACCAAATAGTAACTTTGATGACTTTCTCAAACTACATGAGGAAATCCTAAATACAGTAGAATTTGAAAACAAATGAATGATAATAGTAGGTGATTTTAATGTAAATTTCCTCGAACACTCAATTTCAAAACAAATGTTAATACTACTAAACGGCTACGGATATAGATATCTAATAAATACAACAAGAGTAACAAAAATATCAAAAACATGTATTAACAAAATATTTATTAATAAACCGGATACTTACACAAGCAGCGCTATCCACACTGATGTGTCTGATAATTTAGGGCAAAAAATAGAAATACCATTAATAAAAAACATCGCAAACAACAACATATGCAAAAAAAAAGTATTCAATAAAAATAATATTCTAAAATTCAAAGATAAATTAAGTAGTATATTTGGAACCAACTTCTAATACAAAACAAATCACATTACAAATCAAAAACTCGTCTATTTCGAACAAATGTGTATGGGAAGTAATAAACGAAATCAGACATACAAATGACAGGAACACAATAATTGCGTCTGCATTTCACCAACATTTTAAAGAGTGCTCCAAGATAAAATCTCAATCGAAACCCCTATGAACTATGACGATAATATTCAAAAAATCAAGAAACAATAAAAGCATATTCACCAGTCCCAAAACTGAACTAGAATGCCTAAATATAATCTCAAAATTAAAAAACCACACTATCGTGTAGATTTGACAAAATACAGAGCACATTACTAAAAGAGATACCGCTAATCCATATCATAAATTATTCCTTATCAAACGGTAATTTTTCTTAATTATTTAAAAGCAGCCATTATCAAACCCATATACAAAAAAGGAAATACAGAAAATATTGAAAACTACCGATCGATCAGCCTTCTGATGGTGTTTTCAAAAAATTTTGAAAACGCAAAATATGATAAATACCATTACAATGTTTTCAGATCTTGTGCCACAAGAAATAAAATGAAACATGGATACACAAAAGGCAAGTCAACTTCAACAGCCATTTTCAATTTCATAGACAATAGACTAAAAAATTAAAAGCATACGGCACAATAGATCACAAACTCCTACTGCTAAAACTAGAAAAAAAGTTGCAGTTGGCACTCAACTGGTTTAAATCCTATTTATGCGAGCGAACACACGGGTCTTGGTTCAAATAAAAGGCGTGCATGCTAAATCTGAAACATATGTCAAAACTACCAGACTTCCCCAAGGAAGTGCTAAACAGCACACATACTTTTTCTCGTTTTCATATGTGATGATCAATACAATCCATATCGATCAAGACAGATTAATTAAATATACAAACGACACCAATCTCTTAATCTTGGACACAAACATAAATGAGGTGATAAACAACGCAAACAGATTATTTACTAGAATAGAAGAGTGGTTCATCAAAATAAATAAACATTAAACAAGGATAAAACCAATATTATCATATTTAACTGACCTAATGAAGATCTTCCTGAAGCGATTACACTAAATAAAGGAAGTGATAAAACCGACTAACTCAACAAAATTTCTTGGGGCCACAATAGATAATAAAATAAACTGGACGGACCACATAAATAGCAGAAAAATAAACTAAATTAAAGTATCCACAGTTTAAGAAAACTATCAAAATACAGCGCAGTCATTAAAGGCGCATATTGTACCAATTTTGAAAGTATTTTACAGTATGGCACTGTTTCCTGCGGAGGCCAAATTCTTGAAAACAAAATTTTCATAATTCAAAAGAAGGCAATCAGAATCACGCTTGGTCTAAAATACCGCCAATCATGCCGCGGACATTTCAAAACCAACATCCTAACTTGTTATGGCATATAAATTGTTGAATCTATTATGTTTTATCACAAAACATGAAAATGGCCTGAACTCGATATAAAAGAAGGCCGGTGATCTTCGGGAGCAATAAGGATAGAAATTCAAAATTAGTAGCAGAACTCGTAAATCGTGGGTGTACATAAATCGTGTCCAGCAGGATGTCTTACTAGACACGATAAAACAATATGTTTCTTATATTCTAAACCACAAAAACTTTACATGGGAAAAAGATGAACATCCTAATTATAATGGTTTTAAAATCGATGCCCCTTTCAATGACCGTGACGTTCTTATCGATCAAGCAAACTGGCCCGAACGCATATCAGTTGGCCGCTATTTTTTTCGAAGAGATAAACGCTGGACAGTCAAATCGCCGAAGCACAACTCTTCAATGAAATATTCATGAAACAAGAAGAAATATTAAATCTTTTTATATCAATGTGCAAGGTATAAAGAATAAGTTTATCGAACTGTCTGCATTAATCGAATCAAACACTTTTGATCTGGTTTGTATAAGTGAACATTGGTTAAAATCATTTGAATCTGATAAGAATTGTGTCAACAACTTATTTATTATTGCACATTTTTCTAGAACTACTTTTATTCATGGTGGTGTATCAATTTTAAGTAAAAACCACATAAAATGTGTTAAATTATCACACATAAACCAATTATCGGTCGAAAAACACAGTGAGATTACTGCTGTTCAACTAGTTGATATTAATATTTTATGTATTGTAGTGTACCGTTTTTTCTCGGGAGATTTTAATATTTTTACTAATATATTTGTGAATGTTTTAAATTGTTTAGATGTTTTAAATACTACTGTGATAGTTGATAGAGACTTCAATGTTTATTTTAATAATCAAAAGAATGCGAATACAAGTCAACTGTCTGTGATATTTTTCAAAATTATGGATTGCATCCTATTATTCATTTGCGACTCGAGGAGGAAATGCATTAGACAATGTATTTACTAACGTGACAGCAAACAACTGCTATACAATTGTATCAACACCTTACATTCCGATCATGTGTATGAAATTTATACAAATATAGCAATACAACCTATAACAGAATCAGGTAAAAAAATTTCTTTAATTTATTATCTCAAGAGAATTGGCCGAAATTATCTACTGTAACTGATAGTAATGCCAAGTATAATGTATTTCACAATATTATTACTACTAATTATAATTTAGCATTTCCGAAACGAAAAACTTCTGCATTATCATAAAAACCAATACCGAAAATCAATCCAGAAAGCAAAACTTAACGCTAATTCTAATTTTATCATTAACTCAAGTAATAAAAATAAAATAAAAATCTAAATGGTGATACAAAATGTGATATTTCACCTGATCAATTTATTAAAAATTTGTAAACTCTATTTGTAATTTAGTTGATGCCATTTCTCCTATACATAACCCTCTACAACTTGTGAGGGATAAACTGGGCAGTACTTTTACATTTAATCCAGTCTCTTATATACAGGTTAGAGATGTATTACGCTCATTAAAGAATGGCAAGCGTATGAATATATATGATATGTCATTGAATCTAGTAAAAAATTGCATAGATGATTTTATCTAACATTAAATTTCCCTGAATCATTGAAAGTAGTAATGCTAATACCTTTGTATAAAAAAGGAGACTCAAACATACCAACCAATTATAGACTAATAACTTTATTTCCAGTTTTCTCGAAGGTGCTGGAAAAAGTCATATTTCTCCAGATGTACCACTATCTCGAAAATGAAGAGATTATTGCAGATAATCAGTTTTGATTCAGATCAGGAAAATTGACCGAAGACGCGGTATTGCACCACATCGACAGCATTCTACGTACTTACTAAGATCACAACCACTGTATTGCAACCTTTCTAGATCTGACCAAAGCTTTTGACTGTGTGAATCATAACATACTATGTGATAAGCTGCTGCATTATGGTTTTGACATGGTCAGCATAAAATTAATTAAATCTTACCTATAAAACAGGAGCCAAATTGTTAAATTTGGCAATGAAGTGCCTTCCACGCTTCAAATAAAATAAGGTGTTCCCCAGGGATCCATTTTGGGACCTTTATAATTCTTGATTTATAACAATTATTTCACCAAATACCAAAAAATAAGTAAAACCATCTTGTATGCTGATGACACTTCATTGCTAAACAATGGCCGCATTTTGCCTGAGTTGGCGTGTCAGAGCCTTGATGTAAAGCAGGTTTTATATGAGTGGTTCAGCAGTAAAGGATGTACAATTAATGAGGCAAAAACGATTGACCTATGCTTCATATTAAGACCTTATGAACATGACTTTGCAGCCTCTTCTAAATTTCTAGGTGTGGTATTGGATTCCTCTCTAGTTAGAGTTCTCATGGTGATATGTTGGCAGGGAGATTGTGTTCCAACATTTTCCTTCTGCGGAATATCTCACATTCAGTATCTCCATTAGTTTTGAAAACAGCATACTTCGGTACATGTCATTCTTTAATGACGTATTGTATACTCGCCTGGGTACACTCTGACACAGAATTTTTGGACTACAAAGACGGGCAATTAAAATAATCTTAAATAAACTGAAGTCGGAATATATTACTCCGCAAACTATTTAATTTACTACCAAAAATTAAAGAATTGAAATCTAACACAAAGAAATTGAAAATTGCTCTTCGCAAGTATTTAATCATGCGAGAAACATACTCAATTGCGGAATTCCTTACCTTAAAGTGTGATCGTGGAATCAGTTTAGTAGAATCTACGAAAATTGAAATTACTCATCGTTCCACACAATCGTTTACTTAATTCTGCCAACAATAGTGACTCACATAATTTCAGCCATGGTATAGTAGTCGCGTTAATGGGTGCTACTAGTGATTTTGCAATTAGTCTGTTGACTTGTCGAGAATTCTCAGTGGTAATAATGTATATGCACAATCCATAAGCTACCTCGTTGGTACCCAACATATCATGTAGTTGAATGTCGATTTGTTGATCTAGGCATATTTATTAGAATATATTAATTGTCGAAACCTGTTGTAGATCCTGTACGTATTGGCACCAGCAATTAATTTATTTCACGGGTAGCGGGCCATCCCATTCACACTTTCCATAATTCCCTGATTCTTGAATAAAATGTTTACTTGTGATTGTGATAGGTGATCAATCCAAGAGCACTCTTATCTTAGTGAACCCCTCAAAACGGCTACCTTTATGTTATAATATGGTTTGTTGACGTATGTCACACCATAACTAATGTTGTTACACTCTTACTGGCGTTCATATCGTTGCATGTTAACACAGTAACTTCATCGTCATAATCCATTTTAGAGCCCACGAATACATGGTTGTTGTTACTTGCCTATTGAATCAGTTCGAATTCACCACTTAAAAGCAAATCAGTCATTTAGTCACGTACCTGTATCAGGTTATTTAATGAGTCTCCTTCTATTATAAGGTCATCAACATATATGTCCTATAAGAAATGTCAATTGGAAACCTATTGGCTTCAGGTTGAGCAAGTTTTTAAATTGCGAGGTTGGGAAGATGGGTGGGGTAGCAATGCCATACGTGACAGTCGTAAATTCGTAAGGTGCCAACGCTTCTTCATGACTGTTGTGAGATTCCAGCCCACTGATGTCTCGGAGGTTGTTCCCTTGAAGATATTTTAACATATTTTATCAACGTGCGCAAATAATTCGTGTAGTGCTCATATACAAAAAATGACCTGAAATCGAAATTGCGAACTACCGCCCAGTGTCAGTGATAAACTTTTCAAAAGTATTAGAAAGTGCTATCAGTGAACAATTATGGAATTACATCGTTAAATTTAAATTATTGTGTGTAAATCTGCACGGCTTCTGAGAAGGAAAATCTACAGAAAGTGCAATGGTAGCGCTAATCGGCGAAGTATATTCTCATGTAGATGCCGGTAAAAACGTGGCAGCACTCCTCTATGATCTCTCCCGCAGGTTCGACACCATAGCGAAATTCATATTGAAAAAGCTATCCGCCCTTGGATGAAGGGGGAAACATATTAAATTTAATTACTTCGTTTTTAACTGATAGGCAAATGTATCTGGAGATACATGAAAATGTCAAAAAGGCGTCGTCCTGGGTTCAAACTTAGGGCCTTCAATTTTTCTGCTCTTAATTAATTTATGAGTGTGAGTCACATGATCAATTTCCCTGATCTCACGTCATTAGTAATTTCAGCACAAACACCAGAGGATCTTAGGGATAAATTAAATACCATTCATACAGAAGTTGAAAATTGGTGTATACCAAACAAATTAATACGGAAAAAAAGTAGTATCCAATTTTATAATTGAAAACCTCCAGAACAACAAATAATGATTGATGCGTTAAATGCTAAATTCCTAGGCATTTTCATTGTTGCAAGATTATTGTGGAGTAAGCAGATTGATCATGTGTCTTTAAAATTAAGTAGCGCGTATTACTGCATATTAAAATTAAGATTTAACCATTCAAAAGAGTCTTTGATTAATGTTTATTATGCGTTAGCGTATCCACATTTATCATATAATATAATGTCTTGGGGCAGGGCGACCGATGTTCAAATAATTCTCATTTCACAAAAACGAATCATTCGCCTTATTTTTAATTTGCAAAAATGAGATTTATGTCGGGAAATCTTTAAATCAAATAATACAGGTATATTAATTGTAATTGGAATATTTGTTAATAAATGCGCAGTATATGCTGTACAAAATTTAAATTCGTTCACCACAAATTGTGATATCCATAATCACGATATTTCGCATAAATAGGGCCTCAGAATGTCAATATACAATAGCGAGCTCTACAAAATGTCTCCCAAATTTTCAAGTATGTTGATATATGATTTGATCCCACAACATTTAAAGATACCCGAAAGCACGGCAATATTTAAAAGAAACCTGAAATTGTTTTTAGTAAATAAATGTAATTGCATTGAATTATTTGACATTTCGCATCCTCTAAAATGTTTCTTTACGTATAAATATTTATGTGTACAATGGCTATTGTAAATAAAGATTACTTACTTACAAAAATAATTAAAATAAAATTTGAAGATAAAATACTTTGCCGTATATATACTATATATTATAACTATAATTATTTTGAAAATAATTTTATTTATTACTGGTTATATTTAACATAATCACTGACTATTTACAGTGCATATAATATTTATTTGAAAATACACCTTTTAATTTAAAAATTTAATACTTTTGTGAATGCTAACGCTGAATTGCAGTACATATTATTGTTTAGTTATTAGTATACTCTATAATTTGATGTATATTGATCCGTCGTATATTTATATATATGAAAATAATTTTTAAGTTTTTATACCACTATTTATCAAGTGTTGGATTCAACACTTGATAATGACCTGCAAAGGTCGAAACTATAGTTGTGTCAAAATTGATATATATTGTAAACTTTGTTTGTGTATATTATACAATAAATAGTGGTATTAAAACTTAAAAATTATTTTCATTTAACCTTTTTTAAAATGAACTACCACATAGTAACGGTCGCTACAATCATTTTCACTTATATATATATATATATATATATATATATATATATATATATATATATATATATTATTTTAATGATATTTTCTATATATTTAACCAATAATGTTTTTACAGTAAATGTAATTTCGTACATGCGCCGACATGTATTAGATCTTTTTAATCAACCTTCATGGATATAATTTTTAATAAAAATATCCACACTTAATATTTCTGTATAGAGCATTAGAATAAATCTACATTCAATCAATTTCCACCAACCACATCAAGAAGATATAGTATTCAATTTCGATTTGCGCCAACCGCGAATATTCACATACTTTCACGCAAATAAAGAAATAAATCTCGGTTAGTAACATCGGTTTGCATGCAGGAGCGGTTAGTTTTACGAGGGACAATGAACAATTCGTATTATTGGCGGAGGCGCCGGGTTGCACCGCAACTTTTATTGTGGCACGGGATTAATTTATGCCCCGCATTTACGGTCCATAAAGCCCCGTTAAGTCTAAGGGACTGATTTTTGCACATTCATATAGGTTTTAGTGTCTGAATCAGCACACACATGCACGCGCTATCTCGGCGGTGATTAAGGGATTTAATTGGGCCGGTCAAGGGGCCCCTTGTAACGACCGTCATTTGTTGATTCGGAACGGGTTTTAATTGGGCAGGTAATAAAATTATCATATAAAGTGAATTTGGGTCGAGTGTTTCGTGATAAACTCGAATATTATCAAAAAACAACATGAATAAATACCAAATGGGGGATTATACGAGATCTCGGGTCAACGCGGATTATACGGAATTATCAAGAACTTGTTGAAACTTAATATAAGCCGTGTATATGTTATTTTTGTGTTATTCATAAAGTACTAGTATTATTATTACTAGGATATATAAAAATTAATGTGCATTTAAAACCGTATTAAATAAGGTTTGTTATGTTTAGCTTAAAATTCAGTTCCTTATGAGTACTCAATAGTGTATTGATAACCTAGAAATAATTATTGTAAATGTCTACTAACCAGGCAAAAACTAAATATATATTTTCTAAATGTTAGTGGTTTGGGAAAAAAGCTTACCAAGTTTGCGATAAATGTTACTTGTTCTTTTTACGATGTAATTGTTTTAATAGAGATATAGCTTAGTAATTTAGTTAATGACGTTTAACTTGAGATTTTACAGTCTGCAGCGTAAATAGTTCTCAGACTAATCGTTTGAAGTCTAGAGGGGGTGTTATTTTAATTACACTTATACGTTACACTTAACGTGATGGTGTATTGTGTAAAATAAGAAACAGTTTTTTGCTAGAGTCGAAGTGAATACTATTGTTAATTATACATTCAATTTTTTATATTTATTTTTAAGAAAATAATACATTGTCTCTATTATTCAGAACCTTCAATATTTCCTTTATATTAGCTCTAATAATTTGACTTAAGAATCGACATAATTCATTCATCGATCATTATTGTTAATATTACTATTATTAATATAATTTTAAAATATTAGTCCCTTTTATATATTAAAACCCTTATATTCTATAAATAATTTTACATAATTATAATAGGCTTTTTGGAATGATTGATTCTTATATATAGATTTTTGAAGTGAATTGTTTAACTGATTTATTAACCCAAAGAATAAGAAAGTAGCTTATACATTACATATGCAAAAAATAACCTATATTATAATATGAGCAAAAATCTATATCTATAATATATAATTATGTATAATTTTTAAGCCAAAATACTTACGTCAACATTTTTGATTTTGGAGGAAATAAAAAAAATGACTAAGAAAAATTGTTACTAAATTTCATGAGGGTTATTGCCAAATTTCCCTTCGCCTTAAGAATTTTTTTTATATTATCAGGTGCTAGTTTTTAGCTCATCCCTATTAGCCTCAAACAAGGTGAATCTAAATTGCTTCCAAAATAGGGATATACATTAGATCAAACTGTTCTTTAGGAATTAGCTTGGTAAATTTTTAAGGCTTTCAGTAAAATTATTTCCTCAGCGAAATCAATTACTAAAAGTACATAAATGTTAAAATTATGATATATTTCCAATTATGATTTTTTTGTGTTTTGAATTCTATGATCTACAGTGATAATTTAATCTCAATTTGTAAAAAAACAACTTGATTTTCCCAATTTTTTAAAATCTGTTAGACTGCAAATACTTGACAAAAAGATTTATGTGTTTTTGCATTAAAAATTAAATTAAATTAAATTAATTTTGTTTTCTACTTCATATAAGATAAAAAAAAGTGGCATAAAAATGATTAAATAGGATATGCATAATTATATTCATCTATTTTTTAAACTTCTGTACTTATATATTTTGTTTTTTGACTTTAATTGCTTTTAGTATTTTATTCTCTTCATTGTGGAAGACAAACATGTTTCGTCACACAGTGGTATCTTGAGATATATCTATATAGCTCCGCTTTATCACACATATTCTTAATAAATTACCAAATGACATAAAAATGATGGAAACTAAATTGTTTAAAGCCAAAATAAAAGAACTACTGATTTCTCAGGTTTATTATTCAGTGGAAGAATATTTATGTAAATAGAGCCAGATTATGTAAGTTTAGAAATATTTGTAAATTTTATTTATGAATATATGTATTTTTTATTTGACTTGTGTAAACATCCGTTGTAGATTTATTGGTATTAATAAATTTATTATTATTATTTTTTTTAATGTGGTCGCCCACTTTACGAGAGGGTGCCACTTGTATCCCCCAGTCGCCTCCTCCAAGCCTGGAGGTAGGTCAACTAGAGGTGCCTATGACTATGTGTCCTGAGCAGACGTAGTGACCCTAGGATAACCGCTTTCTGCATGCATGCGGTTAGCGAATATGCTTTATGACGGCATTCTGGTATGGTCCTTAGGTTCCTCAGATATGAGCTATGTATGCCGCCTAACGCACCGATAATCAGAACCACTAATTTTATAATGTACCCCGGATACAGCTTGCCCAGATCAAACAACAGCTCCTGATATTTTATCCGTTTTTCCTCCTCTTTAATGACGATGTTTGTTTCAGCGGGAGCTGGGAATTCGACCACAAACATCGTTTTTAGCTGGTGGTCGACAAGCCTGACGTAGTCCATACGTCAGGCTTGTTAGCACGGATCTGCCTGAGCGTTGGGAATGAGAAGTTCCAATAAATTCGGCACCTCTCATTCTCCACCACGGACTCAATATCGTCCGGAGCATATGGCAGCACAGGTGTCTCGTCGATACCGTACGAGTGCCTAAGGTGGTAATATAGCACTCGTAACGCCGCATTATGTCTCTGTATGTAGGCCGAAGACGCATATGCCCTGCAAGATGACAGCACATGCATTATTGTCTCCGGCTCCCTATGACATGCCCTACAGCTTATGTCGGGAACTTCTACACCCATTATGCGGCTACGGTAGACTAGGGTATTATGTACACCATCTTGGTGATAAAGCCCTCGGTTTCTGACTTCAGTTCAGCCGCTCGCAGAAAGCTGAATGAAAGCTTCTTAGACAAGCCGAGATCTTCTATGTTCCTAAAGAAGGCTGAATGCATCGGCTTGTCCATATGGCGCTGAAGTAGCGCTTCCGTTTCTGCGTTTTTGAGCTGGACTCTTAATTGGTCAGGGTTTAGGGTAATCAGGTGACCTAGATCGTTATTGAAGTCCAAACCGAGGCCTTCTGCTGCCTTTTGTGCTGCCTTCAGGATAAATGCTTCGGTCCCGGTCACCGGTTCATGCTCTCGCACCATGCGGAGCAGGGGATCAGGACTGTTAATGATCTTACAGGCCGTATCTAGTACCACTCTATCGTGGAGACACTCCAAGCTCAAGAGACCTCGTCCTCCCAGATGACGCGGGAGGTATAACCGTGGTACCGATGATTTATGATGCAAGCTTCTAAAAAGATGCATCCGTTTTCGGGTGACAATGTCAAGGGCGCGCAACTCTTCTCTCGTCCACTTAATTACCACAAACGAGTACATATTAATTGGAACGGCAAGCATATTTGTGGCTAGCACCTTGGTATTACCAGACAGCTCTGATGACCAGATCTGTCTGACAAGGTGCCTATACCTACCGCGAAGAGCGTTTTTAACGGCTGCCACATCATACACATGGTGCTGTGGCACGCCTAGGTAGACGTATGTCTCTCCGGCATTAAGGTGGTGCATAATGCTCCCATCTACAAGTTGCGCGTCCTCTCCAAATTCCCCGCATCGTCCTCTCTTCAGGTGGATCAGCGCACATTTGTCGAGCCCAAATTCCATGCCTATTGCACTCGTATACTTCTGGCATATAGCTTCAGGTCATCCATGTAGAAAAAATGGGTGACCTTGTGCCTCCGGTTGCCAGGTGGGCCGCAATAATATCCACGGGTGTTGCGGATTGCAACGGATCGTGGCAATAGTGAGATACAGAATAAGAGAGGGCTAAGAGAGTCCCCCTGGAACACTCCTCTCTTATACGCGACCAACTCTGTTCTGACCTGTTCTTCGCCAGTTCTTATAATGAACCGGGTCTTCCAGAGTGGCATGAGACTTTGGATGCATCTCACTATTGAATCTGGCACCGCAAGGCATTCGAGCAAATGAAGCAGTAGCCCGTGGGATGTTGTGTCAAATGCCTTGCGGTAATCGATCCAGGCCATTGATAGGTTTCGCTTAAACTGCATGGAGTCTTGCATGATACAGCGTTCAATCAACAGATTTTCCCTGCAGCCAGCTACGCCTATTTTTGACCCACGTTGCTCACATATCTGTTGATACACCCCATCGATTGATAGGAATATACGGGAGTACAGTATTCGCGTGAAAGCCTTGTAGCACGCATTCAGACAGGTTATAGGGCGGTAATTTTTGGGCTCGGACAAGATGTTGGTGGGTAGAGGTAAATTTTTTCCACCAGTAGCTATTAATCCAATTGGGACCTGGAGCAGCAAAGTTCTTAGAACCAGCAAAGGCCTTTCGAACCTCCTCAGTGGTTATCGGTTGGTGCATTAATCTTATGCCGTGAATCCTACAAAATGACTCGAATTGCACCAGGGCTGGAGTGTCGAGCCGCAGGGTAGGCTTTCGTCCATAAATTCCTCTCCAGAAGATTTCGATATCTGCGACCGCAGGTGGGTTGGCTACTACGGGTGACGGTGAAATAGGCAAGAGGGTTGTTTGCGAAAGATTGCGTTTTCCGCTAATGCCCTTGCTCGATTCGCCAGTTTTTCCTTAATCGCCACCAACATCCGTATTCTTTCAAGGCAGTGCTGTTTGATGGTTAACAGCACCACTTTGTTAACTGTGTGGTGAGTGCGTCTGATGCCGTTGACTACATGACGCACTTTGGCAGTAAACGGTCTATTAGCCGTTATATACTTCACCACACATTGGATACGGGATGTATGTTGCCTAGCCACCCGGATTTTTTCCTTAATTTTGCGGACTCGCTGCTCAGCCTTTGCAAGAGCAGGGGTTGGACCCCTGTTGCCACCCTCTGGCAAGTATTTCTGAGCAACGTTGTACACGCGACAGTTGATCTGCCATAAATCTACTCCTTCCTCGAGTTCTTCATGGACTTCTGCATTTCCCTGGGCTATATCTCGGTGTTTTAGTGGTCTGATATGATGTAAGGGACGACGTTGGTCAATGCTTATGTTTACGCTAGCTGGCATAGCATTTTGGGCTGGATCAACCTGCAGAGGGGCCCCCACCGGTGAGTCAGGTACCACTGGCGTGATCGTGTATCCCGACCTGAGGAGATAAGATAACATACATAGTCCCGCAGAAATTGTGCGGTCCGCGTGGAGTGCTCTGGATATTTCTCACTTCATAGGGTTTTCATACGCGCCATGTATCCTCTCCGTCTAGGTTCGCTGTTATGATAGCATTGAAGCAAACTATCCCTGAGTCTATCTGTCCACTCAAAACGTCCTTGGACATTGCGAGGGTCGTCATGATGTTCAGGCATGCCTTCCATCCCTCCACCTTGCCTTTGGCCTCTATCCGAACGAGGCCGATGTTGGGGGCTTCTCCTAGGACTCACAACCCTGTATAGAGCTGGTTCGGGGGTTAGCCAGTTCCAGCCCACAGCCGACATAGGTAGGATTCCATGCGAGTTCCTCCCGGGTGCGCCTGAGCTGCCGGTCCGATTTTGCACCATCAGCATCGGGAAGGTGGTGTCGCTACTCACCAGGGTCTAGATGTAATGGGACCCCCCCTGCCTATTTATATTCATTATTATTATTATTATTAATATTATTATATAAAAATAATTTTAGGTATTGTAATATTTAAGCCAAAAACCAATTTAATATTTACTTACGAGGCTGAGAGACCTACGGTCGATAGCCATGAAGAAGAAAAAAGACGAAGAATCATCAACAAGTGACGTGTTTACTTTACATGCCTACTTTAAAGTGAAAAAATTGTCAATTGTTGCACACGGCATATTAGAATAATTTCTTCTAGTCAAGATTTTATTATTTCATAATAAAGACAAATTTCAATTACTATTTTCATCGTTAAATTAATGTAAAGATGTGTGGGTGTACGTTCAAAGCCTAATATTGCTGATAGTGGCCAGATATGTTTTGTTTTCTTAATATACAAATAAGGAACAATAATTAGAAAAACACGAAAACATTTTGTAAATCTACAACAATGAGTCTTATTAAGACAGCAAAACAAATCATTTATTGAAACAACTACTTCTCTGGCTAATACCTCGACAGATATTGAATGATACAAAAGTAATTTGCGTATTACAAATAGCAAGGCTATTAAAGCAACACTAATTCCAACTTATTTATTTCTGTGAAATAAACTAAAATTATAAAATGTACTGATATAAATAGTATGGGTAAGCTTGCAATTATTATTACATTTGCATCAATAAATAATTCAAAAAGTAAGATTAAATATTTAAAAAATGCGCAAGTATTGGATTTAAAAAGTTAATTGTTTTTAATAACAACTGGTGACGCTCCAAGTATGAGAGGAAAAAATGTTGGATTTGTAAAACTAATGGAAAATTAACTTGACCGCTCACTTTTATTGTATCACTGTATCATACATGAAGAAAATTCATTTGTAAAGGCATCTACGCGCTTCAAAGCTTTTTTGGAGGAAATTTAATCGAAATATGGAGATTTTGCTGTTACATTCTGAAATACGATGATTAAGTCATGGCACAGTTCTTAATAGATCTGTAGAGTGTTTTGATGATATACAAATATGTTTTCACAAAATAAGCTCTTGGAGGAATTGAAGGGCTTTTGGTAAGGTGGGAGCATGGGTAATTAGGGCAGTATCGTCTGCAAATTGCAGGAGATATTTGGATGGATTGAAGTAGAGAGGATCAGGATTATAGATATCGAAGCTAAAATATTGTATAATAGTTGTGAAAGAGGAGAGCCTTGGAGAAGTTTTTGTTCGGGAGTAAAAGAAGAAAATTAAGAGTTGTGAATTTTAACTTTTAAGGATCCATTACAGAGGAATTGTTTGATTTTATAAATGATGTGAGGAGGGATGTTTAGGAGGTGGCATTTTATAATAAGCCTTGATGTCACACATAGTCTGTACATCCAAAAATAAAACTGCAGAGGCTTTGCCTTCAAGGTGGAAAGTCTGAATGTTTTAGGCTATGATAGTTAGAGGGAGGGAAGTTGATCGACTGGGAAGGATTACACAACCATTATCCTCACATTTCTGGATAATTCTAATAATTGTTGATGGATGGGATTCAAAATGTATACTAAATAAGTCGCAAATAGCACTTGACGATTGCCCAAAACTCATTTTTATGATCTGAACTTTTTTTTGTGGTGTAAGCACTCATATTTAATTAATTATTTGTTTGTGGCTTAATCAATTTAGATGACAAACTCTGACATTTCAAAGAAAATACTATTTTGAGGATTTTATTATGGAGCTATTAAGCTATATTTTAAATAAAATTAAAGATGAAACACAAATAAAACCTCAAAAATAACTTTAGTAGGTAAAGAAAATATTCTAATTTTATTCTGTTTATGTTCGTTCAATAATAGAGATAGAAACTGAAAATGAAAATTGTATATGGGAATTCTCTATGATGCGTCTTAAAACGGGACACACGGTATATTAATTGTATTAATTGGATAGTTGTCTCTTAAGTCATATATAGATCCTTTATATAAAAATGTAAATGTCCATAAGAATAAAAAGCTACAACCGTTTCCTCTTTGATTCCCATTAGATCTAACTAGGTTAACTCTCCAGCAAACAGTTGTGCATACACAATATTAAATTAATGAAAAAGGAGACACGATGACTTTGTTTTATCACTTAATTTAAAATTACACGTGACTAGCTAGTCATTATCAAACATAAAGTGTTTTAATTAAGAAATCTAACTTATTTATACAAAACAATTAAATAGCGGCTTGTATATTAGGTCAAATAATAAATAAATCGTAATTTTAAATAAAGTGGCAAAACAGTCATCGCATCTCTTCCTTTAATATATTCAAGATGCACCACAAAGTAAACACCTACACAATTAAACAATCTTAAAGTACTTTATATAGAGAATGTTTTGTTTCGAATTTAATAACTGTTTACATTTTAAGTAGTTTGTGATAATTTAAATTTCATTAAACAGATTCAAATAAGCAGAAAAATAATATTAGCACTTTCTTGAAATATTGAGGCACGATTGAAGCATATTGGAAATCAAAACAAATTCTGCATCAGGTCGTTATAAAATTTCTCTAGCCTTGGTAAAACTATGTGCAACTGCTCTTCTGTATAAAGTTCAGACGTATGGCATAAATGATTGCTTAATCAAATAGCTAAGATCTTTTATAAGTGACCGACATCACTTAGTAAAGTTTAATCATAGTGTTTCTGAATCTGAAGTACATGTGACATCATATGTATCCCAGTGCTCACACTTGGGTCCATTATTGTTTATCCTTTTTATTAATAATATTAGGTCTAATATTTAGCAATATCTTTTACTTTACACAGATGATATGAAATTAAATCCTAAAACTACCGGTAATTGATATTGCTGTATTTAACAGAACCACTTGATCTTCTTATACCTTTGTGTAGGCACAATAATCTGAATATAAATGTTAATAAATGTTTTTTTTAAGGAAGAGGGGTAATTATCAACATTTAAGTAGTTTATATACTATTTAGGAGTGCTTTTTGGCCAAATAATTTATTTCAGTTATCATATGAGCAAGATTATTGAACAGGGATTATAAATAGCTGGCTTTTTAAGAAGGATTACTTTCAAACTCACATATTTTAGTAAATCATTATTTAATTATTACTGTATAATTCCACTATTCCTACAACTAGTGCCATATTGAGAGAATTGAAATTGTACAGCCTAGAGTGTTAGAAATGATTTGTCTTCTTAATAACATTTTCTCTGTTTTTTTAAATATTATTCTTACCTATCTTCGCATTTTGCCTCTATACATACATCGAATTTGTTTTTATTTGTACTTTTTATATTGAGGTCTTTATAATCATGTTATTTGTACGTTTGTTATATACTGTATATCTCTAAAAGTTCTGAATCAAGCAACACTTTTTTTAGTGAATATAACAAAATGTGGCATGGCTTCAATTGCCAATCAATATTCTAATTCATGTTATTGTTTATTAGGTCACTCTTTAAGTTTTTAGAATATAATTTAATATTGCAAATTCAATATGACGAAGAGATACTAAGACGTTTTAAATTTATTGTTTGAATTAGTTTAGTTCTACTTTTTTATTAAATTATTTAACCCCTGCGAATGGGGGACAGAATGCATACACTGTCTACTCAGCAAGTCATAAGAGGCGACCAATAATTGTAGTACCGGCCTTAGTAGGTACCGGCTGGGTGTCGAGTCTTAAGCTGCAAGTGTCCCTGTCCTGAATGTGTAATCAGATTTTGATTAGTGTAAAAATTAAAATATTTAATATAATTAAAGATATTATGAGCCTGTATTAAATAATAAAGTTAAAAATAAATGGCCTGCAATTATATTAGGTGCGAGTCGTACTGCTAAGGTTCCTGGTCGAATTACATTTCCCCCGACACGGGGGAGAAGATGATCCTGGTGGTTGAGTTCGGCTTCGAATTCCACTAAACGGGAGGTCTATACCTAGCCCAGCATAGATCAATCGGCTAGCCATCAAGTCTTCGGGCTTGCTGGTGGGGCATGTCGTGTGGGGTCCGAGGGTGCGTTTAATCTAGGTATGCCTCTGATTCTCGCGGCAATATTTTCTGTGTAGCCTTGGCTTTCTGGACAGTTTGTGTTCAGCTGTCTCATTTGAGGCTCACAGAAGATGAAATAATAAGATAATATGTGGATCGCTATAACTTTCCCCCTATTGGGCATTGCCCTTTAAGTACGGAATTCGGGTTAAATATGAATTTAAAAAAATATTTGTTGAAACAAATGAAGGATGGAAGTTTCGAAAGTTTCACCATGTATTATTAGTAAACTGGTATGTGCAGCAGGACAAGTTGAAAACATTAAGAAGTTGCGCGACGGTACCTTAATGATAACAACGGTTAAGGAAAAACAAAGTAATACTTTTTTGAAATGCACGAAAATGGGAGATTATAACGTAATAGTTCAAACCCTTAAAACTTCTAAAGGGGTTGTTTACTTCTTTGATTTGACTCAGTGAAGCGATAATGAATTTTTGAACGGGATGAAATCCCAGGGTGTAAAGAGATTGACTTCAAGGAAGAATGGAAGCGAATAGGCCAGTAGCTTTATTATAACTGTTAATGCCTTCCAACTCCCTAAAAATATAAAAATAGCTTTAATATGCAGCTTGGAGGTACGACCATTCATTCCTAATCCCCTTAGGTGTATCAATTGTCAGCAATTTGAACATGTTTCCGAGAAATGTGGCAATAATTCTGTATGTGCACACTGCGGTAATCTTCCGCATGAAGGTAATTGTCAGACTCCCTTTAAGTGCGCCAACTGCGCGGAATCGCATTTCCCGCGATCACGTCAATATCCAAAATTTTAAATCGAATATGCCATTTAAAAGATCCGGGCTGAAGGTCGAATTTCTTATTTTGAAGCCAAACAAAAATACCGCTTAATCTGTCCATCGACATTTGCTGAAGTGAAGTTTTATGCGAAAGTTGCTACAGTTCAAACATCGACAATATCTATTTAGTGCGATATGGATAAAGTGGTACCCAATGTACCAAAAACAGCCAAAAGTACAGAGGTAAAAGTTGTTAAAAAGAAAACTAATCAAGTCCCCTCCAAATCATCGACACAATACCGAAATTAAAAGATCTGATGAAGCTAAAAAATCTGGTAGCTAAATCTATAAGGACCAGGTCAACCAGTCTTTCGGAAGACATGATTTCCGATGATCTTATGGACGTCGAACAGGCCAAGTCGGTCCGGACCGTCTTAAGTTTCAATTTTAGCGGTAATCCCCCTGCCGGAAATGACTAAAACACTCATCCAGTGGAACTGCAATAGATTCTATATCCGATTGCCTGAAATTAAAATGCAACACTGCCCAACCAGTCGCTTTATGCCTCCAGGAAACCAACTTTCACGAAAATTCAACACCTCCCTTGCCAGACTTTACCTTTTTTAAAAAGGATTATAACGATGGCGTGAATAGTGAGATAATTAACATCGACACTACGTTGCAAGTTGTTGCAGTGAAATTGCATCTTCCACAAAACATCACCTTGTGTTCTGTATACCTACCCCTAGGACAAACACCCGATTTACAAGAAATCGAAGCCTTGTTTGAATCTTTGTACCGGCCGTCTGTTTTAATGGGTGACTTTAACGCCCATAATTAAATATGGGGATCGATATTTAGGGATTCAAGGGGCGGTCTCCTTAAGCAACTTCTCCAAAGCAATAATTTTGATTTACTTAATATTGGTGAAGAAACACATTTTTCAATGGCAAATGGAACATTCTCATGTATAGACCTTACATTTGCATCCCCGTCTATAGTATCCAGTCTTGTGTGAAGGGGGGAACTGACCTTTTTGGCAGTGATTAAATTGATAGTCATCTAGATCTCTACAGTCAACCTATAAAACGGAAAATTGTTAATGCCGATTGGCACATGTACCAACAAGCGCTCGAATTAGATAATGTTTATATGTTATGCGCGAACTCTGCTGCAGTATTCTTAACAAATCGCATTATTAAAGCAGCCGATTCCGTTAGATTGATACAATCTCTCTCAATTACACATCGCGCCCCCGTACCCTGGTAGAATGATGAATGCCGCATTGCAATCAGAGATAGAATGAATGCACTTCATACATTTAGTTGTAACATGAATCCACAAAATCTAGCTAATTTTAAGAAAAAAAGGGCTCACGCAAGAAGGATAGTCTCAGAGAGCAAAAAGCAATTTGAATGTAGTTTGTATCCTCCATTAGAAGTTTCACTACCTCCAAGAAGGTATTTAAAAAAAATTGAAAAATAACCGGGAAAAAATCCTACAGACGAATAGCATCATTACCTCTCCAAAAGACATATCAAACTATCTAGCTTCTATGTTTGCTCATATCTCAAGCGAAGAAAATATCGATAGACGCTTCTTGGCTCTTAAAACCTCAGCCGAACGCCAGAAAATATCTTTCACGTCGGACAATACTGAGAGGTACAACGACATACTACAATATGGGAACTAGAAACTGCACTTTGTTACGATACAACTTCCGGGCCTGACAGGGTTCATTATTAGTTTCTCAAAAACCTAGCAACCTTCCAACTAACCGTAGTTCTAGATGTTTTTAATTTGATTTGGACAACAGATTCCTTTCCTGATAACTGGCACGAAGCTATTTTTGTCCTAATTCTCAAAATCGGTAAAGACCCTAAGGACGTCGAATTGCATTAACAAGTTGCATGTGTAAATTACTCGAGCGTATGGTAAACCGACGTTTTTCTTGGTTGTTGGAGTCTCAGAACCTAATTTCCAACCAAAAATATGGTTTCCGCCGAGGCTGGTCAACAATTAATCATTTCGTGTCATTGGAGGCCGCCATTCAGGATGCTTTTATCACTAAGCAACACCTAGTGACAGTCTTATTTGACATTGAGAAAGCCTATGGTACTATGCCGCGCATGGATTCTTGAAAACCCTACGCAGTTGGGGAATTAGAGGACATTTAGGGCATTTTATTAAAAAAATTATATCAGTACGTTCTTTTCGGGTTCAAGTTGGGTCGAGCCTATCTCCTACTGACTTACAGGAAAATGGTATTCCTCAGGGCTCTGTCCTCAGCGTTACTTTATTTAACGTTGCTATTAACGGTATTTTCGAAGCAATTAGACCTCCTTTAAAGGCACACTTATATTTTGATGACTTAACCACATATTGCTCATTAAAGCTGAGAGGCAACTTCAACTTGCGATTAATAAAATACACAGATGGGCAATTAGTAATGGCTTTAAAATGAACACGGATAAAACCAAATGTGTATGTTTTCACCGCCTTAGGGGTGTTCAAGTAAATCCGGAACTAACTGTTGATAATTCACCGATATTAGTGGATGACAAGGTTAAATTTTTGGGACTTATATTCGACTTTAAACTAACATCTTAACACATTAAAGGCAAAGTGTATGCGTGCAATGAATACCCTTAAAATTGTGTCGGATACTACATGGGATGCTGATCGTAAAGCAATGCATCGACTTTATCGTTTATTGATTCGTTCCAAACTTGATTATGGTTGTATTGTTTTTAGTTTAGCGAGAGAATCGTACCTTCAAACAATAAATACTGTGCATAATACTTTTCGTTTAGCTACCAGAGCTTTTAGAACCAGTACAGTCATTAATTTGTATGCAGAATCTGGAGAACCTTCACTAGCCTACCGAAGAAAAATGCTTATGCTACGTTATGCCGCCAACGTATTTAGTTGACCTAATCATCCAGTATATGATAGCGATTTTTCTCCTCGATATAATGCCATTCCATAAAACCGTTTGGGATTAGGTTGCAAGCACATTTGCTGCAAATTAATTTTAATTTTACAAATATAACAAGGTGTGATTCGAATCACCACCCCTTGGAGAATCCCATGCCCACAGCTAAATGTCTCATTGTCAAAATTTTCTAAATCTTTGACACCTTCCACATTATCCTTACTTTTGTATACAGCACGCAAGAGTCTTGTCATGTCTTCACTGACGAACCATGCTTTGCAGACTCGTCAGAATATGCTTTCCTTATTGGTGATGATCTTTATATGTTCCGGCTGCCCGTACACTGCAGCATTTTTACCGCAAAAGCCGTTGCTATTATTGAGGTTTTTCGGTTTACAAAGACATATACCAATCAGAGAATTATCATCCTGACTGATTCACTTAGCGTATTAAAGAGCTTGGACAAATTCTTGCCACATAGCGCTCTTATTGTGGATATTCATAACCAACTTGCCCTCCACTCGTTGCGCTGGAACTCTGTTATTTTTTACTGGGTTCATAGCCATGTAGGAATATCGGGTAATGATATGGTGCATAGGGGCGCTAATGAAGCACGCGTTAGTGGCACTCCAAAAAGTATATCCATAGTTTATGTTTTTTTTTGTGTTTTTTTTAAATTTATTTATTTATTTATTTTTTTACATTTTATTTTATTTATTTATTTTTTAAATTTATTGATTTATGTATTTTTTTATACGATCACTCCCTTGTGAAAAAGGGGTAAATGACCTAAGCTGTCGACGCGCCCTATAAAACCCAAAATGATGATGATGATGATGATTTAATTATTTAATTGCAATATATTGCATTTGTATTTTTTTCTTATCACATTATTGATATCTAAAGAATACTCCTTCTAATATTTTATAATTACATTGCTAGTTATCACACTCATTTTATTTTAAATTAATCGTTAACTGTTATTTCTGCTTTATTATGAATCATGTTATTAGGAAACTATAAAGTCTACGTGAAATTTATATAACAATACAAAATATAAAAAAATATAAATCCCAATTGTAAGACCACAATTTTTTATATTTCACACAATATTGCACACCAAGCAGTAAATATAAAATATTTTTAAATACTGAACTACTTTTTACACAAGGAATATTGTTTATATCCACGCCGTTTTTTTAATATATTCCAAGTACATCAGAAATTTAGCTAATTTTGAAGAGTTAAATATTTTTAATATTAAATTATCTGTAAATTTTATGTTATATTATTTAAAATTAAAATTGTTAATCATCATAGTGTAACATGTTTTAATCATTTATTTTTTTGCTGCTATAGTTTTGCTTAAGTAATGATTTTGGGTTATGTTTTCTACCTTAAGTTTAATAAATCAATTCAATAATTATAACAATGGTAGTTAAAAGGCTGCATATATTTTTCTTGCATAAACATGGCATGTCGTATTAAAATCGAATCGAGTTTAATACGTTTAAGGATATACTATAAAATCTATTATTTAATTTAGCATAGTTTGGAATATAATTGTTAAGGCTATTAAATAATTGGGAAAGTTGATGAAGTCCTATGCCAGTTTTAAAAACACGAATATATTCCTATTATAATTCCAATTGTTCAACAGCTTGGCTAAAACAAGTATTCTAATACTTTTAAAGATTAGTTATTGAGCTATGATTCGTTCTAACTGTTAACGGTGGAGGCTTCTACTTCGTTATACATAATTCTTCACAAATAAAAAAAAAAAAAAAATTTTTAACTTTGTTTGTATAACACGGACTTTATTTAGTGACTATAGTTTCGACAATTTTAGCTTGTCATTATCAAACTAGAAGTGACTTCTAGTTTGATAATGACAAGCTAAAATTGTCGAAACTATAGTCACTAAATAAAGTCCGTGTTATACAAACAAAGTTAAAAAGTTTTTTATTTGTATGATTCGTTCTGATAAGACTGATAAATTATCCAAAGAAATCTGAAACTTATTATTTTGCTATATTTTATTTTGCAAAATGAGAAAAGTGCAGACAATTATTGCCTTGGAATATACATATACCATATACAATAAATATTCTTCTACATATAATTTTGCATTCCTATATTATTTCGGTATGAAACGCTAAGAGCTAATGAACCTCCACTAAGAGTTTCAATAATGGTCTGGAATTCTGCATGAGATTGAAATCGACTTTGCTCTTTCATTAAAACGTGAAATTACAACTCTTATAAAACTTGCATGCAATTTAATCTATTGTATTGGATTTACAATTATATTTTCTTTCCTTTTTATGTTATTAAACCTGTTCATTTCCAGAAACATTTAATACTTTATTTCATAAAATGAATGAATCCGAAGAATTTTCCCAAGTTGTAATCGGATGCAAATGACGGTTAATTATTCGAACCGAGGGTAAAAAGTAATGCCATAATTTATTTAGTAGTGGCCGGACGGAGAAAAATAATTTCCTCTGTGCATGAATAATGACGGCAGTGTTAATAATTTATGATGATGATTGGAGGCGTACGTTGATTTGCATATGCGCCCGCTTTTCGTGCCATTTGCATGTCCCAGAAATTGGATTGGATGCCGACACCACCGGAACGGTGCGGCGTGTGCCGCATGCATGCATGCCCATACCCATACACATACATACCAGCTACACTCATACTTTACCCGTTTGTTTGTAACGAACGACCCAGAAGATCGGCCTGCCCGCTACCGCCCCTGATTATCTCTGCCTGATTTAGATTTATGCCGCCTAACCCTAATTACTTGCTCAACTTATTATGTTAAGTAAGTCGTTTATGGAAATTTCTACCTACACTGCACGTGATACAAACAAATCATGTTCGTGTATGTACCAGCGAGACTACTGCATATTGATTTATCTTTAATGTGATTATAAGTTACAGAAGAAAATAATTATCATGTTTTCCCTTAAAAAATTAATCACTAATAAACAGCATGGGTTCTCTGCTGGCAAATCAACATCATCTATTTATTGGTCTACTAAAAGTATTATGTCAGATAGATTCAAGGCGTTCGATAAGGTGTGTCTCGATTTACTAATATTCAACAATATGCATTGTCTCGATTTGAATGTTTCCTTTCTGATAGGTGTGGCTTGTGTACTAGTTGGATTTGAATTTAGTTCCGATGTGCCTCAGGGATCTCATGTTGATCCACTTCTGTTTAATGTTTTTATTAAGTACCTTCCTTATATAATAAACCATAGTAAGTTTCTATTATATGTAAAAGCTTCGAAAATATTTCACATTATATGTATCAAATGCAGAAATTATTCAGAATTAATTTATTATTTATAAACCATTTGTTGTATTAATATTTCCACTATTAGTAACATTCTTGAATGTTTCGCCGAATATCAATAAATTAGTGTCATCAGTGTAACAAATGATTCCATCATCACTAGATATTATATCTGATATATCGTTTAATAAAGAAAAGTAGGCTGGGTATGCTACCCTGAGGAATGCCTATATTTGTGTTTAATGTTCCGTATAACATTTCGACAATGCCATTGTTTAGTTTTACTGCCTCCGGGAATTTAAATATGACTTAAAACATGAATTTGCGATCTCTCGTATTCCATAATGATATAATTTAGTAATTAATATTGAATGATCGACTGTATCGAATGATTTTGAGAGATCTAGTACCATACCACATACCACTTCATTCTTATCAAGAGTGGAGAGAATCAACTGAATATATTGAAACGGAGCGGTATCAGTACTTTTAGCCCTAGTAAATCCGTGTTGGTTCTTACTGAATAACTCTAATTTGTTAAAAAATGATGCTGATTGGTCTATAGTTATGATGTATATCAACATTTCCTTTTTTATAAATTGGGATTACAATTAAAAACTTTAATATGTCTGGATATACACCAGTTATAAATGAACTGTCAAGAAATATCTTTTAAGGGTTTCACTATATAAGTTATGCAAGCTTTTATAAAAGATATTAGTGTACCATCATATCCACTACTTTTTGTGTTGTCCGTACTTGCAACAGTTTTTATTATTTCAGAACAAGTGGTTCAAGTGTTATAGCATTTTTGTTTAATCGTATATTGCACACAAAAGAACCACTCTTAGCATCACAATTTTTATTGAGCATTTTAGAAGAATCGCTATTAAAATATAAATTAAAATCATTCAGTTTTTTAAATCTATTTTCATAATAAAAACACCGCTCCTTTTTTCAGCAAATATTTCATTTCATTCATTTCATTTTTTAGTGCTTGTTCATACTCGGGCATTAACTGTAATACACTGCTCAGTTTCAGCTTGAGTGCATTTCAAATGTTTTTTCTTGGTTTAAGAAGTATTATAAATGTGTTAATAAAAATTGTATATTTTATATTAGTGTCAGAGGTTTCATATATGGTACTGAACGATTCACACTGAATCATCATCAAGCGACCAATCGCGTCCACTGCTGGACATAGGTCTTCCGTAGCTTTCTCCATCCTAGCCGATCCTGTGCTGCCTCTATCCAGTTGGTCTTTATCCTTTTGATGTCGTCGGTCCATCTGGTTGGTGGACGGCCTCTACTTCTGTATGCATCTTGGCGCGGTCTCCACTCAAGTATCCTTTTTGTCCAGCGATTGTCCGTAAGTCGCGCCGCATGACCAGCCCAGTTCCACTTTGAGGTTGTTTTACGAGTAACCGCGTCCGTCACTCCGGACCTCTTATTCACACCGAATATCGTTGTTGCAGAATTCACGTTTTTGTTAGGCTGTGCAATATTAATATATGTTAATAAAAATTAATATAATTTGTGCTTTGTGGGCAGAGATAAATGTATAAATGACGTTAGTACAGTAATTATTAATTATAATATTGTCGATACATGTTGCAGTGCCATTTAAGTGAATTCGCGTGGCATCATTTACTGTAAGAATCGTATTATGTGCCATCAACAGATTTTTTAACTGCTTAGTTGCATTAGAGTTATGAAATATGTTTATGTTGAAATCACCAGCTATAAAGTAATGTGAATTTGTTAATGACACATAGTCTAATCACTTTCAGGGGGTCTATAGATATATACTATATATGGTACATTAGTTTAGACTAATTCAAGCATTGAACATTTTGATGAAGTAATTTAAAATTATTGTTAACTTCAAGTGATTTTTGTGACTGTTTATATATTATGTTGTTGGAACCCTCTCACTCCATGAAAAAATTATAACGCGAGACCGTGATTCCCTTTTCCCACAGGTTGGAGTCTTATAATTTCTCCAAATATGACGTTGGTGTTCCTATCTTGAAGCTACTGTAAGTAGGATTTGAATATTTAGTAATCATTTTTTCACATATTTAATAGTTTTTTTTTAAGCGCTTCACTAAGATTGATTTTAAATAATCCGCTAATGTGTCCACAGTATAACGCGCAGCATGCAACTATGATCTTTTTTTTTACAGCTTTAAATGATGCATCCTTACTGTCCATTTTACAATGGTGTCCCGTTCTTTATTTGCAGTTTTGTGTTCGCGCTTAGATGCAACCATCATAAATCCAATGGTGGTAGATATTTTCTCCTGGACGATTATATGCGTTTTTCCATTTGGCGCAGTGTTGTGGGTTATTGCGGATTTCGTGTTTTCTTGCTTAGAAAATTTTGGCATTGACGCGTTTACTTCTTCATTGACACTTTATCTCCAGTGTCCTTTTTAATTTTATTATTTGCTGATTTGGCTACCATACTATAGGTGGAGCTATTAGAAGGTTTGTTTGTGCCCATACTGACTTTGTTTATATTTATTTATTAGTGAATTTGCTTTAACTCAATTTGATTATTTTTATTAATTGAGGAATATTTTCCAATTTTGTATTCATATTACGTAAAATATTGTAAAGTGAGAAATATATAGCTTGTTGGACATAACAACATAATACTATTCTTCTTGTTTAGTAGCTTCAGCTTGTTGTTCTTTAGCTTTGTGTAGACACCATGCACAACACCATTACACAATTCATGATATCTTGTAACAATATCACTGGGTACTATACATACTTTATAGGTTTTGCACTTAACTTTATTAATATCATAATCGCCTGACGCCATGCTAATAGAGATTATTTTAAATTGTACATATAGTAAAATTAACAAAATGAAAATTCAAATGAAAAACGTCGTATTCTGCTAAATAATGTAATTTATATCTAATTATTAAGATCAGAAATCAATGATAAATAAACATCTTTCGATCAAAACCATTCGAACTTTTGTTTGAAAATGAATAAAGATAGACTTACTTTAATTGCTTAACATAGACAAATATAAATCTTATTGCCATTATAGCTGATTCCTCTTTCAAATTGGTTCATTTTATAACCTGGTGGCTGATTTTTATGCCTAGTAAAATAAATCGATAGCGGTAATGAATATATATGTGCATTTTGACGTACGAATATTCCTAGTTCATATACATAGGTGGAGGCTAATGTTGAAATTCCATAACCCCTAAAACCATGACAACATAAGTATCTAGAATTTAAAGAGCATAGAGCTTGAAGGACACGTTTTTGTATTAGAAATACTCGTTAAAAAACTAATATTCTCTATTTAAAGTTTTAATATGTTGCTCTTAGCTTAATTTATAGTTAATTGACAATGCAAAATTTTGGTACATTATTTTTCCTCGTGGGATGGTGTCGCTTAGCATCCCTGCACTGCGGCTCTTTTGTGCGCCTCTGGATGTTTTACTCCCTATGCACTCATGTGTCTTCTATGAAGTCCAGAAGTTCAGGAGATCAGGAGATGCTCTTTAGCTGTTTTACACAAAGCATAGGTTTCCCGAATTTCACCGTGCGTTCTCGTTTATATGCTTCGCAAGTACACAGTCGATGTTGGGGAGTTTCCTCTTCTTCCAAACATCCACGGCATAGGGGGCTTTTCTTAATGTCTATCTATGTTTGTGCTCAGTCTTGATAGCATCTACATGGTCAGGTATAGGACCAACTAGGAAGAGTCTCGTATGCTTCATTTTGATTTGGTTATGCCATGTCTTTTTGTGCTCCTCTGCTAGCTTCCGTCGGACTATTTCCTTTTCGGTTTCATGAGATATACCGAAAGCGATTTCGGGTCCTATGAATTCACCTGCTACCCTTGTTTGGCCAGCAAGTCGCCCCCCAAGTGTCCAATAATTCTTTGATCCCTGGGTATCTATATTAGCTGTGTTTTCCTTGTTGTCGCCAGTAGATTCAGCCTGCTGATACAGGTCATGACCAGCTTGGACTGCACTATCGGAAAAGTTGTAATTGGTTCTTTGTTCTGTCCTGACTCCATTACGTGATGAGCACACCAGTAAAATTTGCCCTAGAAGATGAGGCATGTTTCTCCAGAGCAATCGCGAATTGTTTGCTTCGGTTGTAGCCTCCATAGGTACCAGCTTAGGTTCCTTTAGTATTTTTGGCCCCGCCTGTGAACCAGATGGTACCTTTACTCGTTTCATTCCCTCCGCTGTGGTATGATGGGTGTACGAATTTAGTGAAATCGGACCTCCTGCTGATCTTGTCGACCCCACATTTAAAGTGTGCCCATTTATGTGCATCCTATAGGCTGCCTGAGTAGCTTCTGTCATTACAAATAGATGTAGTTGTGGTAGTGATAATATGTGTTCCATGGGTGCCGTGGACATGTTTTTATCAGAATTTAGTGTTAGTTAATTTTTTGGCACCAGGACTATAATAATAATAATAATCTATATTCCCTAAGGAAATACATAAATTACAAAGAGAAAATTAAGTATATAATTTAGAAAATGGCCAAAAAGAAAATTAAATTACAAGAAATATGCATAATATTCAGAAATTGAGTATGGTTCAATTTGTAACAACAATTCTTTTATCCGTTTTTTAATCATCCCATATAATGGGGTGACTTTTCTAAAAGTGTTAATTGGTGTCTAGGGTAATGGTATATGCTATTTGTTTTTCTTGTGTTATGCGGATTTACGTTTAAGTGTTCATGAAAAATATGTTTATTTTGATGAATAAAAATTAAACAGTCATAAATGTAAATGGCTATAACGGCAAGAAATCCGTTTTCTTTAAACACACCCCTACACGATTCTCTGTAGTTCATCTTACATATTAGTCTAACTGCGGTTTTCTGTGTAATAAATATATCGTTTAGTGCATTAGATGCACCCCATCACACAATACCGCATAAGATGTTTAATTTATTATTTAACTATCATATGTTGTGTCCAATTTAGAAACTTGCATTCTGATGAAATTTTTAGATTAGTTTCGCCCAATGCCACGTTATCAGGAATGTCAAAAGAAGCACGTTTTAGCATACAATTTGTTTTTTCTTTATTGAGGAATAACTTATATTTATTGAACAAACTCTGTGTTTCTTCATATATAGTGTTGGTAGTTGAAACAAGGTCTAGATAATTAACATTTAAAAAAATTATATTACTATCATCTACGTAACTGATTAAGGATCCAATTTCGTTTATTATTATGTTAAAAATATCATTTATATATATTACGAAAAAATTGACCTAAAATGCTTCCCTGAGGTATTCCTGCATTAAACGACAACGCTTACAAAAAAGAAATTGAAATAATAAAAACACTAGCAACCAATAATGGCTACGATAAAAGCATAATAGATAAACTTAATAATAAGCAACCACTTAATGCCGCAAAAAATACATATATGCCAATACTAAAAATTAAAATCAAATATTTAAATCACTGACTTTTTTTCGGAGAAATAACAAACAAAATTAAACATTCTTAAAATACATAACATTAGCGTAGCTTTAAAACCCCTAGCAAAATATGTAATATAATATTTAATAATAAAACCCCTATAAATAAGAAGAAGAATAATAAAAATCAGGAATTTATAAATTAACATGTAGCTGTCAAGGAGTATATATCGGACAGACTGGTCAAAATTTTAACACTAGATTAAAAGAACATCTAAGCTCATATAAAACCGTAAATGACAAATCAACATTTACAAGTCATTTACTCGAAAATAACCACACTTATGTTAATGATGTAAACCAGGTAATCCACTTTGCCGAAAAGAGATTAAAAATGGATTTATTAGAGGCCCTGGAAATTTTCAAAGTAAAAAGTAATTTGGACATCCCACTCATCAACGACGAGACTTACTTGATATATACCTCTCTGTTTAATACAGTAAAGTAATAAAAATTGTGCAACAAATGTAATTTTAAGTATTAGTTTGATAATGACCAGCTAAATTGTGTCGAAACTATAGTCACTAAAAATAATAAAGTGCGTGATATTAACAAAGTTTATTTTATTTTAATTAAAGTTGTAATATATGTATCACAAAGTGAAAGCCTCTACAATCAAATATTTATATCATAAAAACTACATGTATGACTGCAGATGAATTGTGATAAGCGAAACTAGTCGAGTAAATATAAAAAATCAATGAAACAAACCAAGTGTTTATCAATTCTCTACCTACTCTGTAAAGCAAATATTCGATGACGAATGGACGAATAGCCCCAAATTGAAATAAAGCATTTGTGATTGACAAAGTAAAATATACGCAAAACATAGTAAGACATTTCTCTTTGAACAATTTCTTCACATGGCTAAACATTATGAAATAATAGGTAAAGTTTATCATTTCACTATCTATTATTGTTATTTAGAATTCAAAATAAAGAAATGCTTTTATTTATTTTATTATTTACTCTGCATGCTATTGCTTATTTCACAAAAGTTCATGGTCTATATTTACATATTCATAAAAATTTGACTGATATAGTATCCCTTAAGTTAGTAATGTATCTAAGTTTAAACATTAAATGTTTAGTTTTTGTGCTAATCGATTTGAATCCATTACCACCGTAGTTTAAGAACATGCACTCGCTGCCAGTACACTATTCACATAACTATGTGTAGATATTAGGATAGTATTATTCACAAACTGGACTACGTCTGCTTGTTCGATATAATCCGCAAAGCAATTAACATAAATTAAAAATAGCAATGGTTCCAACATTGAACCTTAAGGTACACCTAATTCTTCCAATATCTTGCCATTAAAAAAAACACTGAAGGTCTCTTATTGCCGACAACTGCTTGGATCATATTTATACGCGTATAACTTCCGCAAAAGTAAACATAGAGGCACGCAATCGAACGCTTTAGATAATAGTAATAGTAATTGTAATTTATTTCCCCAACAGAAACCAATTACCGGACAAAAAAATATAAATGTAAAATAATTCATGACAAACATAAATAAAAAAAAATTAAATACAGTAAATAAATCAATAACTCTTAAGATTGGCATACAATACAATTTTAAATTAAATAAAAAACGAAAAATGTTAGAACTAAATTGTAAAATTATGGATGAATTGTTTCCGTCCTTTATAATTACTAAAAAAATCACAAAAATGGTGATGTGGCCATCATAGTAATTTCCCTATATTTTTCTCGAAAACTATAAGGTTTACGGAAAAGAGCTATTCTTAGTAAATTGTTTAGTTTTAAACAATTATTTGTTATATAAAAATATCAAAATTTTCAATTTTAATTTTTTTCTCGATAATTAAAAATTTTATACAAAATTCAAAACTTGTTCAATTTCTTATAACCTTTATCTTATGTTTGAAAAGCTTTGTAAAATTTTTCATATTAAAAATATATCGGAAAAAAACAAAAAAAGCCTCGAGTAAACATCCACTTCCGGTCAATGATTGTTCACCAAAAGCTTTTCAGTTCCAGATTTTAACGATTAAATCCCTGGGGAACCCCCAGAGGAGACATGAATTATATGAGATTTGAAGCCATTATATGTAACATATTAATACCTGTCAAGTAAGTATGATTGAAAGTATGCAATTACATTATTTGAAAGTCCAAAAGCACATAAATTCGCTAAGAGCACTATATGACTGAATCAAATGCCTTTAAAAATCCAAATAGACAACATACACTTGATTATGGGAATCAATAGCTTCATTAATAAATTGAGTAATATGCACCAGATTTGATAAAGCGAATCTTTGATACATAAATCCATATTGAATTTTTGAAATATAAGGCCGTATGAGTGTAAAGATATTAGCGTAAATAAGCTACTCGAAGACTTTAGCAAAGTTGCCTTATATTGTAAGAGCTCGATTTGTTTTGCCTACGCTTTTATGAATAGAACGAACTTTACCTCTCTTCCAACTAGTGGGAAATGACGCCATATTCAAAGACAGATTATATAGTATAGTTAGAGGATGTGCAAATACATGTGTACAATCCCTAATAAAATAACTAGGAAGTTAATCCTCACCAGCTGTTCTTCATCATTTTCCCTTTTTGTTTGAGTTGAGCCATTTATTTCGCGAGAACCATGTATAATAACATTGTAACGGCTACACCACTTCTACATATAGAGGTTTGGTTGGTATAGGAGCAGATTTTAACATTTTTACTCCGTTCTGGAGATCCACAATTTCCGCCCTTGAACCGTTAATATCATCGCTGAGCTTTGAACTCTTTAAACATGTCCACAATAGTCTTACTATTTTACATCAGTGGTAGAGCTATTTTTTATGTTTCGAACATACATGTTTCCAGCCTCCGTACTTTTATACTCATACCCCTTTTTGTTACAGTAATCTCTCATTAAAAACTCTTGCGATTTTTTAATAAATCAATATCTGATTAAAGGTTTGTTGTTTTCGAAAAAGGTAAACATAATTTTATTACCATTATGCACTACTCAATAGATAATCTGTAAGGAAAAAGTTACAAAAACTATTTCTAATTAATTTTCTCAATTTTCTCCTCTACAATATATATTTTATCATGACATTAATAATCTAAATATCACGTTTAACTGTAAACGATGGTACAATAACCCTAGATTTTCGTCGATCATAGCGTTTTTATTTATTTATTTAATGATTAATGATCAGTTCAAATTTTATTCGTGTGAAACGGAGGAAATGACTTAAACTAATACAAGTTAATATTAGTTATACTGGAATACTAAAATATCTATAAAAATCCTATATATTTTTATAATAAACTATATTTTAAATCTTATGTGCTAATTTTCTCTATACGTTATTTTTTTTCTATATATCCTAATTTTTATGTTTTTTTATACACTTGGTGTAGAAATTTTATTCTTTATGTTTAATATTTCCTGCTCTCCTCTTTAGTTTATAGAAGAAGAATAATAATTGAAATTTGTTGAGAATTTAATATATTATTTACTAAGTTAATCATTTGTTATTGAATTCATAATAAAAGTTATATGATAAGTAATTTATCGAAGGTTAAATCAGTTATGTTATGATAGAGACAGTATCCACCATATATTTATATATCCGGATAATCCTATGCCAATCCCCCGCGCTTTAAGAAGCCATTTTTCTTATCACTGTAAGTATTTTTGTAGTAAACCCGCATGGTATAATATAGTTTACCCAATTCTGAACATTTAATAAATCTTATATTTTCTACGAGGCCAAATTGTATAAAAATGATATTCATCCGGTATGCATGTAATGGTAATGGATTTATTATCTTTTTATGCATTTAAGCAACTTTACGTAAATAATAATTGCAGAATTATAATAAAATTTAGCGTATATCATATTAATTATATTACTGCATTTTACTCTAGAAAATAAAAGTTTTTACTGTTAAATTTATATCATATCTGCATAAATATATGACAAAATTAATAAAATAATATAAATTATCCATCCACTTGTATTGTATGATATTCAAAGTATTTGTTATCCATCTTAGAAAAACATTTTTATTAGTGAATAATTTATTAGTCAAGAATATACGAAAGTTATACGATTATTGGATATAATATAGGAAACAAGATCTATGAAAGTATTTTTGATAAAATTCTTTAAAATTTCCTACTAAGAATACTTAAATAAGTCTTAATTAAAAAATATATTTTTTGTTTAAGGTTACTCTTATTAAAAATATAAATAACTAATAGATACTACAATTTTAAATGTTTCTTTAATAACTTTTTAATATAAAATTTAATAAACACTCATTGTAATTAAGTGTCTGTATCCTTTATATTGTTATGCTGGTTAGAGCCAAAGCTCAAAATTGTTAAGTAAATATTTAATAATAACGGCCTTTAAAATTGCTGCTGTTTTAAAAGGACTTTAATAATATAATAAAAGTCCTTATGAATCCAATACGATAAGTGTAATTATATGTATATTTTACAATACATAGCATACTAAGGCATTTGATTTATTACTGTGATATTTTTTTTAGATATACAAATATTTGTATATACTTAAATATATTAATGCACCCTTTTTTTTCGGTTGGTTGTTGCAGTTTGAACAGCTGATGGCATCCATTCGTGGAGTCACTGAATCGTTTCGGCGCGTGCTAATGAAATTCCGGGCCATTTGATACAAATAGCGCCGAGCGTGTGCAACCAACCTAATCCAACCTAGCCTGTACGTGTAACACATCCGACACCTGGAGAAGGAAATCCTACCGCTGCGTCTGGTTCCTGCTGGAAGCCCTTCGAAGCAGGATCGAGTGTCCCTGATGGGAATCAACAGAGTATTATGTGCATCATCGATGTGTTTAATACCGGCCTCGTGGATGTAACTAATTACCGCTGGATAGAGTTACGATTTAAACGGAAGTTATTAGTCACTAACTGCTGTTGCATCTTATTAAACTCGCCATGTTTAGCCATTTTAGACTACTTAGAGTTTATTAATATTCTACGCAATTACTAAGAAATAGTAAATACATTCCAATTAATACAATAACTATTAACCCGTGAGTAATTAATGAGATTTACGTTTCATGTTATTTCTTCTACTGACAAGCAGGACAAATAAATAATTTCACAATTTATTTTTACATATAGATTATTAAAAACCATTATTATGAATAGCTCTTAATTACTTCTTTAAAAATAATCATGTGATCCAACCAAGTATGGAGGAGTAAAACAATATAGTAAAGTCCCTAGTTAAATATAAATAATTTGTAAATACCTGCTTTTAATTATTTTCTATTTTAACTTTATTTATTATGTTTTGATTTATTTTTCTTTTAATTAAAATTTTTTAAATAACATTTTTGCTTGATAGTGTTATTATTCTTAAAATCTTCTTTGAGAAATTTGCTAAATAAATTTTAATTTTACGTGTTTACTATCAAAATTCTTTAATCTTTAAAATAATAATCATAGAAATGTACATTCTGTAATATTAATATTACTCTTGTGTTACTTATATACAAAAGCGCTTGCTACATTGCAGGGGCGTATGAACAATTGGAGAATATCCACGATTCAATTGCACGTCCATTAGGCATCACTATACAGGGTGAGTTTTTTTCGATGTTGTCTATGGGGATTTCAGAAACTATAAGAGATAGAGAAACGGTTAAATGGGGAAAGAAGTGTAGATTTACGAGACGAATAAAATTCCACTTTCAAAGTTTTCAAAAAAGTCAAGGGTAACTAGATATTTTGAAAAAAGTAAAAAGTGTCAATTTTTTCAAATCAATATATCTCGGTTATTATAACAGATAGACAAAAACTGTAAAAAACAAAGTTTTAGATAATTTTATGTAGATTAATAAAAAAGAATCAGAAAATTTTTATCACCATTATTTTCCGAGATATGATGCAAACTTACATTTTTTTAAATGGAAACCATAGTTGGCTATGGCCTCATTCAAAAGGTATTTTTTTTCTCTTTAATACAATATGACATACGACATAGTTATTTCTAAAAATAAGTGAGTTATAGTCATTTTAAATTTTATTATAAATAAAAAATGGGTAGCCATGAAAAAGGTGAAAGTAAAACAATTGCAGTTGTTTATAATAATAGTAATATTGTAATTATTAGTTCTACAATGTTAAATAAAAATGAAAAACCAGCATAAGAATAATAATTTAGTAATTAACAAATGGCCTTCTGTATGTGGTATAAACCCATTTGTCAAGAGGATAATACGTTTCTTACAAAAATATTATGAACAGATGAATCGCGATTTATTAATTGTGGTATTTTTCATCGCCACAATGAATATAGATGAACTTAAGAGAATCCATGAGAAGTTTCACAGAGGAAACTACAAATTAAATTTGGGTTTAATCCATGGTGTGTTTGGATTAATAATTCTCGGTCCATATATTTTTGAAAGCTCACTAAGTGAAAATGATTACTTTCATTTTCTTCAGAAAACATTTGAAGATACTCTCGATTGTTTAAATTTATCATTACAAGCAAGATTGAAATGGTTCCAATATGACTGTGCTCCACCTCATAACATGTTGGCTTTACAAATTATTTAAATGATGCTTTTCTTAACTCATAAGTGGGAAGAAATAAACCAATCCCAGGGCCACCTAGATCTCCCGATCTGAGCGTTTTAGAATTTTTTCTGTGGGGTTATGTAAAAAACAAAGTATATGAAAAATCATATCAATCTGCGGAGGATCATAAACTAGTTGTTATTTAAACATATAATTCAATTTACATGAGAATAGTCAAAAAGCCATAAATTCAATTATAAAAAGATATAATTTATGTCATACTAGTATTAATAGTGGGCTCTGACCATATTTTTTTAATATTAAAATTTCTCTCCCATTGATATATTGATAATTACAGAATTACTTTATGCTGTTGTTTTATTTTGGTTTATCGCTGTAAAAGTAATAATTACAATATTGCTAATATTATAAACAACTGCAATTGTTTTACTTTCACCTTTTTCATGGCTACCCATTTTTTAATTATAATAAAATTTAAAATGACTATAACTCACTCATTTTTAGAAATAAGTATGTCGTATGCGATATTGGATTAAAGAGAAAAAAATTACGTTTTGAATGAGGTCACAGCCAACTATGGTTTCCATTTAAAAAAATGTAAGTTTGCGTCATATCTCGGAAAATAATGGCGATAAAAATTTTCTGATTATTTTTTATTAATCTGCATAAAATTATCTAAAACTTTGTCCTTTACAGTTTTTTTCTATCTGTTATAATAACCGAAATATATTGATTTGAAAAAATTGACCCTTTTTACTTTTTTCAAAATATCTAGTTACCCTTGAGTTTTTTGAAAACTTTGAAAGTGGAATTTTATTCGTCTCGTAAATCTACACTTCTTTCCCCATTTAACCGTTTCTCTATCTCTTATAGTTTCCGAGATCCCCATAGAGAACATCGAAAAAAACTCACCCTGTATATGACAAGCAAATCACACAAAGTGTAAGTATATTGTAATTACCTATATATCCTTAATTGTCCATCAAACCCCATTCATAATTTTTTAAGCTAAAAATTGAAAACAGATCTAGATATTTTAGTCACTTAATATATAAACAACAAGGCATATCTATTAATACAGCAGTAACAATTTATAAAATGATATGTTGACCTGTTTTGAGCTATGATGGTTCTAAACACCCATCCACTCGTTCTAAGAAACTTACAGGTGAGTGAACCATCAGTTTGTATTATAACCAAACATATGCATCCAAACAATCTATTGCCCAACAATTTGAAATGTGGCACACATTTGTAACTTGATATACTCTTTAAGAATAGTGATAAAAACTTAGGGTTGCCATTCAAAAAATAGTCGTTTATGTCATATCTCATATTTGGGACACGCTGTATAAAATTTTATAATATCAATAAGAGCGCCATTTAAAATACTAATCGACCTATCTGACAAAATCTAAAAGTACTACTTAAAAAATGTTTTTATACCTTTATTGTATGAATATTGAACTTTATTTCCAAATTTTGTCAAAAGAAAATTTTCAAAAATGACGTCACAAAATAAAGAAAATGGAGGTCTCTCTCGGAGCGTAGGGCAAAATGGGGGAATAGATCCTGGAAACAGCAATGGACCTGAAACAATTTTTTTTTCTGAATATATACTCTAAAGAAATACGGGCCGGATTTTGAAAATTTTGATTCTAAACAAAATGGCGCCAGTTTGAAATAAAAGTTCATTTTTCGGACTTAAATCTTCAAATAAAAACGTTCATAAAAAACGAATAAAGCAATTTAGAAAAAAAGACCTCGTATTTTTATAGTGTTTTTTATGTAGATTAAGGAATAAATAGATTTAGGCTAATCGATTACCTAGTATTTGAGATTTATTTTCGCTCGATTTTGAAAACATGGTTTCGAGAAAAATGCGATTAAAGTTTTGACTCATAGTTTTTCATAGAAATAATGTATTTAATGTAAAGCCTGCGCCATAAAATTGACCTTCCAGATTCATTTTCTTATCGTCCTGATCCTCTCTTCTTGATTTCTGCGCCATTCGAGCCTCTTTTGCAGCATCAGTAAGCGCGCGCTTGGATAACTGAATGCGTCAGCCGCTTTGCAAAAATCGTAGCAGTTTTGGCCGACTTTTATTATGCTAAATAAGCAGTCGTTGAATAGACACACGGCCATATTAGCTGCAATATCCAATACCACTTTTCCACTGGAAGTTGATTTTGAAGCCATCGACCACGCAACAGAATTGAAACCAACAGATAAGCGTTACCAAGCCGAACAATGACAAAAACACACTTTCATCACGAACCATCATCCGAGACAATAAATCCGTGATTATTTTTAGAAGATTGATTTTGCTCTTCTATTTCTGCCCTTTTTATACTTATTTTGCACACAGTTTCATTGTTTCACCAATTGTTTTGACAAGTTTTCACCTGTCAAATACTTCCGCGCGGCTTTAAAATAAATTTTTCCATATTTTAGAGACTTTAAATTATACTTTAAGCCAAAAAAAACATTTTTTTTTTAATTCTAGAGTGGCTTAACCCCTCAATTGCGTTGAAGTAACTGCCATTTCAGAGAACTAGATACAAAATACCATTATATGTGTACAAAAGCTTCTACTTTCTATTACTTGTTGGCAAGAAAGAGTAAACTAATTTTAAATATTAAGTCCTTATTTATTATTATTAACATCAATTTTCGAAATCGACAAAACTACCGACATTAATAATATGACCTCCAAAACCAAAAGTTGGCAAGAACTCATTACCACCCATTCCACAATATTCCATATGCAAATACTACAGTTTATTTATACACTTGTATAGTTGACACTTGTTGAGCTACCCGCATGATGGAACCAGATATGTAATTTTGGTGAAGAAAAACACTTGTTATGTTCCATATTGTGACTTTTATTTTCAGTTTCCTGAGTGTCGGAGAAACTGAAAATAAAAGTAACAATATGGAATATAACAAATGAAAAATCACTAAAATTAAATTACACTTGGTTTCCTATGCAACTCGCTCTTGATAATGCCTTAGAAAGCGAAACTAGTGGAGTAAATAGAGAGAAAAAATGTGAAACAAACCAAGTGTTATTTAATTTAGACATCCATCAGTAATCGTTTTTCGGATTTATTTAAAGAATATAATAAACTATATTTCCCAAAATTATAAAATATAATATTTGTTGACACAGAACCAGTATTATTGTATTGTATTATCAGGGGCGTGCAACGTCTTATAGAAGCACTAGTATAACCTATAAAAGGCGATCCTGTTTCTGCAGAACGTGACGGATCTAGAAGAGTTGGTCTCTAACATTGTTCTCCGGATTGGAGACCTCCGTTTGCATTTGGCTTTCCTGCAGCTGTGCAGATGCTTACCCACCCTAGTTTTAGGAATATCACGGGAAAGCTAAACATATTTTAGAAGAGTCAACTTCTCTAGAGAAATGGCGCTTCTTTATTAAAGAGGTATGATCAGTAGCATTTTAATAAAGTGATTCCGTTTGCTATATCAAAATAAACAGATTATTGAAAATGTAGACTTGATAAAGAAAATTGAAAATGGACTGATGGTAGATCAGTGAGAATGCTAAGATTTAAGTACTAAAATGAAAGTTAAAATACATTATTTTTTAAATCTTGTTTGTTGTAGAAAAAATAAATGTAACATTCTATCTATTTTAGGTCTGACAATACATCCCAATATGCTTATGTGGAAAACACATTCACGAGAGAACAGAATACGTGGAACTATTTACATGTGTAAACTGTGGCGGCAATCATTCCATTAGATATAAGAACTGTTCATCCTTGATATTCAAGAGGGCAATAAGAGAATTAAGAACTGAAGAAAATATCACTCAGTTAAAAATGTTTCCTACGCAAGAGATTTTAGTTCAGCAGAGATATTGGGTATTGAGGAAGAAAGAGCAAAATTAAAGAAAGCAAGCAACCAGAAATCAAACTAATAATTTGTCGGACACTCCAGTGCCTGAAGCAAAAAAACAAATGCAGGAAATCCATCGATTTTCCTAATTGATGAAGATTTTAATTTTGTCCGTCTAATATTTTAATTTTCTTCATTTTTATATGCCTACGGTGCACGGTTCAGAACGCGAAAAACGTGATCGAAAATCAAATTTTCAACTTCTTCGTACAAAGTTAAAATTGCACAAATTTAATCTTGAATAGTTGTTCTATTTGATAATATTAATAATATGTATCTTATTTACATAAGTTTTTCTATATTTGCTTTCAAAGTTCAGTAAAATTGAGACGTTGCAGCGTATAGAAATTAATTGTAATTAAAAAGACTACCACAAGCAAATCCGGTTATTTATTAATGTCATTATAATATTGTTATAGATTGCTAAGTGTATTATTAGGTAACATTAGTTATTATTGGATAAAGTTTACCTAGTACAAGAAAGTGTATTGCTTGTAACCGGTAACCGGATTATAAAAATTTGCCTTAAGTGAAGGATTACGTTTAGTTCTACACAACCCTACACGGAAATTACTTCATTTATGCTTCAATTAGCTATTTGGCTTTGTAAATTCAAAAAAATTAGCTGCCAATATTTGTCTATTCAAAACATATAAAAGAAAATTCCGCACGGTACCCGATCAGTTGAAACGCAACTTTGAGTCAAACCTGTATGCAGATTATTCTGGGCGCATTTTCGAAATTTGTGACGTTGTAAGAGGTAGTGTTTTTGTTGCAGTAGTTCTTTTGAAAATTTGTAACATAATAGCCGCTAAGAAAATATGTCTATTGTTATTAGACGAAGTCTCTATGATAAATGATGATAAATCGACTGAAAGTAAGAAACGAGCAATTTATCTGTTTATACTTGACACATACGGACTTGCCGAAGATGATAAATCAAGTAAAAATATTTTGTATTGGCTTGAATAAATGTTTTTTCCAAGATATTTTAAATATTGTAAATCGTCCAATAAAATATCTAGTGTTTTTATGAAAAAGCAAAATGTTTGGCGAGAAGAAGAAATTATTTTTCCTTAATCCGTTTACTGCGATCGATCATCAACTTCGGGTATTTGAGGTCGTCCTTAAAAGAGTTTTGCTCAAAGTTATGCTGTTATAAGCAGGCGTAAAACCCAGGAGCTCAGAAAAAGTACTTCCGTGGAAAAACTAGTGCAATCAAAGTACGAGAAAGTGGAGATATTAGTACTGCCAATTCGATAATTGAAAGTACTTCAACTACACCAAGAACAAGACAAGAACAAAATGCCATGACACCTGAAGAGGCTCTGTCATTTATTATCTCGGGTGGTTTTACGAAGCAGCAATATATGCTTATTGGAGCAACAGCATTAGAACATGGTTGCAAATTATATCCAAGTTTAAACGCTATTCTACAAGCAAAACGACATAATTTTGTATTTTAGACAAAAATTTCTACAATATAATTTGAGGATGTTTTGAAGGTTGTTTTTTTTATTAACCCAGTACATACTACTAAACATGTAAAAGTCAATACATTAAGGGGTGCTTTTGACAAACAAATACTTAGAATTTGCAAATTTATAATTTGTTTAAAAAATATTCTTCGTACTTGTATTAACTGATATCAATTTTTCGCATTTAAGGGTTGTATTTTTGGATAGTTTTGACAAATACGGGTTTTTAATGCATAATTTCAGATTCAGCATACCCAAAAATATACTTACTCAACGTTTAATGTAAAATCTGTTAATAATAAAGAGTAAACAATTTCGATCGCGTTTTTCGCGTTCTGAATCACTGTGCGGTGGTGTATTTTTAAATTATTTTTTTTTATATAACATACCAAATAAGATGGTAAAATTCAATATATAACTAGTAAGACAGAATCCTGTCATTATACTATTTAATGTGGGCAACAAGATTATCTAATAGTTTGGAGAGAAGTACTAATTGTACATCTTCTGTAGCCTAGAAAACATCCGAATGTTGCTAGTAATTATTGCCCACCGGCGAGAAGTCGCGAGAATTAATTGATTAATGATTTAACTTTACATGCCCACTTAATACAATATTCTAAAAATGTATATATCTAAATTTAAAAACTACTTAACAATTTAGGGCAGGGAACATGCGGGCGGAGTTCACGGAGTGTTCTTCCACTCAGACCAATTGCTGGCTTATTTTTGCTCATTTTGTATGAGACTCTTTTTTGACATTTCTGTCATTTTGAAATATAAACATTATCAGACCGGATTTAGGAAACTTCATTTCACTATTGATCATCTGGTCCTTCTAGAGAATATTATACAGGACGCTTTCTAGAGAGGAAACATTTAGTGGTGGTGTTTTTTTGATATGAAATGGTGCTATAGTATTCTGAGGACGATGCATCAGTGGGGACTGAAAGACCACCTGTCTATATTTATCCAGTCCTTTTTTTCGCACTGTAGTTTTCGTATATATTTAGGATATTCATTCATACCACGTTACGTACAAGATAACATCATACCTTAGGGTGTATAATTAATATTGCGATAAATGAAACCGTCAAAAATAGGTGCCTCTTCCCGATACCCTACATCATATCCAAATAGCCGAAAGATCCTCACTCCGAACTCTTACTAAAATAAGACACCGCAACAATCTTCTCCATAATCCATACAATGAATTGTTATACGAATCCACACAAACCACTCCCATCATACAACGTACACTAGCTATTGGTGAAAAATTCGCAACAAAACTCTTTAACCTATCTCGTATAATAAATTCTGTATCCCTCGAAAATCCCAATATTCCTCCAAAATACAAACATCCCACCAGCACAATACACGAATTCATTAGCTCAACTGTTCAGATGATGCACAGTTCACTTAACTAGCATATAACATTTACCTCTTAATATCTTTTTCTGACAGGGCAGAAAAACCTATGATCGATAGCCCAGACAGTGGCGACTAACAGTAATTAGCTAGAACAAAATGTAACAACAAAATTTTATGTAAGTTGCTTTAATAAAGCAATTTATATGACTGGTGATACAATCTTAAAATGCAGAAAGCATTGACAACATTGTCTGAAACGCTAGATTTTGTGGTTTTTGATTTTTAAAGATGACATGCGTCTACTTTTGACCTCTAAGAAAACCACTCTGGAAGCCTTCTCATAATGGTTACAAGAACTAGATTCGATACGATATACAGTTAAACGATACGCTATAAGAGCTTTTATAACAGCACCAGTTAATAATCTCTCCTGTTATACCGGATTGCTACCCTAAAAGTACAAACGTCTTCAACTAGTTTTTAGATAAGAAGCGTGTGTATATAATAATCCGAAACATAAATAATAAATGTTTTAATCTAGTAGAGATCTATCGAAAGTATATCTTGTAACCGTCTATCAGAAGGTCGGTATGTGTTTCGAGCATAACTTATCTGAAATACAGTAGGTTTACAAGAAGCCTTCGGATAAATTTGACGGATATATTAAGTCGATACATGGATTCAAAAACAGTTGTAAGAGTGAAAGTAGTCATAGTGGTTAATTATAACTCTCACTTATGTGTTTATATTCTCTCTCATCTGTGTATACCACGAAAAATGCTCCTGTACATCATATTATCTGATTCAATTAATTCTTAATTCATTTTTCTACTTGTCTTATGAGCAATAGAACAATAACCTCAATGTTCATATTAGTTACTAGTAATCCTAGATATGGACATATAATTAGACAAATGTAATTTACATGTTAACAAATTTTATTTTATCTATTAATTAATTTTCTTAACAAACTAGTCAATAAAAACCATAATTAAATCTAGTACGTATTTGCACAAGCAACTTCAAATGTCCACATACAGAGTCTATGGTCCAAATTTATCTGGTAAGTCAACATTAATTGGTGTAATTGTTCTTTATTTTTTACAAATCGATCAGAACTAGTTGCAAATACCAACTCTAATAATGATGGGTATTATTTCATTCGCCAAATTACAATAACAACCGTTGTCAATGATATAATATTGACTAAATCTTTAGACGGTTTAACTATAACACTCCCCATCATGTACATAGATAGTATTTGAGTCGTAATTATAATACGTTAAAATCATTACTCATCTGGCCAATGAAGCCATGGTGTGGTGAAACAATTGTAGCAGAATCTCTGCATAATAAAGCAAAACTCTTTAAACATCTGTGTTTTATTAATTTAAGTACTTAATGGAGAATCTTAATAATTATATAAAAACATTTTCACGAACGTACTATTCACTCGAGATATTTAAATAGTATTATTTAAAATAATAAAGAACACCATTAAATATTATAAGATTTTTCAAATCACTCAAAAACTAAAAGCATTTAGTATTTGTGGTAAAGTATTATAATAAGTGCCTGTTTTATAAAGTAAATAATAATTGTTGCCGCAACAAATGATATTTATACGTTCAAGGGTACAGAGTATTATGTTGTATTATTGCATTAAAGAATAAGAGGATTTGCAATTTGCTGAAGTTGGCGAGACACGTCCGTACAGTTAGGTCTCAAGTTTGCGGCTTGCGCCACCCACCCCATACATCCAACCACGCAGAAGATAAAAGATCTCATTCCTTTCCTCGTATCTCTCCACTCTTGCACGACTATTTGTTTTAATAAAAGTAAAGCCCAAGCGATTCTTCATTTTGAGTCTTATCCCGTGTGTCTCTTTTCTTCAGTCTTCCGGGGTCCCGTAATCGCGGTAATTGGATCATCTTCGGCGGCGCAGGCCACTTGTCGGAGAGACGGTTATGCTAATTCGATAAAGTTAATACGGGACACGGACGAGGTGAAAATTAAATTAAGGCACGGAGGCGGCAAGGAGAGAGAGATATTCCCGGGAGAGGGCGCCGCCCTCGCTGCACTCATACCCACGATATCGCTAACTACCCCCGCACGTCACAACAGAAATATCATAAAAGTAAACGCGACATTTCATCCTTAATGATGTTAGTTTGTGCTCACACCAGTTCCCGACAAGTACAAAATACAAAAGCTGAAAACGGAAAACGAGGTTGTCCTGCATAACTCACGCAAACGCACAGTCGTGTGTATATTTACTTCAAATAGTTTTTCAGACAATTAAAACATTACAGTTATTTATTAATAAACAAAATATATAGAGAATTAACAAAATTTTGCGGCAAATTTTATATTATTTCTAAAATGTGTGCTGCTTTTAATTGTAATTATTTATTGCACGCAAAATATATGTTTATATAATTCACCAACATAAAAAATAATAAAATACCTTATTATGTTTCTATATAATGGTTCAATAGTAGTGTACGAAATGTGTAAATAGTTGTAATAGTGAGATAAGGAATATAACTGCAGTTAATTATTAACTTGCTCATTATCACATAATTTAAAAATATATATTAATTAAGAGGTTATTATTTTACATTTAAAATATTCGTCTTACTATTAGTTAATATGTATGTAAAAGCTCCTATTTATTTATTTTACTTTGATTTAATAAAGTATATTTAAAATAATCTGTTTTTTTCTCAATACGCATATTATATTCTTTATTGAATATTAGTTTTAGATCATAAAAATGTATATTAAATCAAATGTAAAACATGCATTTAAATTCAGAATGCTAAATAACACTTATTTGTGTAAATTAAATTAGATTAAAGCAAATCAGTAATTTTAATTGCTTTTCGTTTAATAATTTATACTGTAATTATTTATGTTTAGTATAGATTCATATCGAGAACATTAAATGTATGTAAATTACAGTATTTTAATGCTAAGTATTTATGTTAGCATTTTTAAATAAAATTACTATTAATTATTCGTTATTTAATATTATATGTAAGATCCTTGTTAAAACCGAGATCATAAATATCATGTTGTTTCTTTTTGTATGCAATAATCTCTATTTATCTATAGTTTTAAAACAAATGATAACTATATATAAATATATTTGTTTGCCTTAAAGCAATAATTTGTATCAAGAATATCAAAATTGCTACAAAAGTAAGTGCGTTTTGGGCATTATATGCTTATACAGGGATATTTCATTTCATAAAATGGCTCAAAGATTAAACCAATCAATAAAATTAAATACGTGTTTACTTTGTGTGTATAACTCTTAAGACAACAAAACAAGTGTTTCATTTTATTTCCAAAATGTACTTGATAATGATGATAAAACTCTAGTCGTCTTTTTTTGTTTATATGTATGTTGTATTTATACGTAGTGTAATATTTTAACACTCTCTATGTGCAGTAAATTTAATTATTGTTCGCTGTCGATAATGCCTTTTTGATCTATTTTTGATCTCATCAGCGTAGCGCAGTTGAAGGTATAGAAACGGAACTTTAGTTTTGAGTTTTTAACTCTCCGGGTAATTCGACAAGATAGATATGTGTCATCTAGATCCCTCTTTACATGGATAAACACCGACAAATCATAGTGAACTATCAATAGAGACAATTATAGTAATAATAATATAAACAATTATCAATATATTTTATATCTCATCAGATGATGTTTTATATCTCATCGCAGCACCGTACCACTTTATTTGAAAATTGTTTCAGCTACGTCGCAGTGAACTTATATAACAAATTAAATAGGGCAACAACGTTACTACCGGTATACTCTTTTAAAAAACAACAACGTGCAAATCTGGCTAGATCTACCTTATCTTGTGTAATTAAATAGTTTTTATTTTATTATTATTTGCAAATTGTTTAGTTTAGCATAGTTATTTTTTTGTTCTTTTTTGTGAAATTGTTATGTTTTATTGGTTAAGTGGTAGAGTAGCCTTAATGGCTAAACTTCGCCCATTTTTTTTTTAATAAAGACGTTTATTATTATTATTATTATTATTATTATTAGTATTTCTAATATTAAAAGCAAACTAATAGGTTTTTACCAAGTTTTATGTTTAATTAACCACTTAACCTTCACTGAATTGAAAAACATTAATTGGTTTTGTGCAAAATATCTGAAATTGGCATTTTAAACATCATACAAATTTTATGCTACTTAGTGAATGTTGTATAATATACCACAATTAATTATCTTTTCGAGCCTTTATCTTGCGCAGTGCGATCTATTATTATCGTGTAGTTGAATAACGCATTCCTGTTGATAACAACTATCCACTTTTAATTAGAGATTGATTCAAAGAATCCAATTATTAACAGTAAAGGTCTGTAATCATAGTTTGTCCAGGTTTCTTAACACTTCAAAAAAACAACTCCGCACTACCTGGATTATTTATATTTTATGTGGAGATTCATTCGAAGAAAAGCACTGCCTTTTGTGTTTTGGAGTATTATAGAGAACCCATTTTTCATCTCGAGTGACAAAACGATCAAAGAATGCTTCTTAAGCAATAATTTGGATGTGGTGGATCGTTTAACTCTGTTTTCTTCGGACTGATCACGGGGGACCCAAACACCTGCTCTCCTTACTTTTCCAATCCACTCCAAATATTTTTGAATGGTCGACTAAAGTTGCTTAAGAATGTATGACAATTCCTCGATTGTTCAGCACGGATTTACTTTCACTTCCGTCCTTCAAATAGACATTGTGTAAAGTTGTCACTCTTTCCAATTAAAACGAGTCCGCCAGATTAGAACTACCGTCTTGTTGTTATCGGCGTTCTTCTCAGAACGTCTCAACGCGTCCAATTTGCCGAAATTTAAATTCAAAGATTATTATTACTGAAATCACAATTAAATCATATTATTATTATTATTAAATATACTTTGCTTTTTCCAAATTTCGCCGCATGAACGATTTCCAAATGAGTAAAGTTTGTTTCGTATATTAAGATGTAAATTAGTTAAGTAGAGTAGGTAACCATCGTAAAACCGTGAACCATAAAAATTGTAAATATTGCCGGGATAATAGACCCGAAATCTATTTTTAGTTGCTTTTGATGCCGCGATTGATTTAGACTTAATTGAGCACTGTACAAAATTTGGTATAATGTTAAGTTTTAGGCACTGTTGATTAAACCAAGTATTTAGGGAAGCTTTGTTACCGGCGTTCAGTTTACCTGAACGTGGTAACAAATGCGTAATTATATTTTAATCCATTTTACGAGCTACCCATTGCTCCTAATAATAATTTGCATAAATTCCGCATTATTGAAATAATCCAAACGAGATAATTTTCCAAAATGTGCAGCTGCCAGTGCGAAACAATAGGACGGGCCCTTTTTCGGCGAAGAGGATCATTACCTGTTCCCGGAATTGCGGGGCCTACGTGACCGAAACAAAGCCGCGTCACCGAAGACCACCATATAAAACCAGGCTCCGGCCATCGCTCTTTACCAGTCGTCTGCCATCAGCAGCGGTGGTCAGCCTGGTCGGCTTCGCCGATTCAAGCCTCTTGTTCTTGTATATATTGTATATTTTCTATGTCTATTTTCTGTCTATTCTGTTGTAATATATTTTCTTCTTCACCGGCCCCATGTTTTAATTTACACACTTTCTCTTGTTCTACACTCTGTTTCACAGCTAGCCGGTGCCCATACGTTGACGTGGCGTGGAAGCTCAAGCAAGTATCACCGACGGGAAACTGTTTAATCGAAGCCTGCGGCTGCTAATCGATGGTGAGCCTCGCCAGGGACCCCTGGGCCGCCTCCAGTGCGTGTTGGTTCCAGAAAGTACCGCCGGTGCTACTTCCTTGCCAGTCCAGCACGAGGACGTCTTCCGCGTCCTCCGTTAACATTGTTTAATATAGTTTCAGTAACTCAACTTTTCATTATCAAAACTTGAAGTCATTTATCTTGATTTTTATCTAACTGATATTAAAATTTTAAAGGAAGCTTGTATTTTGTTTTATTATATGTCCAGGTTCTATTTTTATTTTGGGTTTGACTAAATAAATTTATCAAGTAAACAATCTTAAAAATAATGAGTAAAAATTAAAACATAGGTAACAACATGATATCTGATAATTTCTTTCTGTGGAAATAATGAATACAGCTTCAGTTAATTATATCTAAATTCCTAGTTAAAAATAGACATTAACTTGAGCAAGTATGTATTCACTGTAATAATTTATTGTAAATAAATAAATGTAATGGAAATAAAGGATTTTGTATGAGAACTTTTCATCACCATTGATGGATTCGACTTTAAAAAATGATTCATAACAATTTAAGTATCTTGCACGACTTTCTGACTTTCTGCTAATTATCGTCCAATACTCTGTCGACATAACTCTACTTTTAACCACAGTTAATCTATAGAGAAGTCCCCCAAGCTGCTCTCGACACTTAAAAGAAGTGGGCAAACAAATCGTGACTTGAAGTCAATGGTAATAAGAGTATTTTCATGCAGTTTACTAAACCATACCTCAAAAAACTAAAGATCGATCCCCATAATACTTCGTTTGTGGGGAATTAATTCCGATAAAAGACAAGAAGAAATATCCCATCACAATCTTCAACTACTACATTTTCGGATCCAAAAATTTCGCATTCCGAATCCGGAACACCATTGGGTTAGTATTGGTCCATCATCAACATAAGTTCTACTATATTTGTGGAAATAGATTAAAGCTTTTTAATGACAAGACCGGAGCTGAACTGCCGTCATTGATATCGAGTTATTATAAAGCGTCAGTTATAAACCATTACACGCATGTTTAAAATTCTTCAAATTACACTCCCCCAGCATTGATACACTTTGCGAAAAGGTGTCTGTCATGCCTGAAAAGCACCCTGAAACTTCTCGGCGAGGATACCTCTTAATTCCCTGGTTGCCTTTCTTTCACCTCTTTCTTCAGTCGGGGAAACAAAACAAAGTTGCACTGAGCCAAGTTGGGACCGGATGGAATCCCAGCGGAGGCAATTATCCTCACTGCCAGCAGCTTTCCAGGTGGCCTTCACAGAGACCCTGAGGAAGAGCGAGTTCCCCCTCAGGTGGAAACCTCTAAGGTAGGGTGAAGCTCCGGCAGCCAGGCCGAAGTGCCTCATTGATCACGGAGACAAACTCTTAGAGAGGGTGCTCTTAACGAGGTTGCAGGGCGAGGTAGATAGAACCGGAGGATGGTCGGGGGCCAACTTGAATTCAGGGAAGGGTAATCCGCAAATGACGCACTGACAGTTGTCCAACAGGTGGCTGATGGCGCCAGGCAAGGGACCTGGTAAACAAAAAAAGGTGCACATTAATCACCGTAGACGTCAGCAACACCTTCAATACGGCGAGGTGGCAGGACATACTGGAGGCGCTGGAAAGGCGGGGTGTAGAGCCTTATCTCCTTAGCTTGGAGAGTTACCTAAAAGACTGTGGAAGATCATGTTTGACGACGTTCTCAGGCTGGCACTTCCGGAGTGGACGACACTATTGCGTTTCGGCGACGACCTTTCCGTGGTTGCCACGGCCAAAACCGATGAGGAGCTGATGTGCAAGGCTAATCATGCCCTAGCTTCCATATAGAAATATATATAATATAATATAATATAGCTTCCATATAGAAATGGATGGGCGATAACCACCTACATCTGACGCCGCACAAGTCTGAGGCAGTCATCTTAGTGGGCAGGAGGAAGATGGAGGAGACATGTTTCTGGCTGAGACCTCACACTATCGTCCCGTAAAAGAGTCTTAAGTGCCTGGGGATCATTTTGGCGTCCTCGGGGATATTCACGGCGACTTAGAAGCGACTGCAGCTTTGGCCAGAGGTGTGATCCGCAGGCTTAGGTGAGCGGCGCGCATCATACTTTCAAGGAGTCAAGATCTGGGCCAGGGACCTCAGCATAGAAAGGAACCAGACCAGGCTCTTGGTAGTACAGAGGGAAGCAGCCCTGCACTTTAGACTTTGACATGACGACACCACTGAAGCAGCTGAACCCGCTGGTCCCAAAGGCAGCGATCAAGAAAGCTGTCTGCGAGGCCACAATGACGGAGTGGCAGTGAAGATGGTCCACGGCAGTATAGGGCGGCCACCTTAATTCCCAACGTGCTTCCTTGGCACGATAGGGAGTGGGGAGGGTGGTGTATAACCTAGCCTAAATCTTGACGGGACACGGGTGCATTAGAGTCTATCTCAATCTGATGGGGAGAGTGAACGATAATAAATGCGCCTAATGTGGAAAGATGGGGGTGGAGATTAGGCCGGGAAATCTGTCAAATTAAAAGATGTCCGCTCCGTTCGCGGACAGCACGAGGACCCTATAGCTCTTGCTCTGGGCAAATACATTGGTAATGATGAAGGTCGGGTGGCTGGGGGCACTATGATAGTGGACGCTGGCGGTGTCTTTGATGACGGTTCTCATGTGCACGACCCAGCGTTTCAAGGCAAAGTTGACAGTTTCTCCCTGCGCTACAAATTCAAAATGGACTATTCCTCGGACGTCAAAGAAGCGGTTGTTGGGCGTCCAGAACGGAGTTTGTCGGTGATATCCTCTTGCCTTCTCTCAGACTGTGGTTGTTAAGTGCAGTCATCTTTGATTTTAAATTACTGGTCAAGTAGACGCTTTATCGCATCATGTTACAAAGTCGAAAACCATATTTCACGCGAAGGCGCGTCTTTCAACTCAGACTGCTCGAACCAAACTGGCGACCAACTGCATTGGAAGGGCAAACCCTTCACCACATTTCCCAACCCGGTTTACTCCGCTACGATGGATATTTGTGTGACAATATGTACAATTATGTACATTACTTTCATAATAGATTTAGTATATTTATTTAATAAAGAAACTCCAGAGTATGCAAAACTTTACTCTGAGATGCATGGCGTACATGCAGATGCGCAGATTCATCGTGACACTACGATTCCGAGTGTTCTGTTATATTGAAGAGCTTACTGTAAATTTCTATAACAAACTAGATGAGAGTACTCATAATTTGCTTTGTAACGCTGCTTAGGACAGCCGACTTCATTAAATGTTTGCTATCATTTTACTTAGTTTTATACAAGAGAAAACCAATTATCCTAGCTAGTCAAAAACGGATCTCGGAGAAGTATTTTTACTCAGTTGGAGGAAGAAACTATCCTACTAAAAGAGTCTCAATGGTGGATTTTATCTCCTCTCATCAAAACAACACACACATTCATCTGTATGAATGTTCTTCAAAGCTGATAACAATAATGACTATAATATATATGATATGGAATATTATTAATTATCAATTGCATCATTCCCTAAAGTAATACCTAAGCTAAATGGTTAAGACCTATTAACTGTACCGGTGTTTATTTTTTTTATCGAATATATGTACTTTAATTAATACAGAACGAAGAAATTGTGATATAAATAAATACATTTTGATTTACTTAATGCGTATGTCAATGCCTTATGTTGGCTCTACCTTAGCAAGGAATGAGGACTCGGATGGGAGGACGTACAAAAGGCCCACTGGTGTTTACGTAAAGTGGACATCATTGGATAACACAGATTCCTCCCGATGTTATTAATACGTAATTATTTTATTCATGTCAATAATATCTCTTCAAATGAAAATAGGTTTTTACAGTTTGCATGTCCAAACATTTTCGTGAAGTATCCAGCTTTCGGCCCACGATACATTTACCATTTATAAGTAAATTGATCAAGTCTCTTTACAAAAAAAAAGTTAAATCATCTAACATATATTCCCAAACCAATTTAATTTCTTTTTGAAAAAAGTAAGTCAATATTTTTTCGTCAATATACAAGAACCAAAATCTAAACAAATAGCCTGGAAGGATACAAAAACGAGTTTTATTTCTTGATATACAGATAGCATTCTATTAGGTTTGGCATATTGGCCTCCTGTATAAAACATTCTTCCCATTTTAATTACTCTTATGCATACCTTCTTTTTTAAAAGTGTTTATTAAGTTAAAATAAGACAAATTCTTTCTGGTTTATGTCCAATCATATTTTGCATAATAATAAAAAATCGAAGTTTACTTACTCACCATATTCCCTACTTTTCGCTGACTAGACCACCCTTTTCATCCATATCCCTGCACTTGAATTAACACATTGTTTGAATAAAAATGTTATTCTATCACGAATTAATTTTTACCCTAAACATAGTTATTTTTTATACATATTACTAATATCTACACTATTATTTTATATTCATAGTTTTTGAGTGTCAATTTCCATAGTTAATCTTAGCTAATAGAAAACCTGCATAATGAAAATTAAATTAGATTAATCAATAGTCATGTAATTAATACTTTTTTATATAGAAAACTAAAAGTAGAATTTGATGTAACAAGTTTATATGGTATGCGTGTATTAAAGTTTGTTAAATTAATGCTGATGATATAAATATTAAAGTTCTCATTTAGTGTGAATACGAGAATATTGTAATAAGTTTGTTAATGACGGTGAGTCGTAAATTTTCCAGGTGTACATTTCGATGAGTCGTCGGTAATTTCCTGAGGTAGCGTGGGACTCGAACCGACCAAACCCTAACCCCAGTCCCCACCTCGCGATCGATCGATGCAGAAAGAACAAAAATAAAACTTAATTACATATTTATTGCGACTTTTGCGAGCCGCAATAACTCGACGCGGAGGCGCGCATTTGCATGTTTCGCGTTTTTATTTGCGCCTGTGCTGAGTTTGTGGTGTGGTGTGGCGGTTGTTGCTTCTCTCCCCCAACTGTTGATCTGTCCGCCGTACACTGGATAAATTCGGAGGGTTTAGGACCGGGATGGGATGAGGAATAAGGGAGATAAGGGTTATCCGGTTCGATCAGGAGCACCCCGTGCCCCGTTTATATGCGTATGTGGTTGCTTCCTGGTGCTGCATGCTATCTGCAATATAAACCGACTTTGCATACAAATTAACGCTCGCTAGAGGTTTATTTAAACCCCCATACTTAATTATCAATGGTAATGGATACGCCGCGCCGCGTCTTCGGGATGTAACTCACTGCATTAAAGAGGGATTTGGTTCTCGCTCTTTTCTGCCATCTAGCAAGTGGGGGCGGCTCTAAAGTAACAGGTCACGGAGATTTACATTTCAAATTTAGATAAGGACGTAATCAAGTCCTTGGGCGTACATTTGAGGATGGGGGGCGAGCCCTCTTCCTAAGTTCTCTGAAGGTGGCTGGAAAAACGTGTTCTGGTGATGGCGACTGCGACGGCGGCGACGGTGATCGATCGACGCTTATGCGTTTCGATACGTTACGGAGTTAATAGGGCGAGATTAAGAGTCCTGAAACTCGAATTTCACACATGCAGCATTTGATAATCCATAGCATTACTATGGTCATACCATATCGATTAAAACCGCCCGCGTATGCTTACATCATAGAATGCCACGTAGTAATATTTTACAGTTAAATTTGTATGAAGAAACCTTCTACTGCTTTTTTATAATAAATTCAACAGTGACAGAATTTGGAAAGAATTTTGATATAAATTAATTTCTTGTGGTTTTAAAAATTAAGGATTTTCTGGGATATGTTTCTAAAAAAAATATAAACATATAATATTTTTATAACTTTAATTATCATGATATGTTAAGATATTTTCACAGCGTAGGATGTATTAATTTGAAATGTTGCTTTTATCTTTTTAAGAATGGCTAAAAGTGTAGCATAGACGTAGAAAAATTAAAAATGTAAACACTACGTGCTTAAATCAGTTTTAATTAACATATAAATAGTGAGAAATTTACACACCGAATGGTAAGTGTCAATATAACATTTAATTAGTTTAATATCATTTGTCGTAAATAGATATAAATTTACAAACCAACGAATCAAATAAAGTAATCAACCATAGTTGTAAGTTTTACATTTATTGCGAAATAAAGTAATGTTATAGCAAGGCGGATACTACATTACACATCCTAAAACCCCCACATACTCATCTTGCTGAATAGTATCAACAGAATTTGATTCGTAAGAAAAGATTAACTCCATCGGACATTCACAGTTCATAAAGATGAAATGAAATTTGAAGAAGCTCAACATGAAATTGACGAAAGGATAGCTGAGTGGTGTAATTTTAAATTCTGCTGTAGAATATGAAACCTGACTAGGATCTTATTTATTTATTTATTACCCTACAGGAAAAATGCTCAATTACATGGCAACATATATAAAGAAGAAGTATTACATACTAACATAACTTAAACACAAAACATAAATGGTTACAAACTAGTAAAAAGTAATTGAATTACATTGTAACTGAGGGAATCATTAAATATATCACACTAAGATGATAACTGATTACAGTTAGTGCAAATAATGTTTATCTGAGACTTCAGTCTATAATTGGTTCCTTGAAATAAAATCTTAGAAGTTGACTTTTGTTTATTGCTAAAGGATGGAATATGAACCTAATATTATCTAAAATCACAGATGAATCCATATAATCATGAAGTATTTTGTATCCAAAAACAATGCTTGATATATGACTCCGGGATTCAAGGGATTGAAAGTTAAACTTTTCAAGTAATGTTGCATGATCGAATAATAATAACCTTCGACTTAAAATACACAATTTTCAAGAACTTACGTTGAATGCCCTCGACATTTATGCTATTGGTTTTCAGAAAACCAAATTAAGGAAGCATATTTAAAATTAGAACGTTCATAAAGTAATTAAGGTATACAAATATAAGAGTTCTGATAAATAAACCCAGAGCCTTTAATGAACCCTTAATTATTTCATCAAGGTGCTAGTTAAATGTTAATTTCGAGTCAAAATTATCAACATGATCTTTAAAAGTTGAAACATTTTCAATTAACTTTTTAATATTCAACTCCAGCCCATTATCATACACCATATAGCACCTTATCCAGCTCATCCTCGAAATAGAAGCAATAATTGTAATTGTTAACTGTCGCATATTTTTTTGAGATCATCCGCATATAAAAGATGTTGGCAGGTCAATATTGTGGAAAGGTCGTTGATAAATATATTGAACAGCAAGGGGCCCAAAATCGATCCCTGTGGAACACCTGTAGTAGGGAAATAAGAACTACATTTAAAATTATTACAACTGACATATGATTCACGTTTACTTAAATAAGATGACATTAGATAGGTAGATGATTTGCAAAATCCAAAGTTATCCATCTTAGTAATCAAAAGGTTATGATCAACTTTATCGAAAGCTTTTGACATCAATATGACCAGCAGAGTCAAGAATTTCAGCAATGTCATGAGTAAAAGCGCATAGATTAGTTACTGTCGAGCGATTTGGAATGAAACCATGCTGTTTATTAGAGAGATGCGGTTTCATATGATTGTAAATTTGGTCATATAGCAAACGCTCAAAAACTTTAGCAATATGTAGTAAAATTGCTAAAGGTAGATAGCTATTAATATTGCGAATATTGACTAGCGAGAACAATATTTATTGGGAAGTATCTTAAAAATGTCATAAGCAACTTTATTCGAAACAGGAGAAAAGGAAAAACTAGGAATATAGTTAAAATTAGATTAGGGAGAAATATTAGATGGGGAAACATGAACAGATTAAAAAAATAATACGAAACACGTTTACAATCTTTTCAACCTGAGAGTTTACGTTAGAATATATTAAGTAACATTATTTGAAAAGTTTCTTATTGTGTTATTTTCTGAAGGCCTAAGAACGTACAAAAATTAGAAATTATGGACACTTTATTATCAAGATTATTTTAAGTATGTGAAATTTATGGACAGTTAAAATTACCAACAAAAATAATTTTATTATTATCAAAATTTGTTTAAGATAATAAATAAAAAAATAATAATTTAACATTATCAGTAGAAGTATCTGGTGGAATGTATACAAGAATCATAAATAACAAGCCAGATTTTACTTTCAATTTACATAATGTTGTGTCAATTATTGGCACGTGTATTTTTGTAAAATCAGTGGAAATAAATTTAACCTTAAACAAATTACGAACCGCTATTAACACTCCACCACCCTTCGATCTACCAGTCGTTATATGATCGCGATAACTTATAAAGAGATTCATTAAATAATTTACTGCTGTTAACAGTAGGAGTTAGCCAAGTTTCAGTAAGAAGCACTACATCATGAACACAATCACTAACATTACAATGTCTGAAAGAAGGCAGTAATGGTAAACAGGCTAAATGTTTTTTTTTAAATTACAACTGCGATTTAAAATTACCGACCAAAAGATCTGGTTTATTCACGAGTTCAAACACTATGGAGTGACCCCCCAACTACATCAATATAAACGCAAGCAACAACAGCAGAGCAGCTAAGAATGCTGTGGAAATTGTCAAGAGAACGTGACTGGTTGTAGATTTCAAGAAACTTTTAGCTGAGAGGGACGTCATCTCCGTATACCTGAAGGTAACACACTTAGAACTAATTTTATCTACTTTTTGATAAAATCTAAGTTAAAATCAGACCAATTTACCATACGAAGTATATTACACACAATTCAAAATTAAAGAGGCTTATCAGTCAAAAAATTCAATCCACACCCTCCCCTAAAGATACCATAAAGTTTTTTGATAGATTTATTAACTTAACACTTAATTCATCAAAGCAGAAACTAATTTATTAAGAAAAGGATTTAAACATAATATTAAACCGCAAATTAAACGTTCAAAACTAAAAATTTGCAATAAAGCCATTGCTAAACGAACAATTTAAACAATAATAAAAAATGCCTATTTTTACGTCAACGTAAATCTAATATAGCTAAATCCATAAAAAATAAATCCATTGAAAATAAAATTATATTCAATAAAGCGGATAAAGGCAATACCGTCATCGCTATGCCAGAATCTGATTATAAAACTAAAGTCTTTAACTTCAGCTCTGAAAACAAATTTGAAAAACTCAATTTTGACCCCACCAAAAAAAGTATAAAATAAACAAAAACCGCTCTTGATAATTGTCATGCTCTAATTTCCGAAAAACAAAAACGGCTACTTATCCCAATAAACCCTAGTGCCCTTAAATTATATGGCCTTATCAAATTACACAAACCTGAACAATCAATTAGACCTGTAGTATCATTCATAAAAGTCGCTTGCAGAAACCTATCATAACACCTAATTAATTTAATCAAAGAACATACCGAATTCATACCAAAGTATTCCATCAAAAATTCCACAGAATAAATCCAAAAAATTTCTAACATTACAATCCCTAATAATTGCTTGGTCTCGTCTTTTGACAACTCCAGCCTATTTACGAGCGTACCACCTAAGGAGGTAATAAGAATTATCAGGGAGCGGCTTATGCCAAAAGTAAAAAAAACTCAGGAATTACGTCCGAAATTTTAAATCTTCTAGAAGTGTGCTTAACACAATTTTTTTTCAATTTGATAATTCCTTCTTTAATCACCCTAACCGTTTAGCGATGGGTAACCCATTAAGCCCTTTGCTCGCCGAAATATTTATGGATTATTTAGAATCCATAATTAACAAACACCCTCTTTTTATTAAATGCATGTTCTGGGTTAGGTATGCGGATGACATCCTTGTTAGTTTTCAAGGCACAAACAGACAATTAGATGTCTTATTATCATATTTAAACTCAATCTACAAGAATATTAAATTCACATTAGAACTAGAAGAGAATAAATCTATTAATTTTTCAGATCTCAGCATATCTCATAAAACAAATCAACTAGAATTCGATATATTTCTACTTGCCGAAACTAGTCAACAAAATAAAAAATACAGTGTTATCCAAACAAAGTTGAAGTGTTTTATTAATTATTCAAACATGTATAACGAAGTAGAAGCTTCTTACCTTAACGAAGCTTAAGAAGTCTAGGGCGCTCTCCAACTTTAGCTACTCTAAATAAGGTAATTTTTGAGAGTAAATTAACAGCGTTTACGTCGGTAAACGTATTTGTTATGCGGTCTAAATCCTCTTGTCTAACCAAAGAATCACTTTTTAGCGATTCGGGAAGTTTGTAAACCATACAGTGGCTTAATCTATTTTTCCTGTCCTTAATCTCAAGAATGATGCTTTCTGTTGATCAATATGAGTTGGATTTTGCTAAAGATGCCAATTCCGATTCCAGAAATGTATTTTCAGCATATAATTTTGACACTTGCTTAGTAAGAGCAGACACTGCTTGCGTACAGGTATCAACCTGTTGCTTAAATTCAGCAGAGAATGGTTCTAAATAGTTCTTAAACATATTATTAAATGCCTCAATAATCTCTGCTTTCAAATTAATATGCTGTTGTACAGTTGTATTATTCTCCGACAGTCAGGCGCTGCTAAGAACACTAAGTTCCACACAGGTCGAATCTAAGCTAGTGTGGGACTGTATATATGCTCTTAATGAACTTGGCTGTCACAAATAAGTAACAATCACATGGGTCCCAGGACATGGAGGACATCCGGGGAATGACACAGTTGACAAACTGGCCAAACAAGGCTCGTCAAAAGCAGTAATTGGGCCGGAACCCTCCTGAGGAATCTCCAAAACCGCAGTCAAATGATCCATAAAAAAATGGGTGGAGACACAGGCCCATACCTGGTGGATGATTTCACCAGGACAGAGACAAGCGAAACAGTTCCTTAAGAAAAAAACGCCAAAATTCACGACCGAACTTCTGAACCAAGACAGAACAATGGTCAAAACAATAGTAGCAGCTGATCACTTTCGCATAGGTTAGGAGACACTTTTAATTGAAAACTCACCAATAAATGATTTAAATTAGTTAATTAGCACTCGAAATGTGACAAATGTAACTTATTGCTTCACTGTAACGCAACCAACACTAACAAATAACACAAAACGGAGACAATTATGCTCGTATTTATGCACTGTCCCGTCACAAAACTTATTAACATTAGATGAAACAAAATTATTAGAAAAAGGCCTAAAATATAACCCAAAATTTTATCACCTCTTCCCTCATTTTCTAAAGGTGGCTGCTGGTGTCTTCTTGTTTGGATTAGATCTTATTGGCATTTTGCAGTAGGAACAGTGGGTTTTAGTTTCGTAATAATATGTACTAGATTATCATAAAGCAATCCCAAAAGTAATAAGTAACTATAAAAGTTTAAAAATCATAGAATTCAGAAAATAAAATATTTTATAATTTAAAAAGAAAATTAAAATCTGAAAATATTATTGGTGTTCCTCCTAACATAAACCAATTAAAAGTAAAATAAAAAAAATCGAAGTGAATTTTTAATTAACTACCTATTAATTACACAATGTTTCATCAAGTGATAAATGAGAAACAAATACAAGATTTATTATTTTATTATATTTATTTATTATAACTGTTTTGCTTGTTTTTTTTTTAAAATTAAGTTAATAATAAAGCTGTACTAATGAGTTCGAAACACTTTGATTAAGTGATGTGTTTTCTTTCATCATTATATTTGCAAGTGACATATTTTTAAATTATTATGAATATATTTCATTTAATTTTTATAATTTTGACAAGAGTTAATATTTTGTGGATTTTTTAGAGTTTTAACAATTAGGATGTTTTGAAACAGTTGTAACCCAGAATTAGCATAGTTTTTGTCCGCCTGTCATTTCCATTACAATTTATGTGTGGTCGTCGCGGTTTTGCTGAGCGTCCCTTCAGTTTTATCCAAGTCTCAATGTAAGCGACATTCATGGGGCCGTTTTGTCGGCCTCGTCCCGTAATTTTATTTATTGTGATTCTCTGCGGGAAAGTCGCCACTAAAATCTTATTTGTCGCGCCGCCCCCGCCTCTCATAGATCAAACGGTATCCTTAGTTATGTGCGCATTCAGGATCTGCATTAGGGGGCGCGAGTTTGGGCCAAGGGTTTATCCCCCCCTTTCCACCGTTTTCTAAGGGGGGCTGCTGGTGGCTTCTTGCTTGGCGGCGATCGGGTCTTATTGTATAAAAGTTTGCGGTGCGGGAATTCTCAAATCATTCTTCCAGTTCGATACGTGTCCGGAATGGCGAGCGACAGGGGGTCCTCTCTTTCTGTCGTCTCTTTTTCTCTTGGTTTGTGTGTATATGTGGGCATGGGGCGGCGGGTGGTTGGCTCCTTCGTCTCTGTCATGTTCGCCGGCGGTGTCGCCCGTTCGAACACGGCGAAAAGTTTGATTTAAAATCGAACCGATCGGAAATCCATCACGTAATAACCGACAGACCGGAATGAAAAACGACTTCTGGCCCTGGCGCTCACGCACCGAACCACCCACACCCCGCTTTTTATAATTCACAACAACCCTCTGTAAGCATATATAGGTTTATCGGCATTTCCTACCTTGTTGATCATTTTATCTCAAAATATTATTTTTTCATAAGAATATTTTATTTAAAAATAATGGTTAATAGCTCTATTTACAATGACTTTAAAATGCACTAATAATCGTTACTCGCGAACCAATTACTTTAGTTGTCGAAACATCCTATAAACCAACAAAACCAACCAGTTACTGAAATAATTATCATATTTATATTAGGATTAAACATCTATACATATTTTGCTTATTATTTAATTGTGCTACTTTTGAAATATGTGGCATACCTATAAGTAATAGGTAAAATAGTAAAATTATATAACACTATTGTCTAAATTTCTTGATTTTATTAAATTTATTAAGTACAAATATTATATAAGCATAATAAGTTTCGGGCCTAAAAACAGTATTGAAGTGAATATAAAATATAATATAAAAATTTAGAATTATTATTATTCTCACAGTTCATATTGTCAAACATGTTGACGTCGATGTTTTGGGATGGCAAAATATATAATGGAAACAATGCGTGAGTGCCGTCAAAATAGAATTTAATTTGTGTTCATCAGATGGTAATTTATGTCGATTTTTCCATCACCTTACAAAACGCGCGTTTTCCACTTGGGCTGCATTAGCAACGCCCCATGCCCCCAGAACCAACCCCAATTTGTGAGCCTTTTATTAGGCCGCGTCCTGTGAAATAGCGCACTGTCATTATTCACGTCGCCATCGATCAAAACGCATCAAACGGCCGTCGATTAGTCGCGGTGTTGCTATTAGCGTGATAAAATGGGGCCAGGGGGCGACGTTCGGGGTGAGCCGCCCCATAATCCCTACGAACCCGCTGCTGTTACTACCGCACGATACCTAAGCATTTACACATATTGGAACTGGCGGCGTTTAAATGATTTTTAAATGGTTCAACTAAAATCACCTTCTGCCACAGAAATCGAATTGTAAAGTATTTAATGATGCAATAAAGATAAGAATAATGCTCATTCAATATTGAGTTGTGTGCTGAACATTCGAACCTGTTGCAGTGTTGATAAGATAAGGCATTCTGTACATATAATAAAATTTTTAACCTGTGAATGTATTTTAAATATTAGTAGTAATAATAATTATTATATCAAAATTGTTATAGGAGAAAGCCTGATATACTTTCTAAGATCAAATGACATATTTTATTAGGATGCACAGTGAAATTATGATTATTATTTATTTTGTAATTTGTTGCATTTCTTTCAATTATTAAATTGTTAAGTTATTGGGTTTAGTTTGCATATCAATTAGGTGTGTAGAATTTTAAAACATCGGCCAATCAGAATATTCACCAAGGGTAACACGAATTGATACTGTGTTATTGAATTTGACTTATTGGTAGTGTTTTTTAAAATAAAGCAAATACATTGAGCTATGTCTAATACAGTTTATTTAGTAAGTTAAAATTTTTTACTAGTCGCTAAAATTTGGACTAAATGCAGATTTATTAATTGGATGAATAACTTCAATAGAAGCTACAAGTTAGTTTTGTATTATAAATGCAGATTTATTAATTGGAAGAATAACTTCAATAGAAGCTACAAGTTAGTTTGTATTATCGATTACACAGAGAACCGGTAAGATAATAATTGATATCTTTAGGTACAAAAGTTATAGTATCTATCTCCTAATCATTCAAAAATGTGACGAACCGTAGTCATAATATTTGTGTTGTAGTGGAACAGTTAAGGGGGAATTACTCTTTAGAAAATTCGACAATTCAATTTTTTTTTTGCATTTTATTATAGTATGGGGTTCAGAGAGTGTTCAGAGATAGATACACAAGCTTAGGCTGCGGCGCGGTACTTATACCGTCCACTGTTATACCTCGACTGTTTTTTTTTTGTTTTATGGTCCCCCCTTGTCTTTATGGTCCCTCCTTGTATCTATGGTCCCGCTACAACTGATTAAGGGTAAGTTACTTAAATCAGTTGTTATTGCAAACTTTGAACGCGTTTTTCTCGGAACGACATTTTGCAAGACGGGCGCACGTTTTTCTCAAAAACTATTGAACCGATTGACTTGGGGTTTGGCACACATATTGAAGGAACCTTCACTTATGGTTGGATCTAGGATTATTTTGATGGCTTGTATATTTCACTTTCAATCTGATGTTTTAGTTGAAAATTTTTAGGAAAAATTGAACTTTGATCTTTAAACAGCTGCCGTTTCTATAAAAATATGTGTACTTGTTTAGTTCTAGTTCGGACGATAACTACACTCATATAGATTGAAAAAAAAATTGTTTTTTTATTTTAGACGATTAGCATCGCCACAACCCGTGTGCCCGATTGGACGAGCGTCTCACGCCGCGTCATACATAACAGCGCATAATTGTCGTATTCACAAAAAGACGAGCATTGCAAGGCCTAAAGCCATTGAAGCTCGGGGGTACGGAAATTCCCTTCGTAGGGGAGGCAAAGTACCTGGGAGTAACCTTTGATGCCAAAATGACGTGGAGACCACACAGGTAGGTGTCGCAGAATGTGCGGGAAAAATTGGGGACTAAACCCTAAATTGACTCTATGGCTCTACACCAGGGTGATAAGACCCATGATAGCCTATGGAGCAGTGGTGTGGTGGACTAGGACAAAGCAAAAGGGGGCGATAGGACTCCTGAACAGTACACAAAGACTAGCATGTCTCAGTACAACAGGAGCCCTAAGCACGACCCCAACAGCAGCCCTAGAAGCCATCTTGAACATACCACCACTACACATCTTTATTCAAGGAGAAGCCAGGTCCGTATCATACAGACTGATGCAAGGACAGGTGCCCATAATCCGATCACACGGGAAAACGCACCAATGGCTAGAAGACGAGCTGAAGGCTAACGCGATTACAGTAATGCCTAGCGATGCCATGGTGAAAAAATACAATTTCGAAAAGAAATACAAGGTTCTAATCCCACAAAGAGAGGACTGGGTCGAAGGCCAACTTACCAAAGCAGAATCATGCTGGTTTACGGACGGCTCAAGACCGACAAAGGGGTAGGAGCAGGTATATACGGCACAAAACCCGAGACAAAGATTTCTATCAGTCTCACCAAGGACACCACGGTGTTCCAAGCAGAGGCGATAGCTCTTTACCACTGCACAAGAGAAATAGCAAGACAAGACACCAAAAGTAGGTCAATTGCTATAGTCTCCGACATCCAGGCGCTACTAAGAGCACTAAGCTCCACACAGGTCGAATCTAAGCTAGTGTGGGACTGTATAAGCGCTCTTAACCAACTTGGCTGTCACAAAAAAGTAACAATCATATGGGTCCCAGGACACGGAGGACATCCGGGGAATGACATAGCAGACGAATTGGCCAAACAAGGCTCGTCAAAAGCAGTAATTGGCCCGGAACCCTCTTGCAGAATCTCCAAAACCGCAGTCAAACTATCCATAAAAAATGGGTCGAGACACAGGCCCATACCTGGTGGACGAACTCACCAGGACAGAGACAGGCGAAACAGTTCCTTAAGAAACAATCGCCAAAATTCACGACCGAACTCCTGAACCAAGACAGGAAAATGGTCAAAACAATAGTAGGCCTGATAACAGGACACTGTAAGCTCAACAAACATATGAGCAAAATAGGCCTGGTGGAAGAAGCATCATGCAGATTCTGCCTAGAGGCAGAAGAGGACTCGTTCCACATCCTATGCCACTGTGAGGGTCTAGCTAGGATTAGATATCAAAAGCTAGGCACTACAAACCCAAGCGCGGAGACTTATACCCAAGCCCCTCTGGCAGGGCTACTAGGACTAATCAAAGAGGCAAAGCTATAGCTGGTCATCTGAGATAAACAGGGATCCACAATAGACCTGGAAAGGTCGCGGTGGAATAGGCGCTTGTGCCACCCATACAACATCTAATATAATCTAATCTAATAACTTGTATACATTTCGATTAAGTAATTTAATAAAATTTATATTGTTAGTTTAAACATTTCTTAATATGAGTGAAAAATCCCAAAACTGTAGGTTTGATAGTTTTCACAGAAATAATTCCTAAAAATTACTCTCAAAACGGGCTTCAGGAGAGTAATACCCTCTTAAATAATTGTTTCACTAATAACATCATATTTAGTGAAATCCGTAGCAATTTTAAATAACGGTTCAACTAAACGTATCAGTTAAGTTTATCAATTATAAAAGCTCAAGAGATTAATGCTGCTAAATAAGTGTATAGGATTATCTTAGGAGGGGTTCAATTATATATCACATAATGCTTAGCGGTTATGCATTATGTGATATATAATTGAAATGTTAGATAAATTAAATATTTTGTATGGCACTAAGTCAGATCCATCGGTTGCAAAGATAATTTGTTGGCTTCAGGTATGATAGTGGTAAATCAGTCGTAGATAATTTTATGCATGTACAGCAGTATGCCGAAGACCTGGCTGCAGTAGGTGAAGTGAGCTGGGCAATGATTTGAATTCTAGGCTCTCTGCGCCGAAGTTACACCACTTACGCGTGGGACAATACGCAGCAAGACGACAAGAATCTACCTAATCTAAACGATAGATAGAGAACGACAGACTTACCGAGAGTGAGCAAGCAACAGAGATCTCAATGCGCAGCGCGCTCTTTTCGCACAGCAAGGCAGGCAATCCAAACGCTGAGCTAACAGGAAACATTGCAAGGGGAAGCCTGGCACAAAGTACCTGAACTACTGTAAAACCAAGGATTTCCCTAAAGGACACTCAAATCAATGCAATACTAAAGATGATGTCAAAACTCGCCGCGCATTTCTCACTGCAAGTCTGTCATCAGCCGCGCTCCAGAACATTAACCTGAACGACAGCAGAGACTCCTGGTACTTGGACAGTAGGGCAACTCAACATATGACCTTCAGATGAAACTGGCTGACGAACTACTCGACTCTCGAGTAGGAGTTCACTACTCAGGAACCTTTAGGCTAGTACCCAGAAATGACTCGATTCGACTAAATCTAAGTATTGCCGCATCGGAAAAAATGTACTGAACTACTTCCTGTACGAAAGCCTAATGGAAATCTATATGATGCAGCTGGCGGACTTTGATGACTGAACCAGACGAGTGTGGAGACTGAAAATGAGCCTCCACTGCCTAAAGCAAACTCTCAAATACTGGAATGAAAAAATCTCGAAATACCTACAATCCTACAATCAGGACAAGACAATCCTGATGGAGCTGTTTATCAGTGATATGCTAATAGCAGCGAAGAGCACCAACGACAAGCGAAGGATACTTATCAGACTGAATGAAAAGTTTGAGATTACCTTCGACAATACATTTCCGAAAAAGCTGTCGTACCTAGGAATGCAAATTGAAGAACGACCACGCGGTATCTTCATAAATCAACAAGGTACGCGGATTAGATCATATAACACAACAACCTTAGCAACTGCAATCCCGAGTCTACACCAATAGTGTGAGTAGCCAGATTCGAACTCTATACCATATCGTGAAGCCGTGGCAAGTCTTCTCCTTCTGAGCACCATCTCACGACCAGACCTGAGCTTCGCCGACCTAGGAACAGCCACTGGAAAATGGTGAAGCGCAATTTGCAGTACCTGAAACGAACGTCTCAAAAGGGAATCTTCTTTGATCAAAGTAATGTCGTGTCCACATATACTGACTCGGATTATGCAGGAGACAGTTTGTCACGGAAATCAATCACTGGAGTACTCGTAATGCTTGGAGGACCAGTAGTGTGAACACGCAAAAGCAAAGATTGGAGGGCATCTCAACGGCAGAGGCTGAGTATCGAGCTGCCGTATCGGCCATCGACAACGTCTTCTGTTGAAAAACACCAGTGATGGTCCGGTAACAAAGGGCAAGAAACACATAGACATCTTCGAGAAATTCATAAGGGAGAATGTGGGAGTCACGGCGCAGCCGCTACACGAAGCCACTCAGTAAGAAGATTTTTGACGACCTGATGAGAAAACTGCTCAAGAAGTAGTTATAGAGTTGGTCATTTTTCTCCTGACAGCTCCTTTGCTATTCCTTTGACCGCTATGATCCATGAAATGTACCAGTGCAATTGTTAAGTCACGCATCGTCTATTTATTAGTAATGCACTGTCATATGTCTGCCGAAATTCACAAAAGGCACCTTTTGTAATACAATTCAAAGTTTTTACTTAAACGAGAAGGCTCATTATTTTACGACCCCTCGGACGATTGCTCCTTTACAGTAATATTTCCATGTCAGCTTTATGGTGCTCGGTGTCAAGTACCTCAAAATAGGTATTTGTTTTCAAGTTGACCTCTTTTAAGTAAAATTTTTAATGCACACGTTTACACCGCCTTTTTGGCCAATGTAGTACTGTAGCAAAATAAGTACCGAACACTATTTTTTATAGAAAAAAGGTTGATTGAGAAAATTATCTTATAGTATGTACATTGTCATATTTAACCAATTCAATAATTAAGTAAGCTTTGTATATGCAGTAGACTATTCGAATATAAGCCTAATATATGAAGTTTTGATTTTTGTATCCATTCTTTAGCTTTTTAATTCACGCAAGAACGAATGATTTTTTAGTTATTAGGAATAACTGGCTATCAGTAATGCAAAAGCCAGTATCTTTTTTGTTTGACATATACTATTATACTTAATTCTTTTCGTCACATATTTCTATTCTCCTCCACTCCCTATGTATTTATATATTTTTCTTTTTCATTACACCAAGTAAACACTTTTCTTCTTTAATCATCCCTAAAATTGTATGTATAACTTTTAATAAATAATATTTATATATGAATTTTTATAAAAGGAAAAACTGAAAACTCTTAATTTCTTATTTGTAATGAATCATTTATGGTTCTATTTATGCTATTTATGATAAAAGAATCACAAGAACAATTTGTGAAATTGTAATACTTCGCACAATAAACGGACTCTACTTTTTGTTGAAGTAGGTACTGATTCTGGTAGCATATTATCCGCTGACAACTCTTTGTCGATACGTGTATTCATTAATTGACGTTGTAAGAATATACCTACTCAATCATCTCAATCAATGATACTACCTCCTGGTTCTAATTTGGCGACGTATCGAGATTATTTCACATCTGTTGATAGTATTTGCGACCAGTATGATGATTATAAATTTATTTTAAGCGGGGATTTTATTTTACCAAAAGCTAAATGGAGCTTAGAAGCAAATTAAATCTTATTAGACGATAACCTATCTATTCATGCGCAATTATTAGCGGAGTGTCTCGAATATCATAATGTAGTACAAATGAACCCAATTCTTAACAAAAGAGGCATTTTTTGGATTTAACGTTTTCAAATATACCAGCGTTAGAATTTATTCTATTTCAAGATCCAATCACTTCACCTACTATTCATCATATTGCTTACACTATTTTATTAAATATCAATGATAAATCGAAAGATCTTAAATTCGGTAATAAAATATATTTAGGGATTTTAATATATTTTATTATGCAATTATGCTCCAAATGGGTATTTTTCTTAATCCCGAACGTAATTATTTCTGTAAAATTCACTAATCCGTCTCAGATATATATTTAGTCCACCGAAATTCATTATTGTGTCGGTTGCAATACATTCCAGAGTAAGTTTTTAATTTTATTACTTTGTAAATATTTTTATTTGTATTTAAAATATATGTTTTAATAAAGCTGTACTGAAGAGATCGAAACACGTGTCTACAGATGATTATAAACTTGAATGCTAGGTCATTTAATTGCTTTTGCTAGATTAATTTAATAAAATCAGTCTAAATTCAATGTTTGTTCATAACTTTTCATGTTATATTCACTTTCAAACAGTCTAAAAAGTACATTTTAGTATATTAGCTTATTTAACAGAAATAATTTCATTCAAATTAGTGTTTGCTTTGAGACTTGTACTATTTGTAACACGAAAATTGCCTTTGTATCATTCAATAGACACAAAGTTAAGAAGAGGACCGGAAGTAGGAAGTGACCACTATATAGTGGTATACAAAGTAAGAGAGAGCACAGAAAAGAATAAAAGAGGAGGGAACGAGAACAAATCAGTGAAGAAACCAAAAAATAAGAGCGTACAAGCTGAAAGAAAAAAATAGCTGGAAGGTATAGAGAGTTGGTTAAGGAGAGGCTAGAGGGAGTTAAGAGCAAGACGGAAAATAAAAATAAATAAGAAAATTGGAAGTTGTTTAAAGATGAAGTCCTAGAAGCAGCAACCAAAAGTTGTGGTGTAAGCAGAAGGAACAGCAATAAGAAACACACAGCATGGTGGTCCAAAGAAGTAAGAGAACAAATAAAACGAAAGAAGATGGAATGGAAAAAATACTTAGGCAACAGAACAGAAGAAAATTATAGCAAATATAAGAAGGAACGGGAAATGACTAAAAAAAAAACTAAAAATATTGGCAGAGGAAAAGCAATGGAAAAAATTCGGAGGAAAAATGGAGCTGGATTGCAAAGCAAACCAGAAATTATTCTACAAGACGATGAAGACTATATGAGAAAACAGAACACAAGAGACGAGCTTTATCAAGAACAAGAATGGGGAGATAATAAAGGAAGATAAGGAAATAATGCAGAGATGGAAACAGCACTTTCAGGAACTGTTAGACGAAGGGAGCGATACAGAAGGGGAAAATAAAGAAGAATCGGAAGAAAGAGAGGATGATAATGAAGAGCTAATAAGCATAGAAATTACATAAAGCAATAGAAACATTGCAAAATGGTAAAGCTCCAGGACATGACAAAATAATAGAAGAAATGCTTAAAAATTTGGGGAAAACGGAATAGAAACAATGCACACATTATATAACAAGATATGGAGAACAGAGCAGACACCCGAGGACTGGCAGAAAGCGCTAATAGTGACAATCTATAAAAAAGGAAATAGAAGAAAATGCGATAATTATAGGGTAATAACTCTCCTATGCACCAATATGAAGGTGTTCGAGCAAATACTTAATAAGAGGATACGAGTGAAAACGGAGAGGACACTAAGTGAAGCACAGAGCGTGTTTAAAAAGGGAAGAAGTATGCAAGACCATATATTTATGATAAACCAGATTACACAAAAAATGCTATTAGTTAAAACGAAGGAATATCTAGCTTTTATCGACCTGGAAAAAGCATTTGGTAAAATGCCAAGAAACAAACTATGCGAACACAACGTAAAGGCCGTAGTACAAAACAACAATATATCGGAGACATCGACAGACTATTTATAATATAGATGGATAACATAATAAAACAATGCAATGGAATATGCAAACCAAAAATATGCAGAGAGTAACAGAAATGGAATAAAAATGAATAAGGCAAAAACTAAAGTAATGGTAATAGGAGAGGAGCAGGAGACATTGGCATCGAAATAGAAGGCGAAAAAATAGAAGAAGTATCAAGATTCTAGTACTTGGGAATAATGATAGATATCAAAGGATCGCAAGAAACACAAATAAACAAGAGGATCGAAAAGGCAGCAAAGATGTACTACGTAGTGAGAAATGGATTTATAAACAAGAAGGAGGTATCAATTGATACAAAGATAAAAGTATTTAAAACAATAAATAGACTTATTTTAACTTATGTATGCGAATCATGAGCATTAACTAAGAAGCAAAAATGCAAAATACAAGCATCAGAGATGAAATACCTGAGAAGAGCCAGAGGTGTGACAAAAAGCGACAGAATGAGAAACACAGACATAAGAAAGGATTTAGAAATACAATCAACGCTAAATTACAAAGAAGAAAGACAACTACACTAGTGGGGCCACTTATATCGTATGGAAGAAACTAGGCAAGTGAAAAGAGTATGGGGAGCCAGGACACAGGGAAAGAGGAAAAGAGGAAGACCTAGACTATCATGGAATAAAGAGACGGAGAAAGTAATTGAAGCAAGAGGAAAAACATGGAAGGAAGTCTAGCGAAAGATATACGGAAGAAGTTTGTACAAAACTAAATAAAAACACAAACCCAACATCATTATATGGTAGAAGTATACAGATTATATATATATCATTTAATTTAATATCTGTCGAGGTATAAGCCAGAGAAATTATTTCAAGTAATTTGTTTTGTAGTGTTAGTAAGACTTATTGTTGTAGATTCACGAAATGTTTTCGTATTTTTAAATTACTAGTCATTTATGATTTTGAAGCAGCTAATTATTTTGGTATCAATCTATCAATTTGTATCTAATATAAAATGAAATGAAAGGATGTTCACATAAATACTGCAGTTGAAACTTTCTACAATATTATTGAATATGCAATAAAGCTTTGAAACAGATTAGATTTTTGTCTTACCCTAAATTGTTTAACAAGAATCTCATCGACTTGATTCGATTTAAAATTAAGCTCATATACGATACAAAGCTAGTGGCCTATTAGGATCTCAACGACAGAATTTATGCTGAATACCTTTAGAATAAAAGTTATCTCAAGATATTTTTGGAAGTATGTGAACGAGTCAAGGAAATCTGGTGTATGCGTTTTAATGGAAAATGTAGTGATTCGGGACAAGGCTGTATTAATTTGTTTGCGAAATACTTTTCTGAAGTATAAATTAAGTAAGTTTCTCGTTCGAACTATCATTCAAAAAGCAGTGCGGACTTTAACAATTTTACTGTTAATGTTGCCGATATTTTTAATGCCATACAGTTACTGCCTGATTCGGGTAATTCAAGACCAAATAATTACCTGCTTACTACCTAACGCGTTGTATATATTCAATTTGTACTCCAATATACTTATGATTTGATGCATCGTTAGAGTTGGGAATATTTTCAGGGGTTCCTCAAGGATACCAAATCCTAATGTACACTTGACAATTTGAATCGATGTTGCTGTGACAATCATTTATCTCTCAAAGTCAGTAAATGTTATGCAATTTCATTTAGCATATGTCATATATCGGAATATAGTTTTTACATTAATGAGATATTACTATCGTCAATCAAATACATATTGAGACAATTTGTTGTAGAGCCATGCAAACTTTAGGTTTTATTTTTCGGTTCAGTAGAAGATTCTCTATTCGTACACAAAAGCTACTATAAATTGCCTTAGTAAGATTTTAATTAGAGTATGTGTGTTTAATTTGGTGTCCATTTTATTCAAATTCTATAGTGCAGATCACACGAGTTCAAAACAAATTTTTGTTAAATATTAGTTACAAACTCGACATAAATAATAGTTATTTAAGGTACAAGTGTAAAAAGTGATGCTTTATTGCACGAACTGGCGTTTAAAAACACGAGCGAGGAACGAGCGAGTTTTTTTAAAGCCAGGAGTGCAATAAAGAAACTTTTTACACGTGTGCCTTACTAAATTTTATCTTCGATCGTAAAGGATTTCAAAGAATATATTCTTATGAGTAATATTTTAATGTCATTTTAATAATTCAATTAATGAAAACATATTTTACCCGCAGTGCACTAATGAAAGCGTTACTTAGCAACCAGTAAACAAGTTGCACAAATGTCGGCCGCCATTATTATTTATGGAAAAAATGTTCGCTTTATTGTAATCGCTTTGACTTGCATTAAATGAAATCTTCAGAGTTCTTAAATCTGCCATTTGGTTTGTATTATATATTTTATTTATAGTTTATTAGTTATTTGTATCAATTAATAAAAAATTAAGTTTTTCGTCTGTCAAATTTGACAATTCTGTGCAATAAAAACAGTTTGACATTACCGTGCAATAAAAACGTAAAAAAGCACTAGTGCTTTAAAAAGCCACTTTTACAATGAAAAATGCGTCTACTTTCTGTACGATCGTAGATAAAATAAATTACAGACGAACTCAAATGCTATTCTTTATAAAGTTATTAACAGCGTAATAATTTGCTATGTGTTACTGAGTAAAATACATTTAATCATTCCCACTAATACAAGAACGCAATTAATATTTCGAGGGAATTTCAATCGATCAAATTATTGTCAAAACAGTCTATTAAGTAGAATGATGCGAAACTACAATATCGTTCAGGATAATCATAATATCTCTGTCTTTGGCATGTTTTTAATGGTCAATTAAAGTAATTGATTTTTCAATTTGTAGCAATGTCCAATATTATAAATAGTGATGTCGAGTGTTCACTTATTTATAGAGACTACTGAATTAGGTGTCGCTAACTGTTAATTTTCTAATTTAATTCCTTAATTTTTTAATTTAAGAACTAATCAATTATTAGAATTTAATTTAAATTTAATACTTAATTTATTTTAATTTTTACTCATCTGTTAGTATATACATCTTTATTGACAATTATTTAAAATAAAATTTAACATTTAAATAATAAATCATTGAAAAGGTCTTACTATGTTAATCTGTCAAAAGATTATCGACCAGAGGTCTTTTTGCCTTCATCTGTTATTATTATGCTTTAGTTTATTTTAATACCAACTCCTCCCTCCACTTTGTTCTTTGTATTATACCTATGCATGTATATAAAAGGTGTATCTGTAAATTAATAAATACATAAATAAATACTTTATACAGGATGTAAATATCAATCATGTTTAAATAATATATAATCGGAGGGAAGTAGTCTACCCTTAAAATCATTTTAAAAATATATGCAAAAATAGATGGACTACGCTCCAAATGAATTTTATTACTTACTATCTAAAAAAAGAGACTAAAAAGTGAACAAAAGCAAGTATAGAAGATTGTGGATGTCGAAGAGTATACTAGCTCCCTCACCTTCATGATCAAGAAAAGGTTTGAGTGGAAGAACACATTTAATTGTGAACTCCGCCTGTGCTTCTTTAGACCAAAATTTTATGTATGTTTTTTTTATTTGTGTTAATTTGTTAATATGTATTATTTTAAAAAGGAGACCAAAGATAAATAAATAAATAATAGAAACCTGTAGCGTATAGTCTTAAATATACTCACTCTAAGGGTTATAAAAAATAGTGTGAAAACAAAATAACTGTGTTTTCAATCCCAAGTTATACGGTTAAGTGTTAGTTTTGATTTTAAGTTTTGTTTTCTACATTTCTTTTGAGGTCAAATATTTGAGTCCCTTATATAAAACTTCTATTTCAGTTAATTAGAATGTTATTTATACACTTGGTTTTGTTTCACTATTTTTATATTTCTCCGACTATTTTCAACCGTTGATCATTCTCAAGAAGATATACTCAATGACATTAGAAGCGTTACGCCCAGAAGGATTTATTTATTTAATTTCATATTTTGCCAACATTCTAGCGTTACATCAAAAATAAAATGATCATATTTTCAAGAAATTTTATTAACAAACAATCTAATAAAAATTAATACTGTTTTTGGCGACCCCTTTGCTGTATACACTACTGGAGACATCTGGGCATCGACAAAATGAGATGGTCGATGTCTTCTTGGGGCATCTCGTTCCAAGCAACTTGAATTTTATGGATCAACTGGGCTACAGGCTGTGGATGGCGGTGCAAAGAGAATAGTCTTCTTCCCATGATATCCCATATTCAATGGGATTTAAATCCGGCGAATTGGGCGGCCACGGCAAAACATTTATACCAGCTTCATGAAGAAAGTTCATAGTTCGACGAGCAATATGAAGACGTGCGTTATCTTATATCTAATTAAGGCAATAAAGTCGACCGTATGACGCCTTCAATATAACGCGCAGGAGTCATACTGCCTCTAATAAAAAAAGATGTGATCGACTACCATAAGCAATAGCCCCCCAAACCATTACTCCAGCAGCCCTATGTACCATACATGCCTCTCAATAGCAAACCTAATATCGGGTCGTTCTCCACAGTAGCGTCGTACCCTTCTACGGCCATCATGCGTGTCTATGCAAAATCGTGATTCATCATACTATTCTCCCTCCTAATTCTGCAGTTCTGTGTACCAGTCCAACCTTTGGCGACAGTGTGTCGCTGTCAAAGGAAGCACTAATCTAGGACGGTATGAAAGAAGCCCAGAGAATTAAATGTGGCGGCGATATAGGGTTCGCATACTTACGGGCCTACCTTCTTCTCCAAACCATTGATCACCGATTTGACGCGTGGCAGCGAAACGGTCTCGCAGGGCTATTTGTCTTAAGCGCCGATCTGTAGTATGCTTTGGTTGACCAATTGGTCTTCCACTTGGTCCTCTACCTTTTACTCTTCACGCACACAGTATAGTCGTTGCAGTGGAATTAATACGGCGGGCAATTTCGCGATAGGACATACCGACATCTCGAAGAGCAACAATTCGACCCTGGTCAAAATCGCTCAAATGGTGATATTGTGGAGATCTTCGGACTCCAGCCATTTTGTTAAAGCTTAACACAGTCAACGGAAACACGAAAACTAAAAACATCTATACTAAACAGTTTTTATAAATAGTGACACAGTAAATATAAAAGGTACAAGGTTGAAATTGTTATCAATATATGTTTCAAATATAGTGAGTCTATTGCCAAAAAAATAATTCCAAAAAATCATTCCTTCTTTGTGTGACTCTTCTAATGTTATTGAATATATGTATAAAAGTTAATTAATATAAAAAATATTCACCACGGGTTAAGTGAGAATTTAATTAGTCGTTTAATTTCAGTATTGTTGAAGTTTGTATTAAATAAGTTCACAACTGATAGACATAAATTGTGCACCAAAAAGAATGATTTTCTTGTTCCATTATGTTGTTGTGTTGATTGATATAATATTCCTGTGCTTTGTTGTTGTCTTCGTTTGTTTCTGAAAGATAGATTTGCAATTAAATATTATACAAACATTTAGTTAGATACATATGTATGTTTTTTTTTTTGGTGTGGTGGTGAAAACCCACTACCACAGACACAAACATTCCAACGATACCACTTCTATCATAACAAATAAAATTTTCATCATTAAATTCATACATTCATCGTTTAGGGATATCTACCTCTTAGCGAAAACAACTTCATCCGAAAACTCCACTCAAATTACCAAATAGCCAAAACCAGCGTATCAGGAAAAGTAAAGACAAAGATAAGTTAGAACGAGTTAAGAAATTGGCATATAAGTAATTTAGTGGGCAGTTAGCAACAATTTTTAATATTATAAGTCTTGATAGGAGACACTTTCCGATGTTGCACTTGTTCAGAAACGATTTTCTTAGTCTAATTATTTATGGTCTTTTTTTTCTCCTGCGTAGTAATATTTCATTCCATGTTCCTTTTTATAAGAATAATTACAAATATAACCTAATTCATTCAAAGTTTGTTTTTCAATCATTTGAGAAATAATTTTTATTTGGCATTTATAACTTTTTTACACAAATATTAATTAAGGTGTGTGGTTAACTCTAAATGGTGAACATATTTGCAAATTGCAGCACACAATTATTATTAAATTTCACCAAAGAATCTCCGAAAGGATACTAACATATATTTTGAAATTGTATAGTATTCACACTCTACTGATCGAGTAGAAATAACGAAGTGTTTAGGCATTGTAACAAGTCCCATACAGAATCTAGAATCTACAAGTTGTCCCTTAGGATAGGACCCTGTTGATACGTCGTGCTCGTTATCGACTGGCGTAGGTTCGATGTGCTCTGGATCTCTTTCCCGCACACATAGGATATAGAATATTTTTTTGTGTGTGTGCCCGGAGGGTTTCCGCAATTCGAATACGGCCGTAATTCCGGGGGGGCAGGCCGGTCGCACAATGCGCACAATTTAATTCAACACGTAACGCAATTTCATACCTCGCAAACTTCGCCCCGGTCCCGGCTTAAACTCTTCGCCATACGAAAATCCGGAATTGCGGGCAAAATGGGCGGAAAGGGCGGGGGCCAGAATAAATACTTTTCGCGGCCTCTATTCTGCGCGGCTTTTAATTATTTCTAAAAAGGGCGGAATAATCGTCGGTGCGACCGCTAAAGTTTAACATCGGGTAATGGAGTTATTAAGGACAATGCCAGAAACGGCGGACGACCGTTTGTGTTCGGGATTTATGTTACTGTATTCATGCCTCTCTTGCTCAATGCCTGTTGACATATAATGGATGTGATTTATATGCATAGTTTAATATTCGCCATATAATGAGTAGCCGACAACAAATAATGTGGGATATTTGTAATAAATTTCTGTCAATAATTAATTAACTGTCTCTATTGTTTGTATAAATATAATTAACTGTAGAGTACAAAATTTATTCTACAAATCACAATACTCTTATGTTAAAGGATTCTGGGCTAAGGGACTGGATTTGACTGCGTTAAAAGGAAACTAATTATTTTATGTTTATATAAATTTGGGATAATTGTATCTATAAAGGTGGATTTTCGTTATATGTCAAATATAAATATGTTGTTGTTATGGTTAATACTAAGTAAAATAAAATCTTGTTATTATTTTCTATTTTTATTTTGTGTAAAGGGAGGTTCGAAGTAATCTTTAGCTTCAAGTTAACCTGTTAGGGATGTTAAGATTTTTAAGATTATTAGCTAACTCTATTGGCAAAGATCAGCAGATATTATTATTAACTTTAAAACAATAAGTTAAATTAATATTTTGTGAAATTTACTTATCTGTTTTTAGAATTTTAACAAAACCATATAGTCTTACATATGAAAAAATGTATTTCTTTTATTATTTGAATGAGTTGTTATCACGCATTTTATGATTGTTCTTTGAAATAAGATCTTATTGTTTTCTTAATTTGGCTATTTGTGATTTGTATATTGTAGAAATGCTTGTATTTTGTGATGTTATTTCTGATTATACTCCTAGTATCTCTTGAAGAGAGGGAATATTTTGTACCTAATATTGATATTTCTTTGTATATAATTTTACACTGATGTCTTGTTATGAGTTACTGGAAAGCCGGCATAATAAACTTATGAAAAATAAAAAAGTAAATTCATGTGACAATATATGCTATGAGGAGTTTAGATCTCTGCACACTCGATGCAAATCAATGAGCGAACAGCATGATAATAATCATGTAAACAAAGTTGAAACCAATAAAACCAGTGCATGCACTTTAAGGGAAATATTCTAATTCTGGTGATCATTGTGTAAATTATATTTGAGGAATACTAATGTATATCTTGGCAAACATTTACCACAATATAACTCATCTACCATTCATTTAGTCGATTTACATTTCAATGTTTATATCATAGACATTATTATTGTCCTAACTTTGTTACTGGATCAGTTTCTAATCTACACAATTATTATTTACAATGCAATAAATATCCGTGATGAGCAACATGGTTTCTGTTATGGCAGGGCCATTGAAATCAATTCTCTAGTATCTGCATTTTACATCTTAGATGCATTTGGAAATAATTTTGAAGTAGGTGTAGTATACATCGGCTTCTGGAAAGCATTATATTTCTTATTCTATTTTGATAAATACATTACAGGAAATCGGTGAAAGTGTATCGCTCTATCATATATTAAAACAAAAGTATATTGATAGGTTTTGTTGCAAAGCCCTGCAAACACTGGAGTTTATTAATCTCTTGATGAAAGATTGCTTTAGATCAGCGGTTCCCAACCTGGGGTACGCGTACCCCTAGGGGTACGCCATAGCTTGTTTAGGGGTACTCCAAAAAAAAGTTGTTATGGCGACAAAATATGTCTTACTAAATAAAAATCTAGTACAAGCTCTAACTGTAAGAAATGAGCCTTAGATCAGGTACGCGGAAAAAATGTTTACTTCGTCGCGCGTCGGCGGAAGATGTGTAAATTGCTGTATTTGCTGTGCTCGGTAAAGGTCTGGTTCCGCTGATGCGGCCGACAGTTGTTGTCACTTTAAAAAGCCAGGATTACACCCAAATAGTTACTAAAGTAACCAGATTTGGTAATTTCTTTCAAAAATAAACAGATTATAATATTTTTATTAATTTCCTAATCCTTAGGTATGGATAAGTGGTTGGCAAGCGGAACAAGAAAAGAGTTACAACCGAATGTAGAAGACTTTCAATTGGCAAGTTCTTCCCAAAATCGGGAGAACTGCCCTAAACCACAATGTATAATATGTGGAGACATATTATCAAATGGCTGCATGAAACCTTCCTTACTCTTAAGACATTTACAAACCAAACATGATAATTATAAAAATAAGGACCCTAGCTTTTTTAAACGCTTGGAGAAAAGTAAGAATAAATACAATTTAAAGTCATATATACTAGCATCAAATAAAGATCTGGAAAACGCCATTGAAGCTAGTTACCTTGTCAGTTACCGTATTGCCAAATGTGGCAAAAATCACACGATTGCCGAGAATTTGATTCTTCCCTGTATAAAAGATGTGGTTCGTTTTATGCTCGGGGAAGAACAAGGAAAGAAAATAAACAACATTCCTTTTTCGAACAACACAATATCTCGAAGAATTCAAGATATGTCTGATAATGTTGAGCAGATAATTATTAGCAGAATTAAAAATAGTAAATTTTTTGCTATTCAAGTTGACGAAAGTACAGATGTCACCAATTTGGCAATTTTGCTAGTCATTACACGATACTTGATCGATGACAAACCGGAGGAAAATTTGTTAGTTTGTCAGATGTTAACAGAACGCACAAGAGGTGAGGATATATTTAATGCTATAATTAGTTATTTCAAAGATAATGGTATTGATTGGTTTAAATGTTGTGGATTATTTACCAACGGTGCTAAATCTATGTCAGGCATTTTCTCTGGCCTTCGAGGTCGTGTCATAAGAGTAGCTCCTAATATCAATTGGAGCCACTGCTGCATCCATAGACAAAATTTAGTATCTAAAACCTTCCTGGTGATTTAAAAGTTGTACTTGATGAAGCTGTAAAAGTGGTTAATTTCATAAAATCAAGACCAACAAACTCAAGATGTTTTAAATTGCATGACGAACAATGGCTCCAGGTTCTTGCGTACTTATCAGATATTTTTCTACAAATAAATAAATTAAATTTAACACTCCAAAATAACTCGATAACGATCTTCGGTGCTTCGGATAGAATTGAATCTATGATGAAAAAAAATTGATTTTTGGAAATCTTGTATTGAAAAGGGCCAGCCTGAAGTATTTGAAAATTTGTATAATTTTTTATCGGAGAACAAATTACGACTCTCCCCAATAATACATCAACAAATTGTTGAACATTTGGAAGATTTAAAATCAGCATTTCGGAAGTATTTTCCCAAACCTGACGACATGAATAATTGGATTTTTAATCCATTTGAAAATGAATACTTTGAAGTAGCTAATTTGTCAATAAAAGAAAAGGAGGAATTAATTGAATTGTCAAGTGGCACCACTTTAAAATCCCAGTTTAAAACAAGAGGACTTCTTAACTTTTGGGCAGCCATTAACAATGAATTTGGGCTCATTTCCGATAAAGCACTTAAGTTTTTGTTGCCGTTTACCAGCACAGAGCTAGTAGAAAGAGCTTTCTCTTCGTACGTTTTCATAAAAAATAAATAAGTTGAATGCTGATTCAGATTTAAGGTTATACTTAGCATCGGTGGAACCCGATATAAAAAAAAAATATGTGCCACAAAGCAAGGACAAGGATCACATTAATACAGAGGAATGTGAAATAAAAGACCAATTAACAATTATTAATAAAATTATTTCTGTGATTTTAGTTGTTTAACTTTGTTGTATTTGCGTATTTTTATAAGATGTAAACATAAATATACTCTGTTCGGCTGTAATAAAAATAATAAGCCTTTTAATTTCAATGTACACCTATAATACAAAATATCCAAATTTAGGCAATTTTTATATGGTCGTGAGGGGTGGATGGGGGTACAAGCTAGATAACTGACTTAAAAGGAGGTACAGTAATTAAAAAAGGTTGGGAACCACTGCTTTAGATAATAGACGGCACTTTACTGGTATTATCTTGCTCTATAGATACCTTGAGAGTTAATACTTAAAAGTAAAACGGTAATAAGATCAAAAATACATCGAAACCGGTTCGTGAATGTTGTCGACAGGGTAAGAATAATTCAATGCCTTCACAAGTACATACATCCCTCCTCTTGCTTAGTTTATCCTAGAGAAGGGTTTATCAGGCTCATGCATATACATGTATAACGTGCGTTAATTTCTCTACCTTATTTTATTGATAAGGCTGTTACTTGACGAGACACCATTATCCACTTTAATTAATAAAATACGAATATTTTGAGATTTAATCATTTGCCTAATGATGCCACTATGAGGTAAAATAATTGTAGCAGTATCTACCAAATAAAGCACATTTTTAAACATTCAATTTTTTGGTTTTGTAAATTTATTTATTTAAAAAAAAGGGGTATATTTATTGCATTTGTTTGAGTCAACTTGCTTTGTATTGATTGAAAATATTCTTCGCGAGGCGAGTAAATATTATTAAAAACATAAACGGTAAACACTTGTTGAATTATCTATATTTCAGAATCTCTTCAATAATGTAGATAACAAGGAGAGATGATTTATAGCGGTTCGTTTCCACCGAACAAGCGGTTTTCATGTTAAATATAGGGTCGGAAGGGCTGCGGCAGCGGCAGTAGCAGAAGCAAAAAAATAACGGGCATAGGTGTAGAAGAATGAGCGACCCTCAACACTTAAACGGATGGCGCGAGTCCCTTCATCCCTTCATTGTGTCGCCAAACAATGCAAATACCTGAGAGCACGAGCCACTGCCAGTGGCAGTGTCACTGGCATTACAATTTTTACTCTCCCCCTCGTTATTCTTTGCGGCTGCCAGGGTGCGAATGTTCCACTTTCCAAATCGTTTTTATTTTTATTTTTTGTGATGGCACACGACAATTGGGGCCACGCGCGCATCTGTTTACTCGCGCCAGGTACGCGCGTACCGGTTGGGGTTCCGGTCGAAGGGTCGAAGGGCGCATCATCTGTTGCAGCCGGATTAAATCCCACCCTTGGGGTAACGACAATGCCCTCTGGTTAAAGATATAAATGGATTTATTAATATAAAAATAATAATAGGCTTATCAGTTGAGTTATGGTTTGCATTTATTATTTTTAAAATAATTAAATAAATCAACCTAATTTAAAAACCAAACCTATTGATATTGAATTATTAAAATAATTATGTATTCACTGGTAATAATGGAGCAGGTAGTATTGTTATAAAAAAGCTACTCGACAGATACGTTAACTTTTTAACTTTAATATTTATACAGTACAAATAATTCATTATTTATTATTGTATTATTTATTATATTACATTATATCATATATTACTCTATTCGCCAGCGCTCTGCATGGTGTAAACTTCTTTTCTACTATCCCTCGTATTTAAATAAACCACTACATGTACACAAATGAAAAACCATTTTTTGTATAACTAGGACTTTATTTAGTGACTATAGTTTCGGAAATTTCATCTTTTCATTTTCAAACTAGAAGCCAAAGTAAAGTAAAGTCCCAGTTAAGTGTTTCATTTGTGAATTACGGTGTATAACTGTTAACTACATGTACAGTTGAAAGAAATTTTTGGATTTTTATTATTACTTTATTATTACTCAAAAAATTAGTCATCAATATATAAAACCTGTTTAAAGATAATAAAATATAGTGAATTGGCCATAATACTACTTTTTTATTACTAATTATATTTCTAGTTTAAATAAATAACGGAATAATATTATTTCTTTCTATAAAAAAATCGGCTTTGGTTATAATAGTAAACGAACGAAATCACCTAAGACTCAACCTAATATGTATGTTTCTCCTTCAATATTGTATATTAAGTTTAAATACAGATAGAGATTTATATTTTTAAAAAAATTGCAATTAACTCAATGAACATTAACTTAACATGGTGTCCTGTTAATTTAGACATTAGCTAAATTATAAATTCTTGGAATCAAATTATAATGATTTAACACAACATATCTATGTCTCAAAGTTTACGGTTAAGCTGAAATTAGTCTTCAAACATTATAATAATAATAATAATTAATAGTGAGAAAAATAATTCGAAAATCGAACATCGGCAGTGGATCAATTCTATTTGGAATGGATTCATTCTCGCGACGGCCTTTCGCCAGAAAGGACGCGCGTAGTTATGACATAGCTGCACTGATGAGCTGTGATACAGCGAAATACGTGTCTGCAGATTGTCATTGCATAACACTTTTCGAGGAGCGGTTAAAAAAATGATAACACCACAAAAATTGTTACATCGTGCTGAATATTATTTCAGACATGTAACGACAGCTAACAGTTATGTCATTCAATGCCTGGCGATGCTTTAGTACGGGGAGTAGTTGTTTTAACTGTTAGCTAGAGTTTTTACAGTAAAATGTAAAACATAAGTGCAGAAATGCTCATAAAGAAAATTTATTTTTCTCACTATTAATTATTATTATTAAAACTGCACTAATATTTCAATATTTAATTTGTATATTATAATAATAATATTTATTAAAAAAAATAATGATCCATTAACAGGAAACTTAACATAAAGAATAGAGTCATAAAAAGCATACAGATAAGCACGCATCTTGATTCAGAATTTATTAAAATATTTTTTTCAGATAAATGTTTTTATAATTAGATACCAAATTCTTGTAGAATTTATTTTCGCAATTTTAATAAATGTGACTTAAATAGTTTAAAGTTGTTTATTTGTCTGAGTTGTTCTGGTAATTGATTTTAATATTTCATCCCAACATACTATGGCGATCTCTCGACAATCCTAATGCGATGTATAGGATAAGCATATAAGGCAATGTGTTGGGTTTCATAATTCTGGTTATGTTTATGTTCATTAAATTTATTTTTATATTTAAAGTTAAATATCAAAATTTTGTAGACAAATAAGGTATACAAGGTTTGAGTATTTGCTTGACGAAAATGTTTTCAACTGTATAATTAAAGTTATATATTATTCTAATTGCTCTTTTTTGCATAATGAAAATTTTCTAAGCTAAAGTGCTATTTCCGTAAAATATGATCCATAACGTAATAATGATAGAAAATTTGCTGTGTATATGGTGATAAGAATTGTATTATCAACTAAAGGTTTCAATATTCTTAGAGCATAGCATACAGAACCATTGCAATGAGATTTCCAATCTAATCTATGGTCAATTTCAATCCCTAACAGTTTTGTTATAGTTGTCAGGTCTAAATTAATTATTTTCAATTTAAGTATGGGAATTTCTATCTTGGGGATTTTGTAATGGAACATAATTGTTTTTGTTTTGAAGTCATTTAAAATAAGTTTATTTTCAATCATCCAAATTTGGATTGCTTTATATCAAGAAATAGCTTTATTTTATAAATCATCGACGTCATATCCAACTATTGATAAGTTGGAATCATCTGCATATGAATTAATACTACCGCTATTTTTATAAATTATCAAAGAAAGGTCAATTACAAATATTAGGAATAATAAGGGCCCCAATATGCTCCCCTGTGGTACACCGATATTTGTTTTTCCCTCTGTAGACAATTTATTATGTATTTCTGTTCTTTGAATACGATTTTTTAGAAACGATTATATTAACATTAGTGCAGTCCCGCGAATACCATATCGTTCCAGTTTTTCAAGTAAAATTGTATGATTAATTGTAACAAATCCCTTGGAGAGGTTACGAAAAATTCCCAAAGAAATTTTTCCGTCATCCAACGCATCTGTTATTCACTGAAGGAAATCAAATATCGCATAATGAGTTAATTTGTTTTTCAGAAATCCGTGTTGAGCATCATCGATCAGTTTATTTGTTTTAAAAAATTGAATGATTCTTTTTGCAATTATTTTTTCTAGTATTTTAGAGAAAATGCTAAGTTAGAAAGATCGTTGGGATCATCTTTTTTATATACTAGGATTACTATTCCATATTTTACGCATTGTGGAAAAATTCCGAATTGCAAATATTTATTAATTAAATATGTCATCGGTTCTAGTAATTCATTTATTCCGTATTTCACTGGACGTATGTTTATTTCATCATATCCACAGCTGTTTTTATTTTTCATTGCCTGAATAATATTAAAAACTTTAACTGATATTACCTGAGTTACCAAGAATCTATTTCGTCTTGGTATTAATTGGTATTTTATTGTTACTTGATAAATTTGGAAGTTGATTAACTAATGTTGTTGCAACATTTATAAAATAATCGTTAAGTATATCTAGTTTCTCTTCCATTATACTATTTGTTGATTTTAGTTTATTATTACCAACTAAATTGGTAACAACAGACCACATACTTTAATTTTTATTGTCGCTATTTGAAAGTTTTAGTTCCACTTTAGAGCGATTAGCATTTTGCAATAGTTTAGTGTAATGTGTATTACATTCGACATATAGTTTTTTCGTGTTTTCATAAAAATTTTTCATCACTTATAAATAATCAGGAAGATTCTTGCATTCAATTATTTCTGGAGTATATCTATAACTCTTCACATGTCGCGTTTTCTTTAGTCCAAGAGGCAACACGTGGTAGTGGTTGTCCTTATTGTATGCATACATGCATCCCAATTAGCATTTACATTATACGTGCTATAAATATCATCCTAGAAATTGTTATAACTTATATAATTAACGAAATTTGATATATTGTCGTATTTTATCTGTATTAGATTGTTGTTTGCTTTTGGGCCCCATAAGTTTTTAGACGAGGTGAGCAGCGTGTCTCAAATATACAAGTAGTGTAGTCACCGTGTATGTTGGTTACTATATTATCAATCATATAAGCATTGAAATTTGATAAAATATTCTGAAATTTATTTGATTTTTGTTTTTTTATGCTTATGTTAATAATAAAATGTATTAAAAACCTTTAGTTCGTTGTAGAAAATTAAATAATAATTTTAAAAATACGAAAACATTTCGTCAATCTACTACAATGAGTCTTACTAAGACTACAAAACAAATTAATTTTGAAACAACAATTCTCTGGCTAATATCTCGACAAACATTAAATAATACAAAATTAATTTGCGTGTTACATATAGTACAACTATTAAAGCAACACTAATTTGAATGAAATTAGTTCTATTGACTAAACTAAGTTTACTGATGTAGATTTAGGAAATTTTTAAAAGTGTTTAGAAGTACATCAAGTTTAGTAAACATTGTGTTATGCTTATAATTAGGTTCCCTGTAAATTACAACACAAACGTATGTATCTTTTTTTGTGAACCACTTCATTGCTGCGCATTCAAAATTATCGCATTTAGAAAGTTTATTAATGTCAGTTCGAACAATAAATGATAAGGACCAAAGAGCGTCAAGTTTGCCAGTGTTCCGTAATACCTAAAATAATACATTCAGGGTCATTTTTTAACATTTCTTCAATTTTACGTGTATTATTATAAATAGATCTTATAGTAGTACGAATAATTGATTAATAATTATTTACAGTCGTGTGACATTCATTTGATTTTAATTTGTTACTTATTAAGTGATATCCTATAGGCTAGACAAACAGCCTGTAGGATGCACATAAATGGACACACTTAAAATGTGGGGTCATCAGGACCAGCAGCATTTAAAGCAGTCAAGAAGAAGACATCCTAAAAATGAGGTCCGATTTCACTAAAGTTGTACACGCATCCCGCAGATTCAAAATAAGCATAACACAGCGGAGTGAATAGATAAATGGAACATACCCGGGAACGAGTATAGGAACCATCTGGTACACAGACGGGACCAAAAATATTAAAGGAACCGGGGCTGGTATCTATGGAGGATTCAATAGGAGCAAACAATTCGCGAATGCTCTGAGGAAGCATGTCCCCATTTTCCAGGCCGAAATAGCCGCCATTGACTGGTGTGCTCGTCATGTAATGGATTTGGAACTTAACAAAGGACCAGTTACTATTATGATGGATAGCCAGGCAGCCATAAAAGCGCTATCTTCTTCAATAGTGCAGCCCAGGCTGTTGATGACCTGCATAAACAGGGACGGATGCACTGGCGTCTACAAGAAAAACACAGCTAGTATGGATACCCAAGGACCAAAAAATTATTGGACACTTGGGGACTTCCTAGCCAAATAAGAGGCAACGGGTGAATTCGTTAAGGGTTGTTTATAGAAAGGCATTCTGAGAAACCAACCAAGTGCCTTTCTATAAACAACCGTTAATTATTAAGTGATGTTGTTCGGTTTCATATATTTTTGAAAAAACCTTGTAACTGCGTTTCTATTATTCGTTGTAATTCTGGAAGCAAAGGACTTTTTCGATATTCTGTGATAATTTAGTTTGTTTTTCCTTTTTTTGTTCGGATTGATCTGTTGCTCGATTGTTTGTTTATTCGCGTCATTGACAGACAAATATCTTAATTTATAGCTGAGGGCAGCTTTTGGTTTTGCTTGAGAGGTGTCGTTAACTTCCATGGATACAACTGGTTTCTTAGCCGTGTTCGAGTTGTTTAATATCTACGATAGTTGTTCGGTAAATAACTCACAACACTACAGTTTTCCACTGCTTATCACCAGAACACTTATAAAATGAGTCTTTCTAGTCGCTCAAGTTAACTACAAACTTGTGGATATCCAAGATATCGATTGTTAAACAATTTTCAGATATAAACAGGACATCCTGTATTTCTGTTGACATTAGAATCACATAAAATCACCATCACAATACTTTTCTGCACTTCTTACAAGGAATTTAATATTTTTATAATATATTTTATTCTTTATTAGGTTTCACTTAAAATCGTCTCATTTTTAATGCTGTAATAGTTTGTATTGCCCTTTATTTTTAAATAATAATATTAATCATCATCACAGTGTCAGTGATATTTGTGTTGTTTTAGTTTCATGTTTTTATTTATACTGAGGTAATGCAAATATTATTTGTCACATTTTTCTCCAATTTGGTTGATTTAGCTAAATAAAAAATTTGGCTTCTTAATAAGTATATATTAACATTTATTAGCACATATTTATATTTATATGTTAAATTTAAATACCGATATACAAGATATAAAAATAATTATAAAAGTACCAACCCTTTTGAAAAATCATATTTTGCAATCATTGCGAATTATTTTTTAATTGCCATAAAAGCTAATACGATTTTGATAATACAATGTTTAAAAATTAGAATTATGAATAATTATGTACTTCATAATACCGTCATTTCATTATTTCTTCTTTTTCCTACCCCAATTTCATGAGTCACCGGCATCATATTTCCTCATCTATTCAGACACATTTTTATTCTTTTCCATTCATTCCGTATATTTTTCTGTCAAGAGTCTCTAAGTATCGTTTCCACTCCTACATTTTTCGTAACATTCTTGCAATCAGCTTACCTTGCCTGTCGCGTTCATATTTAGCTCGAGTACCAGTAAATTTAAACGGAAAGCAGTAGAAACAAACAAATGAAGGTTTAAATAAATAAACTTATTTAACATATAAATATGATTGCGTGATAACCATAAATAAATAGTATATAATTCTATATACTTACATCAATAAATAATCTAAAAAAATAGAAGCAATAATTTAAGTATGCAAATTAAATATTTTAATTTGTAGTGCAGTATTAATAACGATAATTAATAATGAGACAAATAAAATCTCTATGAGCATTTCTGCAATTATGTTTTACAGTAATTGTAAAAACTCTAACCAACAGTTAAAACAACTACTCCCCGTACTAAAGCACTGCCGGGCATAGAATGACATAACTGTTAGTTGTCGTTACATGTCTGAAGTCATATTCAGCACGATGTAACAATTTTTGTGGTGTTATCATTTTTTAACCGCTCCTCGAAAAGTGTTATGCAATGACAATCTGCAGACACGTGTTTCGCTGTATCACAGCTCCTCAGTGCAGCTATGTCATAACTACGCGCGTCCTTTCTGGTGAAAGGCCGCCACGAGAATGAATCAATTCTAAATAGAATTGAACCATTGCCGATGTTCGATTTTCGAGGCGGGTTCAATTCTATTTATCTATTATCTCTTTCCAAATCTGAGAAATGAGCTTCTAGAAAACTACCAATGAGAAGTGATGGATGCGCATTTTACTGACAAAGATAAATCATTTTTTTATGAAGGTATTAGTTAATTCATAGATCATAGAATATATTGAAAAAGAAAAATAATTAATAACTTAAATACGCACCATAAGAAGCCGCAAAATGTCAAAAATTAACACGAACGAAGTTTTTCAACGAATACCACCAGAAGTAGACCAATGTGACTTCATCGAAACGTTATAAATCAAAACCATTAAAACTTTCAAGTTCAAATAATTATAATATGTAAAAAAATAAAATATTAATTAGGAAAGAACTAACGGCTAATATTTAAAACAACTAATCTTCGCACTAAAACTCCGCCGTGCATATAATTAAATAACTGATAGCTACCGTCGCAGGACTTCACATTAACTACAAATGTATTTTGTACTGTTGTCACAATTATCACGTAAAGACAATCTCCAGGCACGTATTTCGCTGTCAGTGTATCAATTTTAATAAAAGCGAATCATCGCCGATGGATTTATTTTGGGGGCTCATTTAACAAACAGCACATAATACTTTGCTGTAAGTTTTTGCATAAGTGTTGTAAGATAACGGTGCAATAATGCTGGAAGATTTTTTTTCATTAACATTTTTAATTTCATATATACAGGGCGAGTCTGTAACTTGGAATAAATTCAGTAAATAATAGAAAGTTTATTTTTTGAAAATATGCTCGGATAGCTCTAATAGTATTTTAAATTGCGCTCTTTATGATGTAATAATAGTTATTTAAGCTACAAATGTAAAAAGTGATGCTTTATTGCACGAACTGGCGTTTAAAAACACGAGCGAGGAACGAGAGAGTTTTTTTAAAGCCAGGAGTGCAATAAAGAAACTTTTTACACGTGTGCCTTACAAAAGAATATATTTTTATGAGTAATATTTTAATGTCATTTCAATAATTAAATTAATGAAAACATATTTTACCCACAGTGCACTAATGAAAGCGTTACTTAGCAACCAGTAAACAAGTTGCACAAATGTCGGCCGCCATTATTATTTATGGAAAAAATGTTCGCTTTATTGTAATCGCTTCGACTTGCATTAAATGAAATCTTCAGAGTTCTTAAATCTGCCAATTGGTTTGTATTATATATTTTATTTATAGTTTATTAGTTATTTGAATCAATTAATAAAAAAATAAGTTTTTCGTCAAAAATTTGTGCTATAACATATTAATCTGTCAAATTTGACATTTCTGTGCAATAGAAACAGTTTGACATTACCGTATAATAAAAACGTAAAAAAAGTACTAGTGCTTTAAAAAGCCACTTTTACAATGAAAAATAATGCAAAAAGCGTCTACTTTCTGTACGATCGTAGATAAAATGTTATACAGCATGTCCCAAATATGAGATTTGACGTCATCGACTATTTTTTTTTTATAATGGCAACCCTAATTTCTTTATCACTATTCTTAAAGAGTATATCAAGCTCATGCAGCTCATGCTTCATCGGACAATCTGCACGAGTGATTTGAGGGGATGTTTATTTCATGTGGAGGTGATGTGAAGTGGCCATCGCAGGTCTATGCGAATAAGCCACAAACCACAGTGACCCTTCAAAGCCAACATAAACAATGCTATCGGACAAATTCAGCCTTATTTATACGCGAGAAACACCCCTGAATCGAATTCGTTGTAACTTTGTTAAAAGAATATTTTGTAAAAACAAAGCGGTTTATCAATAATTTTTAATTATCCTTTAATATAGGTAATATTTCCGGATTGCTCCTTCAAATTATTTCATATTTTGTAGGTTGTATAACAGTGCTTAGGCTGTTGTCAATTTACTTAAAACAATAAACAGATATCCTTTATTAAATAAAGTAAAATTCCACCTTTATTTCTGAATTTTTCGCTGCCACTTATTGCATAATCAGACACTTGTTTATTTCATTCTACTACATTAGGTTTAATTTTTATATGTAGTAATTATTTCTCTTTTTTTTTCAATATTAAATTTATATTATTGAGACGCGTCAGTTTTCTATTTATTAATAGTTTTGGTAATTACTTTTTATTTTCATAAGAATATTTTATATTTTTTATATTTTCATTATTATTATCTACGGTTTTTGAGTTTCATGGATACGCTTTTCTTTACTATGTACTCTAGTAAAAAATATTAGATTAGATATTGATAACATATAAGTAAACGTTGCAAAAATTCTCTTCGCATATGCTTGCCTTTAAATACAGGGTGTACCATTAGTGTGTGAAAGATTGTGGGTTTATTAATATACATTTTTAGAATCCATTATCGGGTCATAGTGGAGGACCCTTAAGGCTACTAGATAAAAATATTTTTGACTGAATTACAATTATTATATAGGGTGATTCATATAACAGTCGTATTTTTTAAATAGAACCCCCTGTATATTATTGCATATTTACATTACTGGATCAATTTTGATATGACTTTACATAGTATCTAAAATTATTCGTCATTTTAACAAAAAGTAGGCGTTCGGTAATAATTGAATATCGCAGCTATCATAAAACTTAAAAGGTCGTGACTCTGCAATGTTACTAATGATGAAATGTACCAACGAAGACTGGACGGTCAAAGCCACACTTGTTATGTGTTAAAAAAAATCGCTACACCAATTTACAAATTCCATCAACGGTAACTTGATTTTTTAAATGGAACTATAAACTGATTGAGGTTGTAGGCACTTGCTTCGTGATACATTTTAATTAGTTGAAAAATAAAAAATACTTTAACTTAGTAAAGTATTTTTTATTTTTCATGGAACTATAAACTTTTTTGTGCATCAACATGTAGTATTTAATTATCTTTCTAGATATATCTTGTTGTCCACCTTCTTCTTTTACAGTTTTTTTTATGTAAGAATTTCAGATAATAAAGTATTTTTTTAAATTTTCAATACGTTGAAATATTAATAAATACCTTTTTAGTCATAAAAAATGTATTAACAAGTTGAAAATAAAAAAAAATAAAAAAAACATATAACAATGCATTACTTTGATTACATGAAATAAAAACATTAATACAGCAACAAAAATGTATAGTAAAATGAAAATATTAACTATTTAAGTAAATGTTCAAAATGTCTACCGTCTTTTTCTACACAAATATGAATTCTTCTACAAAACTAAATTTTAACTCTATTTAACATTTGTAAATTGATTGTAATGAAAGCTCTTCTTATTCTGTTTTTCATATTTTCCGCTGTTGTTGGTGGTTCCGCATAATCTTCTTTCTCCTCGATATACCCCCACAAAAAAAATCCATTGGAGATCGCGCTTTCTATCCACCTTTCACCGAATGTTTTATTGAGCCATATACTTACGGTGTAGAGTTGCTCCATCCTGTTGAAAGTACATACCTCTAATTTGAACAAGTGGCCCATCTTCAATATCCAACATCTTGTTTAACAGACAAATGTACAACAAAAAATATATATAATACATGTATGGTAGATGATGTTAGTGGATTAGTCTGTTAAATGGCTATCGACCAGCGGTCTTTCAGCGTCGATTTATCAGTTTTTATATGTCTTGTCAGTCTATCTCTGATGGTGGTGATGATGATGGATGATGTGATTCGATGAATTCGAATGTTGTGAATGAAGGGGTTTTATATTTAGGGATTAGGTCAGGATTTCTGCGCAAGCAGTAAAGGGAAAGGATGTGTTGGTTGAAGGAGTTTTTGGAAAATGTTTCGCTAAGGTATAGAAGGCGTTTATTGATGGGAATAACAGAGGTAGTGTCATATAGGAGTTGGTTAGAAGGATTATGTAATTATGTAATTTTGGTTAAAGCTCTTATGGAGGATCGCTCACTAACTTGGATATTATGGATAGTGGGATTGCAGGGGTTTAGGAAAAAAACATTACCATAGTCAAGTAAAGGGCGGCAAATAATTTTGTAAATTTTAACGTCTGTTTTTATGGATATTCCGTTGCTTTTGTAGATTATATTCCTAAATAATTTGGCCCTTGTAATGATTTTTGCCTTATTTGAAGCTGTGTGACTTTTAAAGTTTACTTTTTGATCTATGGTAATACCTAGGTATTTTATGGACGTAGAAGGGGAAACAATTGTGTGGGAGATATGGATATTAAAGGTAGGATTGTTGTTACGGTGATAGGGAATTGGAAGCTGGGATTTGTGGGGATTGATTTTATTTCGCTATTTTGCAAACCAGTGCTCCAGTGACTCTGAGGGATCTGTTTGAAATTGCTTAATGATAAAAATAATGTGGGAAGGAATTTTGAGGAGGTAACATTTATACAACAGACCTTGATGCCAGACAGAATCGAAGGCTTTTTGAACATCCAGTAGTAGGGTGGCTGATGACTTTCCTTCAAGGTGTGTTGACTGGATGTTTGAGGTAAAGATGGTAAGAGAGAGGATAGTGGAACGTTTACCTAGAACGGGAAGTAAGGTAATGGGACGGTAGCTGGTTATTGCGGATGGAGGATGGTCACGTTTTAGGATACAGATGATAATACCAAGTTTCCATTCGGAAGGAAAATATTGGTGTTGGTTTTTGCCCTTCTTTAATGTGTTAAAATAGTCTTCTTCTGTGAAAATGTCCGTCGGTTTTGAACTGTCATTAAATCTAAAGAATCGTTGTACCAGTCGTTTATGAGCTGAAACTTGGTCAAAATTAGGGTCTTGTGTCTTTGAATAAATAGAATTGAAATGGTTTGCAAATTTACGTGTGATAATGTCTAGTCTCGTCAGTAATAGGGTCGTACAGTTCTTGTAGTTTGTCTGTCTTTTTGTATATGCTAAGTTTCCTAATTTCTGTCCAAAAGTTTTTACCTCTTGATTCGTTGATTTTTCTACAGCTATTAATCCAAGTGTCTGTCTTATATTCCGTAATTAGTTTTTTTAATGTCTTTATTCAGTTTGTTGAATTTTTGTCGAAGTTCAGGAATGTCCGTTAGTTGAATGACTCTTTAGATTTGTCTTTTATATTTGATAAGGCGAAGGATAAAATTTGGGAGAGGATATTTATAAAATTGTTACTTAATATGGCGAGTATTTTGTTTGATCGATTTATATAGGATGTCATTGAATTGGGTAATGGTATTAAGATTAATGTTAGGGTTGGAAGCGATGAATTGTGTCAAGTCTGAAGCTACTGTCTTTGTGTCACATTTGTTAAAATTGTAAATGAGGTTAGGAATTTGTTGTGGGAGATTAGACGGGATTTTAATTTGAAAGGTGATGGCTAGGTGATCGGAGCATAGGTCGGGGACAAGGTTGACAGAGTGTATGAGGTTTGGGATGTTTTGGGTACAGAGTAGGACATCAGGAGTGGTTGCTTGTGTGTCATTCATGATAAAAGTGGGTGGAGTAGAGATACGTACAAAGTTAGAGTTGGTTAGGAAAGATGAAAGGTGTCGTGATTTTTGTTTGCTGATATTGAAGTCGCCAATGATAGTTGCATTATTGAAAAGTGAGTCTTTTATGAAAATGGAGTTTTCAATAGGAAAATGAGGGTTAATGTATACATGAAAGAAATTAATTTGGAATGTGGGAAAGGAAATGGTAAAATGTAAACATTCATTTAATGGGTGATTTATTTTAGGAGGATTTGCCTATTTTAACTGAGGGATGGGATGCAGCTAGTGACCCCCCTCTGATGTTTTCATTATGCACTGAATAAATCTGAATAATACTAATAATAATAATAATAATTTATTTATGTTATGAACTCTTACAAAGTTGTACATAAGTCAATATTATAAAATAATTAGTTAAAATATAAAATATTCATGTATACATTAATATTATTAAAAATTTTACATAAGGATAAATTATTTAAGAAATATTCGAAAGTCTGTTAAAAATTCTTCCAATGTGTAGAATGGTTTATTTGAAAGATACGCCTTTAGATTTAATTTGAATTTATTTGTATTGCTTACATCTTTTATTGATTGTGGAAGTTTGTTAAATATCTTGATAGAATAATATAAGGCAGATTTTTCGTATAAGGTGGTTTTATGTAGTGTGGTACGTAAGCCATTTCGATATCGTGTATTATGGTTATAAACATCGGCGTTTGTTGTAATTTTATGCCTATTTGAGTGAATATATATATATATATATATATATATATATATATATAAGAGTAAGAAAGGCGTTATCTACAAATATCTTTCGACATGTTTCGGTTCTTTTAAGTCCAAATATTAGTCTTAAAATTCGCTTTTGTGCTATAAATACTCTGGACGTATCAGAGCGTCCCCATACAAGAATATTGTATGAGATGTGAGGATAAACTAGCGCATAATACACATTAATTAGATAGTTTGTAGCGAGCAGATGTTTGGTTTTTAGGATGGCAAAATATGCACTGTTGAGTTTAGCACATATATGATCAATCTGGTATGACCTAGATAGTCGTGCATCCACAAAGCTTCCGAGAAATCTTGTATACTCCAATTCGTTGTTTGGGCCATCTGGTTGTTTTCGGTTGTAGAACTTAACTTGGACTGTTTTATTGATGTTAAGCAGTACGTTGTTTCGTTTGCACCAATTCGATATTTGATCGTTTGCGGAATGAATCGAATTCATTAGATCTTCTGGTGTAGGTCATGATACGATTACTGTTGTGTTATCGGCGAATGTAACCAATTTTCAGTGGTTTATATGATTACTGAGGTCGTTAATAAATATTAGGAACAGTAGCGGACCTAATGAAGATCCTTGCACCACCCCTTTATCTATATGATGTTTTTTTGATGTTGCCTGACCAATCTGTACGTATATCTGTCGGTTTGATAAGAATGAAATAGTCAGTTTAAGAGCAGCACCGCGCACTCCTAGTGCATATAGTTTTTCTTGCATAAACATAACCTCGACGGTATCAAATGCTCGCGAAAAATCATAGAACAACCCCGCGACGCACTGGTTCTGGTCTAGACTTTTGCTAATATATTCTAGGAGGTCTACTGATGCTGTCTCTGTTGATCGGCATTTTTGAAAACCGTGTTGATGTTCAGCAAGTAAGTTATGACGGTTAAGGAAATGTCTTAGCCGAGTTGTCAACGCCTTCTCAATTATTTTTGAAAATACACTAAGGACTGCTACTCCGCGGTAATTGTTGATGTCTAATTTTCCCCCTTTTTATATATAGGCGTTACTTTAGCAGTCTTTAGTTCAGTGGGAAACTCACCTTATAAAAAGGTCTCGTTTATGAGGTACTGTAGTGGAATTACGATTTCACGAGCGACACTTTTTAACACTTTAGTTGAGATTCCATCAGGATCGGCACATATACCGCTGGGCAAAGACATTATTAAATTAAAGACGTTTTTTTCACTTACTGGAGTTAAGAATATGGTATGTGGGTGAAGTCTTGAGGTTGTGCATTGGTCTGATAAGTTGTCTCCGAAATGGTTTCTGATTATTAAGTTGGTTACGTTAGAGAAGTGGTCGCCGAATCCCTGCGCAATTTTCTGAGGTTCATTTAGTAGTACATCATTATATTTAATTGATGTTATATACTCGGATTCTTTAGTGTTCCCCAATTCTTGGTGTGCCATATTCCATAGAGTTTTTGCTTTATTGGATGCTCTGTCTATTTTATTTGCGTTATTGTTTAATTTAGTCTCTTGTATAAGTTTCCTATGTTTTTTCTTTTCTTCGTTATACCATAGTTTATGATAGTCGAATTAGTTGCAATCATTAGATCATGAAGACTTCTTAACTTACGACTGGGCTGAATAATGTTGTTTGTGATACAATGTTTTTTTTTTTTCATTCACAGGTTTTCTTTTTAGGGGACAGCATAAGTTTAACGCATGAATGAACATGTATTTATATTATTGGATTGAATGAGAGACCAATCTATTTTGCTTAGAAAGTCTTCCATCTCTCTTAGATTCTCCTCTTTCGTTTGCATATATTCGATTACAGTTTTTTTTCTTCTTTGTGCAAGATGATCTGATAAATTGCAGTTTTCTGTTTTTACTACAAAGTAATTTTCGGGCACGTTTGTTACTAAATAATCTATTTGTGTAGCTGATACACCATTTTTATTTAGTTGAATTCTAGTGGGTTCTTGTAATTTATTGATTAGTTTAAATGAGTCGAAGCAGTCTTTTAATACCTTAGAGTCAGCTGAATTACTTAAATAATCAATGTTTAAATCGCCGCATAATACTATATATTTATGATTTTTGTATATTTCATTCAACAATTCTACAGATTTCTGTATAAATATTTTTATGTCTCCGCTTGGTGGTCGGTATATAGCTACTATGGCAATTTTATTATTATCTACTGAAACTAAACATGCTGCACTTTCTATTATATGTTCGATATAGTATTTTTGTGTAATTTTAAGTACTTTTGATGGGTATTTTCTACTTGCAAATATAATACACCTGCCATGTGAACTGTTCTTCCTGTTGAAAGTTGCCACTTTTTGGAAGCCTGGAATGTTTACATAATCAATGTTGTTCTCATTGCACCAGGTCTCCGTTATACATAAAATGTGGGGTTTATCTTGTAGAAGCGCTACTTCAATTTCATTGGTTTTATTAAATATACTTCTTATGTTCTGGTGCCATATTGTTAGGTAATTAAAAGCAGGTTTTTTAGTTTCTTTAGTGCCGTTTACGTCGCCGGTATATTGAGGTCCGAAAAAACTTAAATTCGCTTATCTGTATACCCACGGGCCATATTTCTGGATCAGTTAAAATAATGTTACTCTCTGCGGGAACTCCAATTTTAAAACATGTATATCGCTTTGAATTAGCGCGATCTTCCCGTTCGAGTGTTTCAATTGAGAATTTAATTTCTGGGAATAAATGGTCAATTTTGAAAGGAGAATGGAGTTTTGGATTTGGTTTCAACGAGCACGCAGCGGTGTGTAGGGATGTTAGTAAGGTAGTTGTTGAGGATTAAGGATATATTAGCGAGCGAGTTAATGTTGCAGTACAACACATTGAGGCTATTGAATGTTGATGATACCTTTTATAATATTAAATCCATTTACTTCGTTTATCACGGGTTTAGTTCCTTCTTGGTCTTCGATGTAAGAAATATTTATTCATTTATTTTAATTTTTTAATTTTTTACTTTACAATATCCTGTTAAAATAAGGTAAGCAAAATTGAGATTTACAAGTTAAAAAATACAAAAATTTAGGTCTTGCGGGCGGAGTTCACCATGTGTTCTTCCACTTGGGACCTGCTTCTGATGACGAAAATCATTCTCTGCAACGTATTTTTTACCAAGTAGGTAATATATTGGCCATTACTGGCACACTTTTGTCCATTTTACATGGAAAAATTGTAATTACTGTAATATCTGTCAGTATATTACAACAAATATTTCCAAACGATTTTTAAATGATTCTTCTCTTGGATGACGCCTTTGATCTTGCTTTATACACTGTACCATATCAACCAATTTATTCTGAGATAAAATAGTCATTTTTATTGATAAAAGTTAATATCAACTATTGAACAAAAACTGTAATTAGAAATAGCGGCTGTTACCTGCTACTAATTTGTAATATCAAAGTATGCAGAACTAAATCATTTGTTTTTCTTGGCTTACTAACAAAATAAATAACATCAAAAATATTGTGAATTAGTATAAATTTTTAAAATAAAAAAACTTAAAAAGATAAATATATACAATCTGATATCGTTAGAAAGGTAAATTTTACATTTGATGCACCAAGAAAAAAGTTTGTAGTCCCATTAAAAAAAGTTATCCATGGTTGAAGTTTTGTAAATTGGCGTAGCGATTTCTTTTTGGCTTTAACCGTGCGGCCATTAGTAGTATATTTCATGATTAATAATATTACAGTCACGGTCTTATACGTTTTATAATAGCTGCGATATTTAACTTTTACCGAATGTCTACTTTTTGTTAAAATGAAGAATTGTGACTAAACGAATTATTTTAGATAAATCCAAATATGCAATAATCTTCCATCCACATATTAATGGTACACCCTGTATATATTAAATGGTATAATTTTATGAAAATTAAAATACTTTAAGTTTAAGAACTATCTCAATTTTTAAAATAAACACATATTGTAAACTTGTAAAATTAATATAATTACACTTAAACAAAAACATTTTTTTCTTTTCAAGAATTTGAAAAATAATCAAACATTTTAAGGATTTAGAACTTTAAAAGTAACCAAAGACATAATTTTATATAGAATTCTATAACTACAAGAATATATATAGAATTCTAAAACTATAACATATATTTTAGTATATTATTATTAAAATTAAATTAACATTTTAAAAACCTATAGAATTCTCAAAACATCTAAAATATACATAATTTTATTTATTAATAATTATATATTATTAATAAATAAATAAAATTATATATATATTAATACATATTTAAAATTTATTAGATTTTTTAAAAGGTCTCTAACTGTAAGAAATTTCATAACTTCAAAGGGTATATAGCTATTAAAATGTCTGTAGTATCTAAAATAGATTGAAATATAAGCATTTTAAGTAACAAAAATCTTCTATATAATAATTATTTATTATAATTAAAATTTCCTTTACAAAAAATAGAGTTTGTATAACAGAAATAGTGTTACCAAATCAATTGTGCAATTAAATATTGTTCCCCATCCACAACAGCCACGGACCAGTTTCGATCTTTTTGGATCTCATCAGCGTAGCGCAATTAGAGACAGGGAATCAAGATTCACTTAGGAGGTATTTAATTCTCCGGGTTAACCACCTATTTGTGATCTAGTGAAACGTTTAGACTATAGATGGCACCTTAATGGTTTTATCGTATCAATTGTGCAATTCTATTTGACTTAATAAAACTAAAATAAATCACTATTGCTCGATGTTGTGTTTTACAAAGGTTTTAATAATTTATAACTTTTTAAGAATTTTTAATTTCTGTAGTAAATTAAATATACTTTTTCCAAAATAATTAACAATTAATTTTAATAATTTTCTTATTTGTTTATAATATAATATATAAACAAATAAATTAAAACTTAAACTTTTATATTCCTCCTCTTTATTAAACTGATACTTATAACATTTTGTTGAATTTGATACAGTTTATTCATGTTTTTACTTTCCATATTACGTAACTTATCAAACAAATGGTAAAAAGAATGAGAAACTGAACAAGTTTACGATTTGTTTTAATAACATATTTCTCGTAAAGTTTTTGACTTGTGAGAGAAAAAAAGATATTTTCTGCCTATTATTATTAAAGTATGGGAGTTACATTAAATTTATAATGATTCTATTAGTGTTTTTATTTTTCATTATTTCTTATGTTTTCTCTATATAAATATTTTGAACAGGTAAGTTATTGATATAGATGAGTTTAAACATATCTGACATTATTTTCTTGTAATTTTCTTCTTTTAGTTGGATTTGAGCTGAGATACTAGCTCTTATAAATTTGTTTTTATCCATGTTTATTACTCTTTAATACTTAGCCTCTATTGCTTTTATATATCTGTATTATAATATTTAATAGATGCGTTATTAAATGGCTTATTATAATTTTATATAATATTGAATTCCGTTATTTGTAATATTGCAATATATATAGATTAATTAGTATTACCTATCTATTGTATAACTTCTAACTGTTTTCCTAATTTTTCTTTAATTTGCGCAGATGTTGCGATGACAGAGATGGAAGTTTGAAATCACTATGTATGTCACAGTTGTGAATAAAAAATATAAAAATCCATGCATTATTATTTAAATAAACAATTACTGTTTGAACAGTTGAAAAGTTACCTAAATGGTCATCTATACTATATGAAATATCATCTGTTAAAAATGATGAGCGTTGAGATGTTGAAAATCTATATCTATTAAGGTTGTAAATAACCTAGATTTTCAAAAATGTGTGTTTATTTTCACTGTTCACTTTCATTTATCTGAAGAAGCAATACATTTGCGAAACAATTGTAGTAAAAATAAACACACATTTTGAAAATCTAAGTTATTTAAAACTTTATTAGACAAATGTGTAATATATTGAATATTACAAGGAAAGTTGCTTTATCATCTGGATAATTAGAGGTATTATATTTTATTGCTTCTTGAATAATACAACAGAGATATGTAACCTTTAGTTCGACTATATCATATATTTTTGTTTGAATAGTCTGGAATATATATCTGAAATATTATTCCTTTGCAAAGAAAACGAATTAATTCACCGGTACTGTTAATTTCTTACCCGTGGTGTTTATTCAAGCTATAATTGATCGTGGCTCCACCATAAAGCAAATAAGCAATGGCGAACTGGAAAAATCAGTACAAAAAAAAGAACAATAGCGAGTACAGAAACAGTACGCCAATTCATCATTTAGCCCAACTGCATAAGACATCAGACTATAAATTAAACTATACCGGACTATTCATTTGACGTAGTCATCATCACCTTTAGAAATGTAAATGCGCCTCCCCACCCCTCTGTAAAGGCAGGAAATGCACCCCATTTCAAATGCACCCCTTGTCATGAACTGTTGGAAAACAACCCCGAACTAGCAGCAACATGTACACTACCGCTCTCCTGTTGCAATCGATAATAACCAGAATGAATGTATTTGTAAGGAATCTAACAGTTTCTAGGCGGGTGTTATTTCAATACATGCAGCGGAAACCAATATGGAACATGTGTTTTTACTACTGAAGGTTCAAACACTATAATAAATAATTTATTTGAATATATCTTATAATACTCATAAATAAATCTAATAATTTAACTGAAAATGTTTGTTTCTTTTGTAAATACGTAGTCAAAGGTAAATATTGCAACAAGTAAATATATACGCCTCCCGTCTGGATTATTATTACGAAACAACAAAAAAGCATGGAGAATTTCAACTTCAATAGATGTTATTTTTATATTAGCATACAAAAGACTTCAAGATCAGGCGAAACCTTTTCTTTTCTTTTGATGTCAAATCACAGCGAAATGAGCAAAGAAAATCTCGTTTAAACCTCACCTGTTACGCTCGTTTAACAATAATCGTATCATAAAAAGTATATTGATTTATTTTCTTATTAAAGTAAAACATGGGCCAATAAATTCTCGTCGGAATCAATGTTACTTATATATATATTAAAAAAATATAAAATTATAATTTATATACCATTTTAATATTTAAAATTATGTAAATTAAATTAATATCAATTTAAACAATTGTTTAGTATATGTTATCAAATTGTAATTGATTTTAATTAACCTTCTAATTAACATAAAAAAAATCACCACGGGTTAAGTGAGATTTTAATGAATTGTAATTGATTTTATTGTTATCGAATAAGATTTAATTAATATAATAAAACAATATATTAACTAATGTTACAAATTTCAATCCATGAAATTAATGCCAATAACCCTGATTATTAGTAAAGTAACATATATTTTAATATATTATATATTTTTTAAAACTCTTAAGGTAAAATAGTTGTGTGAAACTCAATATATAGAAATGTGTATAAATATAGAATAAAACAAGTGTTTTTCTTTGCCTAATTTAAATTAGTTAAATATTATTTTTAGTTCTAATAATTTGAATTAATTTGTCATAATTATAAGGGAAAGAAAGAAAAACTGCAAACGACCTCCAATAATCGATTCACCAAAAATAAAATAATTTCGTATTCTTTTGAAATACTCAAATTTATTAATAAAATATATTAGAGTAGTTATAGTAGTAATAGTACCAATGTCATCACGTTAAGTTACGTAATAAAAATAAACAGCTATTTCATTATTTAGAAGAAATATATAAATTAAAAAATACACTTATTATTTAATACCTGTTTTCAACAGGACGTATGCGCATCATTGACGATGTAATTTATTACTGTTGAAGTTACAAGCAATTACCTAATACTCTGCTAGTGAAATTTATTCTTAATCAAGAAATGTGTTTTCCCTTTAGTGGACAAATGCATATGATGGAGGTGACATTGCAAAAAATGTAAATTTATTTTTATAAAACTATTGTTAATTATTTTTAAATTAGCAGTACGAATTATGCCTAAATTATTTTCTCGCCACGCAAAAATTCTTTATTTATTAACTGTTAAAACTAATGCACTTCTTAGCTTCTTTTATTTTTGTAACGAGTGAATACGTGAAGATATTTTTCATTGCCTTAGACATTAGTTTAATTAAATTTGTTTTTTTTCTGTTTGTTTTTATTATGTTTTTATTGGATTTATAATGAGAGCAGGCAAAGTTAAATTAAATATTTTCGAAAAGTAAATTTATGGTAAAAATAGTATTTATTCATTCTTTACTTTAGAGATAAGAATATTTTTTAAATAACAATAATTAAAAAACTCTATATGTATTGTAAGAACCATATTTCTGATATTTCACTGTATGTATTTTAAATGAGTATTTAAACGAAAATTTATTAGATGGAACGAAATAAACGCATGTATAATGTACTGTAAATTGATTATAGGTAAAAGCGAAAATAAAAACACCTGTAAAGTGTATGGACATGATATCCTTTTCGCTTTTAAAAGGACTTCAACAGTTGTGCGATGTTGAGGGTGTTATGGATTTATGAAATGAAGGAAGCGAGTGAAAGTGTTGCGGTGTAGGGCTTCTCGGACAGGTGGTGGACACCAGTAGCAGTTCCGTGGGGGTGGCACGCGCTCCTCCGCCGTACGGCCACGTGTTGGGTGAGGTCTCTGCAGGCTGCAATCGATGCGCGGCGCACTCCCTTCTGGCGGGGAGAGCAACCCCTATTCCGCCACCGTTTTCCTTCCACCACACTCTGCCCCCCACCATCGACACTCGCCGTCAGCTGTAGTATAAAAGCGCAGGGGGGCGCCGGCAACCCTCCAAAAGCCACGAGGGGTTCGTTTAGTTTAGTTTGTTCAGTTCAGCTCTTCTCTTCTCCTGTTCTCTTTCACTCTCCACTTCCGCACTTAACTTATATCCGTTCTTCATGTGGTGCGCGGCGTCGGGCCAGTATTCGCCTGTGGAGTTAACGCGATAGCAGCAGCACAATGCCGCGCTGCCTCATGGCCAAGAAGTGGAAAGCGTATCCGTGGCCGGAGCGGCCCAACGATCCTCCGGAGGACGACGACGAAGAAATCGACGTCGTCGGGGACTCGGCGCCCGCATCCTGCTGGGCGCCATCGAGTCCGACGGCCGGAGCAACCGCGCCGAGCCCTCCGCCGACGTCTCCACACGGAACGACCCTCCTCTACAACGGTGAGTACCCGCTCCCCCACGTTAAACACCAACCCTAAAATTCCTTCCCTACAATATAAACCTGATAAAAGCGACATAAATATTCGAGCACATTTTAAAAATAAATCCATCACGCGAACGGGAAATCTTGTCACCTGTTACCATCAATCCCCCTGGCGTGCCGTTTTTGCTCCCCTATTTCACATTTAAATATTTACGTACTCGAGAGAGATAGAAAAGGATGAACCCGTATTCAAGCCGCGCAGTGTAAAACGTGGAAATTAAACTTTCCCCCAATTCCCCCCATACTCCTTCTAAACGAACGCAAGAAATGATAGAAAAACAACGTGCTATTGCCATCTAACCCACGAACGCAACAAATAGAGATAAACAGCGTGCTCCGTCTCCTATTCTCAAGAAATACAAAAAAAATCATCGTGCAGTGAAGTTTTCGAATTTTCCGGCTTTGGAGTACCGCGTATCCAGTGTAAAGAAGTTGCCGTTGAAATTAGTGCTGAAAAGTTCTCGCTTTGGAAAAATTATGTGGACGAAAATTGTGGAGCGGAAATGGCTCTCTCGTGAAAGGATTAAATATAAAATTAATAAAAAGAAGCTTGTGCTTGAACATTAACGCCGAGGAGCGAAATTTCATAGAAGCAACAGAAGGATTGGTTCAGTTTTAAAGACATGCGATTATTCGAAGTTGTTGAATTTTAACCGGAACTTTGCTGATTAGTTAAAAACTTCTAAAATTATTCTTAATATTATTTTTAATAAAGAAAAAAATTATGTTCTCCAAATTAACGAATTAACTTCTTTTACATCAAAATAAATAGAATACAACGATGGTTGTGACTGTTAGTAGGGGATATAAACTCTAAACTAAAAAAACTTACTAGGTTTTACTACTAAAAGTAATAGATTTATAGGTAAAGAGTTTAAAGGCATAATATCTATGTTAGTTTATTTAATTTGTTTTTTCATATAGATGTTGGTGGTTACCGTTATTACGTGGTGGTTCATTTTATTAGGGAAGTAAGACACTGGTCAATTTGTTATACTACAAGTAGGGAAATTACACTTTTCATTTTTATTTAAAATAAATACTTGTTTTCCAATTAATAAATTATATATAACATATTTAAATTATTGCATACTCTGAAGAAATAATAAAACTTAAATTAGATAAATATACGCATAAATGGTTATTTAACATATAACTTAATGAAGTGATTGAAGAGACATTTAGTTGAAACATTTTTCGTCATACTGTGGCTTCCATCTTTTCAATTAAATATCTAACTTGGTGATTTTTGTAACATATTTGTATTTCCTAATAGATAATTATCATTATTTTCTGGTTGCGGGTATAATAATAACGTTAAACTTAATAAAATAATGACATTTTTCTACAGATGTTTAAATGTTTAGGTTTAATAAATTTTAAGAACAACTCTAAATTAAATAATGTTGATACGTAAACATATACTTTTGAAATACTGTTTTACACCCAATAGCAACATTCTTACTTATTATGTTTATACTTGTTTATATCCATTTAATCTAAGTATATATTGACGCTAAAATATTTTAAAATTATTGTTCTCCATAATTTGATTTATTCGATAATACATTCAGCAACAACCGCATATTTATTTATAGAAGTTTATATACAACGAGATTTGTATTTGTTAATTAATATGCTACAGACATTACTTTTTCTTCTGATTAACTGTTACTTTTAATACATATTTATTACCGTTATAATAATTTGAAAACATAAAGTAAACATAATTTTATTAAAATGCGATTGATACATTGCATTTCTAAACAATATATTTTCCGATCAAATATAAATATTCTTTTTAATGCTTGAAGCAATAACTTTGTGGAACACTCTAAGTTTGATAATGGCCTTGTAAACTATAGTTTATATAATTAAAATAACTAATGTTATGACATTATATATACATAACTATTAGTTTAAATTCTGTATTGCGTATAAAATTAATAAACTTGTTTTAGTGGTGTGTTTGCTATAAATGTGTATATCATTTTTACTGTGATGGTAAGCATTAAATTAAATGAGTAGTTTTAATTTACACAGTGAACCATTACAACTTTTTTATATGCTATAACCGTTAAAACTAATGAATTTAAATTTTGCAGCAGTTGTTATAGAACAAATTACGTGTAATAACATTAGTACATACCTATATATAGGTAGAATTCAAATTCTACCTATATATTGAATTCTATCTATACATATGTACTATAAAAATATTATTTGATATCGGTTTGTAGTTAATGTTTTCATATTATTTTACTCTTAAACAATATTTAATAATATCAACCAAGTTATATTAAGGGGGTTACTTGAGGATTAATAAATAAGTAATTGTGGAAGCTTTCACTTTGTGATTCATTTTTATAAAAAATGAGTAACTTAGTTAATATTGCAAGTGTGTGATATTAACAAAGTCACTCGTATTTGTATTTTAAAAATGGATATGATATAATGAATATTTTACTATCTTTTTATAGAAATAACCTCTTAAATAATAAGTAAATGTTTTAGTATTTACCTTCAAATTTCAGAGTAGTAAGCAGCTAAGATTACTTGAATTAATTGAACTTGTACTTGAAAAATGTATTACTATTGTTAGTTTGAGTTTATGTGAAGGGAATGAAATGCACATTTAACGCTTAATAAACAAGTAAGGAATAAACTGAGTGAGAAATGTATTAGTTTTGAATTTTCATGCCGATTAGACAATTTAATATAGCATGGTTACATAGGAACTAGATTTGATAATTTTTGCTTTTTACCAGATAAACGCCTCTGCAAAAACAACTTGATCCTTAATAGAGATCATCTATTCATCGTCATAAATTCATAATAGAAATTATAAATACTTATTTTTAACCCCACTGTGATAACAATAGTTTATGTGAACAGATATGATAGGAGCTACTTCTAAAAACTGAAATTAAAAAGAAAAATAGTGGATAATCAGAGACCATCTAATGTAGGTAAAATAAGATGTATGTTTTTAAATATATAATGAGAAATGAACAATTGATTAGGATCTTGCATATATATATATATATATATATATATATATATATATATATATATATATATATACAAGATGCATTAATTATGTACAGAAGATATATGTGAGAAGCAATTTTAATATACAGGGGATAATATCATATAGAAGCTATATTACATTTTATTCATATTTCAAAAACAATGCAGATTCAATTTCAGGGTCTTGAATTTAAATCGATCATACAAAAGATATTACGATTTGGTTGAACGATGCCGGTATTGATCAGTTTTCACATTAGTAAAATGACGAGGATAAGGATTATTATGATATAATATTTACGCCCTGATCAATATATTCAGTGACTATTGTAAATAAACAATCAGTAGTTTACCTTAATATTTTTGTTTATGTAGACAGAGTAATTAACAACATTGATCGTGTAAGTTGATGAGAATTTAATATGTAGAGACTGTGTACTGCTTTAAATAAACATGTTTATATCCGTCTCGTTAATTCAATATAATCATTAAATATTAATTTGTAATTCTAAAGACTATTTTTCTTTAATATCGATTAAAACCCATAAATGGATGTTAAAAGTGCTTTTAAAAGTACCTGATTCCAAAATGTATCCGAAAGTATGGCTTCCACCATTAAACATATAAATTGTATGTATTAAAAATAAAAAAATACCCTTTTGAAAATGAAACAAAGATTTAGATTAAAAACTACCTATTGTTAATCACATTTTTTTGAGATAAGCAATATCTAAATTTACTTAAAAATTGGTTTTGAGTTATTAAAAATAACTATTCTTAAGTTTTAAAATACTTTCAATAAATATCGCTTATTAGGAATAATACTATTTTTATTATACTAATTATAAGTTATAAACTAACGTGCTTTATAATTTCTCGAATATATTTCTTTGTGAAACACTTTGAAATAAGTTAAAAAATAATTTAAAAACACTAACAATTAGTGGAACAAACCAAGTATGAATTATTTTTTACGCTTTAAATTATATTTATGTTAATGTTTTTCTAAACTAATTAAAATTAATAATTAATAAAACAATCCAAGTGTTTATTAATAATTTTTAGTCCTTATAAAATTTTTGTAAATTTAAAAAGAGTAAAAATAGTTACATATATACAGATAAAATCATTGAGCATAATTAGAAAATTGACGTATAATAATGTAATTTGATTAAAGTAATGTGGGTAATGTAAATGGTTAAAAAGAACCGCTTTTTAAAAAAAAGGGGAGCACATTTTGTAATTGAATTCGGAGTAATTTAGCGCGATTACGCGAGTAGAAAATATCGATCAACGCCTCCCCACTGAAAACAAGACCTTTTTGGCCCTGTTGCGCTCTTTTGTTATTGTTGCTAATTCCCAAGTGAAATTTGATTTAGTGCAGAGCCCCGACGAAACAAATCCTTCCTCCTTTCACCCCTCTCCTTGCCCGCCGGAAATGCGGAGATGAAGTCCGAAAAGCGTCGGAATATTAGATTCCTCTCTCTGCCCCCGTTCTCCGCCCCGCGCTTATTCTGCGACGTCTTTGTCACATTATAAAGCACGTAAATATGGAAATGCCGTTATTAGGATTCCTTTTGTACTCGTTCGCTAAACGGAAGGCAATAAGAGACACCCTCAGACTCTTCCTCTTCCTATGTGAATACACACCGCGGGGGTAATAAAAGAACTTTCAGCTGCTAATTACTGAGGGTGGAATACTTAAATGGTGATATTTCGAAAGCCGGCGAGGGCTGGTATTATCTCAAGAAGTCACTTTGCTTGCACATTCTAATCAACAAAACTGCGACTGTAAAGGTGTTTGTATGGAAGCTCAGCCGACTGTAAACATACTTGTTATTAAGTATTGGGTTTTGTTGATTTTAATTTTCTACCAGGAGTTTTAGTACTAGGCTATAAACAACTCGATGATTAACTTTTATTACTTTACATTACTTGCAATGAAATACTTTTAAACAAATACAATTATACAATTTAATTACATAATCTGTAGATTGTAGCGACCATGATATGTAATCAAACAATGTATACGTTCTGTTTTAAACATGTTATGATATCTATGGTTAATATACCTACAATACTAATTACGCAATGCTCCAATTCAATTTCTTTTCGTGGTATGATATTCCACGTGATTTAAAGCTCATGATATCATCCGTCCGTTGCAGCCGGATATAAATCCAATTCGGACAGTAGCAATTAAATATCAGTGTTCCCCCCAAACCAGGACAGGGGGCGGCCGGGTGGCGGCCACCCGACCGCCCTCATTCGGTTCATAAATCTAGGCCCCCGCGCGTCCGTCCGGCCCGTTTCCAAGTGTACATACATCTCCCGTTGATTGGATTCATTATCGATTCCCCGCTCATAGATTTCACCTTTATTATTGAAAAATAACGGCGCTGCATTTTCAATTGAAGGATTAATCTATGCGAGGATTTCGTCTCGGTCCTCTGTTACGGTTTTATTATTGTCGAGAGGGAACCCAGCTGTTGCTGTGCCCCATTCCGATTTAATTAAAAGGGCCCCCGAGGACAGCGCAGATGTCGGCCCTCTTTTCTATGCATGGCACGCGCTGGACTATATCATGTGTATACATACACCATGTTCCGTAATTAAATACCCCCGTTTTAAGACTGAAACATGTTATGTCTGGCCGGTTTATCATTCCCCAAATTTTAGCAACTAATGAAATTTACGACTTCACTTATTTTAATAACATTTAATATCTAACATAAATTCTATCAGTAATCCTCTTATGAATTATAATAACCGATTTAATTACATAAATACAAATTATGGATATTTCAGTATGAATACAAATAAACAACTGTCAGTCTATATAGACTATTAACCATGGTCAAATTGTGAAAGAATTAAACCTAAAACCAAAAAATTGTCTAATTTAATACTATAGGATTTAAATCTCTATAAATAATGTTCAGTGGAGTTTATAATTTATGGTATCTGACATTAAAACGTGGCTTCTGCCTTCTAAAAGACGACACATTGAAACGAACTTTATTAAATATATTTGAGTTGAGTCAACTGAGTTATAGATATGTTAAAAAAAGTAATTCCTGACTTTACCAGACGAGACTCAAGGATACAAAATTAAATAAATTGAGTAATGTTATGATAAATCTTCCGAATAATGCTGTTAATTGTGGAGGCTTCTTCTTCGTTATACATCATTATTCACAAATTGAACACTTATACAAACAAAGTTAAACAGTTTTTCATCTCTAAATAATAACTTAAAGTTAGAAAGAAATATTAAAATTCTATGTTGGACATTTTCTCAGAGTTAAAGCTAATGTTGATTTTAACGAGACCAAATTAATACATCATACTTGAAACCCACATATGCATAATAAATTGTTATAATATTAAATTAAAAATTTGTGGAATTCCTTCAAACTAAGCCTCAACATTATGGCCAAAGGGTAATTATTTAAATTAAGTCTATTTTCTTGACACAAATCAGAAACTTGAACTGAGTTATCTTATAAATATTTAAAATTATTCATACTAAATACTAACAAAGAAATAACTTTTGAGATCATTTGCGTGTTTATAATTTAATTTTTCTCATATTTTTATTTTATTTTATTACATCTTTGCTCTCCTTTCTAATACAATAACACAACAAGCATATACAAAATTTAAAAAAATATTTAAAATTTTAGCCGAAGGGAGAATGGGCGGAGTTCACTTCTTCAAATGATCTTCCACTCAAACCCATGAATAGACTTCATCAATACTGCTTCAATGAACGTTTGTTTCTTTCTTCAGAGGGAATATTCTGACATAAACAAATCTTCTCTATGAAGAAAGAGACAAACTAAGTGAACAAACGACAAATATATGATCATTAATGAAAATATGAAACAGAAGAGGACCTAATAATAAGTCTTGTGGCACACCTGATTTCAAAAAGTAGAAATTAGATTTAAAGATGTTAAGAATAACATAGGATGCATTCTCAGTGCTGATAAAAATTCATCAAAAATTTAAATGATTTGCAAAAATAAACTTTTACAATTATTTAACATTTTCCTCATATCTGTATAGATAAGATGAAGTTGGCGTTAAGAAGTTGCAATATTATGTGTAATTATAAATAGATGACTCATTGTTGAGCAACAGGATACAAAACAATTTATTAATTATTTGTTGTTTTTTGTTTATAAGTTTGGATATTGGATAATTAAGTAAATATCAAATATGTTTGACAGATGTATAAACTTCAATATGATTGTACAGAGAATAATTTTGCAATTTATAGTAGGATTGTAATGATCAATAAAAACAATGTTTTTAAATCACCTATTTTAGTCTTTGTTAAAAAATCACACAAGATAATAGTCATTATTAAGAAATAAAGAAGCTTTCAAGGATATGTTAATTTTATTTTGCATTGTTGTTTTTAAGCTTGCAAATTTAGTTAATATAGCAAAAGAATATCAATATTTACATTTTTCTAGTTCGTCTTTTTCTCTGATAAAGGTTATAAATTAAGTATTAAATTTAAATGTTGTAATATACTGTGCGAATATTTTATTAATTCGCTATATATTGGAGATACATCAGGCATACATTACAATAAAAATGTCAGTGCGAATGATACAATTCAATTGGATTTTTATCTTCAAATGAGGATGCTAATATCATATTACTATTAGCCTTACACATAACAAATCAAATGTTCATATTATTAATTGAAGCAACAATATCATGATTTATTCCACGATTAGCATTTAGTTCTGTGTTCAATTTAAAATTACGTACTTAAGGAATAATTTTCATTCTTTGCCAAATTTACAAGTAGAAGCAATGCTGTATAAAAATTGTATTGGGAGAATCTGCAATTTTACTGATATGGAATAATTAAAGCTAAGCGTAAAACCTAATTAGATTGTTGTCCAAGGTCAGATTCATCGACTGGCATACATCTTTTTCTTCTCATCCAGCATAAATTACAAATTTATATGTAAATCCTAAAATTCGTGACATAACAAAGAATTTGTGTCTCCGTTAGTGTGGCTTAATTGTCATATATTGTTTTAAATAAGTCCTAACTCTAGTGTAGCATATTGTTTGGTTCAAATTTTTAAAGTATCGTAGTTCATTAAAGAGTTGTTTTTACACCTCTTATTATCTTAAATTTGTTGATTGAATCTTATTTTATTCACATTGATGATGTATTGGGTGTATTTATCAATAACATATAAATTAGTATGCCAAAAAGCTGCTTCATGTCATGTTTACTAAATAATGATTGTACCTTAGCATACAACTGGAATAAACGCACTTAAGAAAAGTTTTGAAGCTAAACTTTCTTCAAATACTGTCTCCATAGATTTTTTATACAAGGAGAGGAAGTTCACTATAGACACCTCTTTAGTAGGATAGTGTCGGACTAAAACCGGACTAAAACCTCTCCCCGAGGATCTATCTTTGAGAGACTGGTTCAATGCCAAAGGATTTTTCCAGCCAGCGAGATACTACTAAATGAATTATTCTAGACCCGATCGGTATCACCGATCGGTTCATGATTCCTCATCGGGAATTCTAGTCTAATTGTGAACCAACGCTCAATCACTTCAACCCAAATTTCCAGCCTTATATCATAGATATTACCGTTTGCTCTAACGTTATTCGGAACCAAAAAAATTGACCATCTAATGAACTTTGTTGTAACCATAATCTGGACTTTTTAGGCCTAACAGTTGAAACAGTTAGATCTCAGAGAAATAAAATCTACCATCTGGCCTAAATACAAGTTAAAGGTGGAAAATTCGATCATTATCCTTCCTGTAATCAATTTGATGATAGACTTCGAATCGGTTAAGCTCTTAGCTCTAAACGAGTCTACAGTTGTAGTATCTACTCACAGGTTGCTCCCCTCCATATCTACCATTCGAGCTCACTGAATCTTTCTGAACACTGTTTTTAGTCGCATTGCGAAACAATGAATCATTAAAATATTAAAAACTGCCTAATTCGTGCCATAATGGATTATTTTCACATTATTATTACTAAAATTGCTACTGTTAATACTCTTTTTTGGTGGCTGGTTTCAATTTCATTACCTTAGAGAAATTAGTATAATGTCTAAAGATTTTACTGATTTTCTGAATGAAAACAACCAAGTTGTTGGATCATAATAAAGTATTTGAAATATATGTCAGGCAGTTTTCTATTGTTTACTTCCTTATATATTTTTCATGTATTTAATATTAAGCGGCATACAAAAACTAGGCCACCACATTGTTTTGCTATAAACCTGACAACTATAACTTAGTATACTATTTCCATGCAAATTTTTCTTTTCCATATACGAGTATTTATTTTATAGACATATAAAGTTTGGTTCATGAAAAATTGCTACTGTTAATACTCTTTTTTGGTGGCTGGTTTCATGCAAATTTTTCTTTTCCATATACGAGTATTTATTTTATAGATATATAACGTTTGGTTGATGAAAAATATCTTTTGTTTTTTATTGATTATTTTGGCTTTTTTCATGGGTTCAACATTTAAATTGTTATTAAATATTGTGAAAACAGAGTTATAATTTCCACTGAAATTTCTCTATTTTTGATTTATTTATTATCATACTCATAAACTGAAAGTAGAAACTACTTGTAGAAAAAAAATACATTGAAATTTTTCAAACTTCAAATATTTTCATGTTACTTCCTAGACTTAATGCAGACTTTGTAAAAAAGATGATGTACCATCTGAATATTAGTATATTTTTTAACAAGAATACCGTTCTTATCTCAAGTAGGATACGTACTTTTTTCTACGATATTGAAGTTAGTTTAATGTTAAGTTAGAATCTAATTTACCATTCCTCAATACCATTAATTTATTTTATTCCCAATAATATTGAAACTAATAACATTCAAAATTAATTGTCATAATTTACTGCAAATTATTAGCTTTTCCATATCCATGGCTCCCTTTATGCTCGTGTGACAAAAGAGTTTCATCTCTTGAGTAAAATACTGCTACTTTCGCAGGAGGTTAACACCTTATAAAATTCAACTTTCATATATGAGTAAAAAAAATTCGTATCCTAGAAGCATGTATACTAAATTTTGTAAAATATGGCTTGATTTTTGTATGCTTACTAAAATAAGGCTTCATTTGTTTGTCTACGGAAATATAAGAATAAATACTAAACTGGTTATATTATTATTATTGTAAATATAAAAATGGATGCAATTTTCTAAATATTGTTGCCCGTCAAAAACAGCCACGGACAGGTTTTGATCTATTTGGATCTCATCAGCGTAGCTCAATTGGAGACAGGGAATCGAGATTCACTTAGGAGTATTTAACTCTCCGAGTTAACCATCGATACGATAATACCATAAAGGTGCCATCTATTGTCTAAGTGAATCTCGATTCCCTGTCTCCAACTACGCTACGCTGATGAGATATAAAAAGATAGAAACCGGTCCGTGGATGTTGTTGACGGGGAACAATATTTAATGTTTACATTATTATTATTGTTATAATTGTCGCTGTTGACAGATCCCTTCAATGTCGGTGGTTATTCACCCAATTGGGATCTAGTGCAATGTTTAGACAATAGATAGGACATTTATGGTATTATCGCAATTTTCTAATTTTATTATTATTGTCAACCAGAATATAAATATATATACTTGAAGCAAAGTATAGTATAGAGAAAACAACAAGTCGTGATGTTTCGTTTTATTATATGAGGTTCACTGCCGATAAACACAAAAAGTGTCTTTTCGTTAGAGGAATCATAATCTTCAATATTAGAAATTTGTTGATTTATTTATATCTTATATATATTTACAATATCTATACTTTCATATTGATTAATTGTGGCAGATATTAGTGTGGAATATATTTTTTAATTTCGCGTGGTATAACACCGATACATTCTAAATGAGGGTACAATTTATTTATATAAAGTATAATATTATATAGTAAATTTTATATACCTTGCCCACTTTCGTGCAATTTATTATTTAGGCTTCTTCTAGTTTTTCTTATAATTCCATTTGTTACGTTATTATAATGATTATAACTGTATAATAAAATGAAATCGACTGATACGTAGAAGATGTTATTTTAAGATACCTCCTAAAATAAGGGAAAAGAAACGGCGTTGTAGAAACTATAATCACAAATAAATCTTGTGGGTGATATCAACAAAGTACAGTTTTATTTAACGTTCCTAAAACTGAATCGATTAATATTGTTGTATATATATATAATTTGTTTAAATTTTTTTTAAGATGTTATATTATTTTATCAATGCACTGAAAAACTTATAATTCTATAGACTAAATTATATTTACATTTAGATAATTTAATTTCAATATAAATATTGTTTGAACCAATTATTTTAGATATTAATATACTTTTTTACGTTGTATTTGCATTTAAAATATTTTGTTGCTACTTTTATGGTTGATTAATAATAATAATATACATTTATTATAAGTGATCTTATCTAAATATTATTATATATAATAAACTAAATGAATACTAGTCGAATAGAATTGATAATTTTATATATTTATGGTGGATGCGCCGGGTAGTACATTAAACATTATTTGTTGCAAGTGATAAAAAAATAAATTTGCGATAACATAATACAATAATATATATATAATAACGACACTATTTATTCAATACAGAAAATTTATAATTTTGGTTTTATGTCGGTGCTCTTGGTTTACCGAAGTTAATAATGCAGTGGTTATCTTCAATTCCTATGTTTGTTAAGATGTTTCGGCCTTTACGGATCATTATTAAAATTTAAACTAAGAGAAAGGATATATTTATTACTAATTTATTCAATAATTAGGTTTACATTATAGTACAATTTTTATGTAGATAGATATACATTTATATATTTATGGACTATGAATATTATATTATACTAAAAATGAAAGATGGAAATGTATAGGTGATACATAAAGTACATAATTATTAAAAGAATCGGGAATTAGTGATATTATATTATGTGTTAGTTTCTTCGCTGTTGGTGGTATGTTGTGTTTCAAACTAATTTGACAAGAAAATGCCAAAAAACAGTTCTCAGAACATATAGCGTGTGAATGTATATTTTGGAATTAACGTCAACATATCTACTTTCGACGGCTTTCCTCTGTAGGAAATTACGGCGTTAATGTGTTCTGTCGTTTGACAATTTCTTGTCCAAAAAATTTTCATTTGGAAAACTAGTGGTCACTATACTAAAAGTAGTATCAATTATATAATTAAATTAAAATATCATTTAAACTTAGAAATATATAAATCAGCTATCTAATTTTTAGGATATAATTATATCAAAAATAACATGAATAAAACAAACATGCATTGAAGATAGAAAACAAGAGGTATTTAAAAAAATATGTGCTGGAAAACAATCGAGTTATAGTATGAATTATGATATATTTAATTAATCGTTAGGATAGAACTAAATATATTGGTGTGGATTATTAACTAACGACCTACACATGATATAATCAAAATAATAACAAAATTAAATTCTTGAAATGATCGCTGTAATCATACCGTAAATCTAAACATAAATATAAGTAAATGGCCTTAAATTAGTTTGGAAAGTCTTAAAGTGGAAAATTCGAGCACACCACGATATACCCTGCTTTCGCAAAAGGCGATGTATAAATTTTTCCGGTCCGTGCTTTTGATGGCAACGATAAATTACGTCGGTGAAGAGGTCTCTACGCTACAGTTACCCGTTGCTGTACGCTTCCGTTTCGAGTGTAATTTAGCAAACAGAACGCGCATTGTCGTTAAGAACACTCGCGCGCGCAGTTTCTGTTTATGATCGCGAACTGTTGCATCCCAACACAATGCTTTATCGGGAAAATTTACTGTTATGTCCTGCCGCAATTGTAAATAATTACAAGGGTGTTCTGTATTGTTGCAGGTTATCTGCAGGAGCTCTCGCCGGCTGCTAACTACACGACAACGTTCATAACGCGCGCGGATCAACAGAGCGTGGTTGGTTCGCAACAGACCTATGCGACGTTAAGGACAGTTAATGAGACGCAAGATTTGCGGGCGGAATATGGAAATCCTCCGCCAGCAACACCGCGAGGTAAGAAGTCGTTGGCGATGTGTTTTACGAGTACAGGAGCGGCTTTGTCCTTGCCGCCCAAGAAAAAGGACATTTATCGACCGTACTCGTTAGACGATAAACCGTCACCTCCGTTACCTGCAGTTACACCCGTGGTTCCGCAAATTAGGGTTCCCGCTGAAGAAGATTTGCACGCGGCGCACGCTATTTTGGATCTAAGCGCTTCGACGACGGTGTTTTTACCACCACCTACGCCACAAATTGTTTCGGTTATTGAACAGCACCAGCCTCAGGATATCCAGGATGTGCAAGTTGGAAACCAAGATGGTGGCATTCAATATAAATCTGGAAAAACCGTAGCGTATACCTATGAGGCATTCTTTGTGAGTGATGGAAGATCAAAAAAGAGAAATGTGGAAGATGCCGCCCAAATAGTGGCAAAACCAGTGTCTAGTGAGAAGCCAAAATACACGTGTTCGGAGTGTGGAAAGCAGTACGCCACATCAAGCAACCTATCTAGGCACAAGCAAACGCACCGGAGCTTGGACTCTCAGTCCGCAAAGAAGTGTATCACCTGCGGTAAAGCTTACGTTAGTATGCCGGCGCTCGCTATGCACGTGCTGACACATAAGCTCGCGCATAAGTGTAGTGTCTGCGGAAAGCAGTTTTCTAGGCCCTGGTTGCTGCAGGGACATCTGCGTTCACATACTGGCGAGAAGCCCTACGGCTGCGCTCACTGTGGTAAGGCCTTTGCTGATCGGTCGAATCTCCGTGCCCATATGCAGACGCACTCCTCGGATAAAAACTTCGAGTGCCCGCGTTGTCACAAGTCCTTCGCGCTCAAATCCTACCTGAACAAGCACCTGGAGTCAGCATGTCTTAAAGACGACTCACCTCCATCGGATGACGCGAACTCCCTCCCCGGCGTCGAACCCATGCCGTCTAGGGTTTACGCGGGCTGAACTTTCCTACTAACACTTACACAAAAATAAACGAGTGGAACTAATTCCGGTCCGCCCCTGTCCATCCACGTCTTCTCCGCGGTGCAGGAGGCGGCCTCCTTGGCTTGCGGGTCACGTTCCTTTTCCGGAACGCGCCACGCCGTGCCAAGATTAGCTATGATTTATTCTTCGTGAACTGAAGCCCCTTGTAAATATCCCTCCCAGTGAGATAACACATCGCAACACGTCCACTAATTTAGGGCCCCACGGGCATAGACATAAGTATTAATATTTAAATAAATTAAACGCTACCTTTAGAACACCACGGGATGTATGTAACTTGTACATATATTTAAGCCAAAGAACCTAAAATACCAAAAAGAGGCACCCTAGGCTAATTCCTAATTTCTCCATTTACAAAAAAGCGCAACGAAATTTATTTGCCTGAAGCGCACTGGTAATTTGACAATAATCGAGACATGAATCGCTAGTTAGCATTGATAAAATATCTTCACATTAGAAAAATTCTTAAACCAAGTAGTATATCTGGTGATTCAAGAAAAATCAAATTCACCGACTGCAAGTACCTTATAATAAATGATAAGTAGGTAATATTAATTTAATAAGAAATGAGAAAACTACTTTAAATTTATCAGTAATCGTTTATAGGGCTAGTTATTCAAAGTAATAAATACTCAAAACCAATAAATAATTATAAGATATCCAATATTTAAATATTTAAAAATTTTAATCGATTTTCTCAAGAAAAAAATAATTACGTATTGACATTTTAAATAATAATTATAACATGATTACAATGTAAGTATAAAGAAAAAGCATTGCCTGACTTATTGTATGCAATTACAAATTTTAAATAATATTTATCGAAGATACGTATTGAAAATATTTCAACGTGAAGATAATTGAATGCAAATAATCTTACCATATTGCAAAATATGTTTTATAAATGATTTTATCAGTGCTTACTATGATACATTACCTATATTTATAATAGCGATTCTTCTATCGTTATTGAAATAACTACTAGTGCGTTTCGAGACTAATTCGAAGCGAACTGAAGCAACGTTTCACAAACAACGAAGTTATACAAATACTCTAGTGTTATTTATTATAAAAAAAAACTATATAATAATTAGATTGTAAGTGAGAATCGTGGTATTTAGTGAGATAACGATTGGATAACTGAACTGGAACGATCTTTTTTCGAATATTGCAAAAGTTTAGCCTTTGCCGTAATAAGAAAAACCGCGAAACGAACTTTTGGAAAAATTAAATAAAAAAAAAACAGCAAGAGAGCAGTAACAAACAACTGGGGCTTATGGAAAGGATGAAAGCCACTCGTTTGGGAAAGTTTACTAAATTGATACGAGCGAGTGCGGAAAAAAACAAAGGGTGGATGCTTTTAATCATTGTGTGTTGGCTATAAAGTTTCGGAATCGAAACGATGCGGGATGAATTTAATCAATTTACTAAAAACAAAAAGAAACAATTGATAGCAGTAACTGAGCCGCACGCTCCCTTCGAAATAAATAAAGTTGATTTTAAATTTATATTAAAAAATTGATTTTAAAATCATGATTTAACATATAATTCTTTGTAACTGTCACTATATATAATTGGTGCACAGTTGAATTTAATTGAATAAAACAAATGTTATAAACTCATTAATGGCTACGTAATAACAGCCATCTTTATGATAAAGATAATATTACAAATATATTTGTCAATTTTTTATTTATTGTTTCTTCGGGGGTAAAAATAAAAGATTGATACTGACAAAGATACTTGTTTATAATCATAAATTCAACCTACAGTGTACTTCAAAAAACTTAAAACAAATATATAATTTGTAAATTAAAGAAATACATACTAGTCAGGAAAAAAGCGCATAAATCTAGTTATAAAACAAATCTAGTCAAAATTAAAACACTTATAAATTGAGTCAATTTCAAGATCTAGTCAATAAATCGTGTCAATAAAATAAGATAAAGAGAACTTTATTTAAGAAACTCTGATCGGAGTATAAAGTGTCAATTTTAACGAGAAAAAGTAAAACTTAATCGTTATTAAAACGTAAGTTAAGACGTTACTATCTAGTCACTACAGTGTAACTGTATTTATAAAATTTTTAATTAAATTATTAATTAAGTATTTATTTATATAAGATTTAATTTAGGACTAATTATGATTAAATTGATATTTATATTAATTGATTTTAGAAATGAAAAAAATTAAAATTATGAATAGTATGCACTGGTGAAAAAGTCAACGTGTCAATTAATATTCTTAAATGTACTCAAAAATAGTCTCCTGTATTTTCTAATGAAGAAATAAAATATAAACCAAATTATTTATATTAATTAAAACTAGTCTTATTTAACTACTTATTTATATTAATTTAATTAATTAACTAGTTAGTTATTTATGTAAAGGAACATAAAAATAAAAATGAAAAATTCAATGCATCATTTAATATTCTTAAAATTTAAATGGGTAATAAATAAACTAACCTTTAAAAACCTAATTTAAACAAAAACGTATGTTGACATTATTGGTTCATGAATTCAAACTAAGAAACGGAAAATCGAAACGTTACTACGGAGTTACTACCATTAAGATAAAACCTATGTAGTGGACAAACTCAAATAATTCGTGATTTATCCACTAAATTAGGGAAATCATTGCAATGTTTAGACAATAGATATCATCCTAATGGTGTCTTTATTCCAAAAGGTTAATTGTATTTTAAATAATGTTTATTTCATTGTTTGATTTTTTAAAATTGGTTAATTTCCCCATTTATATTTGTAAGATACCACTATCGACTTCCTGCTTATAACCTTTATAATGAATAAAATGTTTCCACTAAAAGTTACGAACAGTATTAACAGTGTTAATATTAGCATATTTTTCAAGTGTCTAAAAGTAAATAAACAAACGCTAAACTTAATGTTAAAGAAAATTATAAGAAAATCCATTGCAGTTATCCAATTAAACATAAAAAATAACGAAAGAAGCAAAAGGCCGGGATCAACTAATGTATATTTTTTGTCAAAACTAAGATCCTAGCCTTTTTCTACTTCCAGTATGCGTCCAGCGCTTACATCGAATGATTTCTATTATTTGGTCAAAAATGGCAGGATTTCCTGCAACAAATTTCTAGTCGCAGTTTCTAGTCCCGCATTAACGTCCTAGTCCCGTTTGTAGTCAATTACAATTGATTTCTGGATGAAATGGATGGCGTACGTATTTGCGTTTTTAGGACATGTATAGAGTTTATAGAATTTAAAGAAAAAAGAAAACGAAAATTTGAGAATGACGAATAGTATTTTTGCAAGTAATATTATTACCTAGTCGTAAGATGTAGGAGTGGGAGATTTTGGTGAATGAGGACGTTCATTTGTTTATATGTTTTTTGTGAGGGCCGGTGCAATAGGCCCGTGTGCGCTCAGAGCCAGGCGAGTGTGAATCTAGTCATTTTAAGCCGGTCAGGATGAATTTTGGGTGCCGGGCCCACGTCCGGATTTCAAGTGTTTTTTGGTTTTTGAGTAACGTTTGAAATTTGGACGAGATATTTTATAAGCATTTTAGTAAACTTTTATGGAAATAGATGCACACTTTTTTGAACACTTCATACCGACACGTGTTGTTTATGGCATGATGAAATGACAATTCTAAATTAAATTTGAAACAATGTCTATAAAAAATATTTGTCATTGTAAGTTATTTACATACCAAAATATATTGATATATCTTTATATAAATTATGTTTTCTGTTTAATTACATTAGGGTGTATTTATAAAGAACCCGATTTAAAATTATTGTAAACTTTAACACCAATGCAACTTCAAAATTATTTGCTATTGCATATACCATGTGTAAAGTGAAATTTTATATTTCGAAAGTCATTTGAATACCAATAATATTGGTTAATTTTGAAGTTTCACTGGTTGGACTAAAAATAGAAAGTGGTATAAAACTATAAAACCTTCCGCAAATTTTTTTGGATTTTAGAGAAGGAATTAAAATATATCTGATATTATTGTTTAGAAGCTTTGTCATTTAATGTAAGAACTATGATTATATATTTTGTAACAAGAAATGTTGTTGGAAAATATTTGGATGACTTCTTCATGTCATATTCAACATTACACACGAAGATGATACTAAAAGTAGAGAGCGAGTGCGAGTGTGGTTTCGTTTTAATGGGAAATTGTGTAGGAGTTATTTATTTATATACATATATAGTTTATATTTAAATATTCGCTGGCGACATATCCCGGGACGGGCGCCATCCGCCGCAACTTACTGCAGCAAACGTCCCGTCGTCGGACAAAGGCCTGATTACCACACGAACATGTAATAATAACCAGTGGCTATTTTCGAAAACATCGAGACACACATAGACACCAACTCTTGTTAGTTATTGTTGTTGTTGTTTGAGGTCGGGGGTTGGGGGCGCTAAGGGGCAGTGGATGCCTGCTTAGGACCCGGGATGCCGGGTATTCAAAAGCAATAAGCACAGTAGTCGGACCGATGGCCTCAATGGTCGTCCGTTCGAGGAACATAGCAATATAGATAACGAATAACATAAGTAATAATGAAAATATATAGCGTATAAGTCTAGTGGTGGTAATGGGATAGGGCGGTGGCGTTCATGGCTGACGTCATGCACTCGACGACCGAATTCGGGCTACCCTCCAAATAGATAATATTTTATCAACGAGATTTAGTTAATAGTTGTTTCAATTTCTAAATTAATTTCAATAATCACAACAGACTCAAATAAAATTTAATCTCTTTTTCCATTAGTATACAAACAAAATATAATAATATATCCAATAAACTGTTACTTGAATATTAAATTATTTTTATTAAATCTTATATATGAAAAAAATATAATTATTTGTTTGAGTTCATATCGTATCTATTTTAACTTTTATCTCAATGATATTATTTGTACCCAAACACATTAAAATAACTTTCTTGTGCCCAAAACTATTAAAAATTATAACTAATACATTAATTTGCAAGCTCCTTAATAAATTAATGTATTGTGTGAATTTTTCTATTTGAGGATATCTAAATTCTATTAAGTTAAAAACAACATTGATTTTAGATTTACGACCACATTATAATAATCACAAAGAAAACATCTTAATGTATTTAAAATTACTAAAATAAAACACGTATTATTAATTTTAATGTTAGGCTAAGTCAATAACAATGAAAAATATTTTATGTTTAAGCTAAGAAGTAAGTGCCATGTTATCATACTATACATCGAAGATCGATCAACGATTAAAATAAATAATCATTTTGATCACACCAAAGTGGCCTCAACATACGTAATTCGATCAAGCAATATTCCAGCTCAATATTCATCCAGAAACTCAATAAGATATTAAAATACGATTTGAGCTCAATGGTTAACTTATTATAGAACCACTATTATTGAAAAAGCAATTCGATGAAGCAATATTAAATACAAAATGTATTTTTAACTTTGAATGAGCAATATAGAGATAAGATCAAACACAAGTGCCCAATAAATAAAAATTAAATTAAACAATATACTAATTTACAATTATTGTGAAATTATTTTTAGCGAAATTTGATCTTTAAAATTTTCCATAATGTAATAATTTAATCGTATACACGAAAATATAAAACTACACTGATTGTTAAAAAGCTTTATTTATTATATCAGAAAGGCATAAAGTTAAACAATTTCAATTTATGTTATTATATTTGAAAATCCCACAGCTTCAAAATATTAATTGTTATATTTGGTGAAATATTATGTAATAATATTCAAATCTCTTTTGATATATTGATATCAATTTGATATATTGATATATTGATGTTCATAATAAAAAGGTTTTAACGTGGTTGTAGAAAATGAACTAATAATTTAAAAGTTCGATACAATAATGAGTCTCATAAATTAACTACTAGCAACTGTCTAAATTATTTAACTAATAATTTTAAAAATGCATAGATAGTTTTATTTTATTTTAAAACAAGAACGATTATAGGAAAAGTAAAATAATTTTTAATAAGACAAAAATGTATGTATAAATTGAATTAATTATATTTATTATACGTTTAGATAAGTTTATTTTCACTTTGAAACACCTACCCTAACAATTTAATTTTTCGTTAATAAGTATTACAATTTATAAGGGAAAAAATACAATTATTTATAAAAATCAGTTATACAAATAAAGTAAAAATTATAAATAATTTATGATTAACGAAGAAGAAGCCTCTATCGTAAACGAGAAAATACACTCTCTTCGCTTTTCTAATATAAAAACAATTATTTTATATTTTTTATATTTATTCTGCATAATAATACATAAAATATAAATGGAAAATATTTATTTTAAACAACCGATGTAATTCATGCTTACCTATGTTTATAAAAAAAACGATATATGGATACGAATATAGATATGAAACCTTCAAAACCAGGGCAATATTCATCTTTCATGTGTAATGGGTACAAATATAATATACGTAATGTATCATCCTTATTGCATATCGGGAACTGACTATATTAAATGAAATAATATGTGCCAAATGTACTTGGTAAAATAAACACGCGACTTGTTCGGAATGATTAATCTAAAATTTAGGAAATTTAAACAACTAACATGTAAAAATCCAATTAATTGGGAAAGATTTACAGGCAACTAAAATCACCCCACAAACAAAACACCAATCCCAATTAATTGCACCCTTTAAAAATTATTTCCATACAAAACAGTTTTTTTTTTGTTATTTTTATTTTCTGAAACCCCGAACATCCCAGTGATGGCGCGGCTTTGCACCCTCGCACTTAAAATAAAATATCGACAGGCGAACATGGAGGGTAGGTCCTAGTACAAATGGGTCGTCGTTTTCAATTAATTCCGAGGTCAATAAAATGAAAAACTAAAAGCAAAAAAAAATTATATATATAGCAATAATGGAACGCCGCCGCCGATCATAGTTTAGCAGCCTGCCTATTTATTATCTAATAGCAATATAGCGTCAGCAATAGATTATATATACATATATACATCTATTATTATATGAAGATTATATTATATATAAATATATATATTTAAAAAAAGAAAAAAATTGAAAATTTGAAAAATATAATCAAAGCAATACCATAATACCACTGTATTATTTAAAGACTAGACCTAGATAGATAAATTTTTTTTCTAGACAAATATTATTGATGAATCCAACGAAAATGTTATTATTGAATATATTATATAATTATTATTACTATAATTGTAAAATTAGCGCTCATAGCGTGGTGTTAGCACGCGTCGAGTAGCAGCCTTGCCAAAGCCGAGGAGAGGTTTTTTATACACAGAAAAAAATTGTATTTAAACTCAGAAAGGTATAAAAGACTCCTCAATCTTTGGACAGAGTGCAGAGCTTGCAGTTGAAAAACCTGTACACTTGCAGTCCAGTAATCTTGACCACAATATTTATTATTGTAACACTATATAGTAAGTTTTGTATTATATATTTTCATAATAAATAGCATAGAAAACAATGTTTTCTCATTATTCTCTTCACATTCCATCCAGATTCCTATATTGTTTCATCCTATTCCTAGGGGGGCGGTTAATAGAGACTTATGGTGGAGCTTTTGTAAATTTTAATAGAAAATAAATTTTCTTTTGCCGCGAATACGAAAAACAATAAATAATGGAGGAAGGGCGGCTGTCCGCCCTTATGGCGATGAATTATTCCCTTTTCGCCGCGATGAATATTTATTTCGATTTCGGCGGAGTGGATCGCAAATTATTAAAAGGGCTCATAACTGGGGAAATGCTGAAAAACCGCTGAATCACGAAAACATATCAATACTTCAAAAGGCCACAACATTACTCTTACTTAATTTTTGATAAATATTCATCGCACTGTAAAGGTTATGATACTGATATTGTATCTTATAAAATTAAAATATTTTTAAATTTCAAGGAAAATAGTTTTTAATTTCAATATTAAAATTTTTACATATTCACAAAATTTGTATTTGATACTAAAATATAAATATCAATAGTAAATGTATTGTGTTTAATTAATTAATTATAATTATTATAACCTTTAACAATTAATTTAGGGTTTTATGTTAATATCAATAATGAGAAGAAGTCTATAATTTGTGTATATTTGTTATAAGGTAAGTAACCTTTTAAATATTTATATATCTATGAAATTTAATTTATTTTTATTAGAATATGTAGTGATATATTATCCCATCCATTTAGAGTGAAAAGCATAGTACTAGAAAGCCAACAATTCGATTTCCTAATCGTGCGATATTTTTTGGGAAATTTAAATTGAAACAGACAAACATTTTGTACTTAGTAGTATGCAGTAAGACTGTGGAATAAAAAAATGTGTTGAAAGTGTAATAAATAATAAACCATGTCATCTAAGCTGTTTATAGAGTCATATGTGTTCTGACACATCTGCAAAGAATGAAAGATCCTCAATAATTCAAAATTAGCCATTATAGGAGTACTAAATATCGAAAAAATAATTTTAATAACAAAAGCAAAAACTATAGTATTAATATTCCAGATCAAAGAGCAAATTAAAATTGAGATAAAACAATATTGCAGTATTTATTAAATATTAGCAGTCAATTAAAAAAAAAACATTTTAATCACGAATAGGAAAATAGAAATAGATATTACTCTCAAAGGCAAAACGTGGTCGAACGAACAACGAAAGAAGCCAGAGGTCCTATGAAGTAGCAGTCAAGTGTTGTCTTGTGCATGGGTGTTATATGAATCATTGTTGATCAGCGACCGATTTATGTACTAATATTAATAAGCCAGATTTCGATCATCTACAATGTTACTATCTTAAATATTCTACTTTTAAAATTGATGTAATAAATAAGTGTCCAATGATAAGAAAAGCCTGGTCTTGTTTTAAAATATAAAATTGAATAACTTTTACATTGACTAGCATACAATCAGTAAACATTATGAAAACATTATTAATAAAGGTAAGTTATATTGAAAAATATGACCATCAAATTTGAAACAACAAAAACACAAGGTTAGACCCCTGCGGTACACATCCTGAAGCAGTATATGATGCTTACTTGCTATCTTCCATTTCTAGAATTTGCTGGCGATTAAACAAATATGATCTTTTGACCTCAATAATGTTGTCTTGAATATGCCTTTGCTATATCGGTATACATCATATCTACTTGATTAAGGTTATCCAATTCAGTTGATATTTTAAATTTGTCAAAGTATGCCGTTTCTTAAGAAAACTATATAGATTATCTGAAATTGTATGTGCACTATATATTACTATAATTATCCGATAAAATGCTTTCAAATATTTTTGGAAAAGTTACAAAACATTAAAATTGGTCTGTAACTTGCAGCTTCACATTTTTCCAGCTTTTTTATAACTTTAACAGAATTCTAACAATTCGGAAACTTTCCGCAATTTAATAAGATATTTAACATTTTCATTATGAGTTCACTTAATACACTTACACAATCCTTGAAGAGAAACGCAGGAACTTAGTCCATTGCCATTGTGAAATTAGGTTCCATCTTCTTCATGTGTTTTAACATAATAGTTTTAGTTATCTAGTAGTCACCCATATGAGAAGATCAACTAAAAGAAGGACCAGCAGAGATATACACGTGTCCATAGCTACTTGCAAATTTGTAAGAAAATGTCGATACTATATCGTCTGCATCAGTTTGTTTCCTTATTGTACAATATTACTCCCGGATTAGTTGTACATTTATATTTTCTGAGATAGTTTAGAAGTTACCTCCATTTAAGATCTAATTAATAGAGTTCTTAGATTCATGTTTTAATTTCTTTATCAGTTTAATGGAACAGGCTTTGTCATATGTTGTTAGATCTCGCTTATATTTTGCCTTTTGCTGTTATTTTGATTTCAAAAGTTTTATTAATTGTGCATTACATCAAGGACCATTGCATACATACTTATTAAAAACCGAATAGAGTTCTTTGTAGAATTCGTTCCAATTATAATTAATCGGAGAATTAGGTATAAATACTAAATATATTTTACTAATTGCCACCTATAATGAGGTTAAGTTGGCTATTTTAAATAATAGTTAAAGCAAGTTTTACTATTAGATATTGTAGATGATGTCTTCGATGGAATAGGGCATGATGATGTATCTCCTCAGGTACTGTTGTTTGAAAGAAAAATTCAACATTGCAATCAATTTTTTGTAAAGTTATTACAAGATCTAACAGTCTTCCATGTTCATTTATAACTTAATTACATTACAATGTACCTATATAGCAAAAATATTATTTAATGGAAGAATACTACTGATCAGTTCAGCAATGACAGTATATTACAAATAATCGGGGTTTTTCAAATCACCAACAATCACTATTATCACTACATAATTTGGTTACCTTCCCATCAGAGCCAATTTGTTTTTCGTGGATGATATTCCCTTAGATGGTGTAAGTGGATTTGACTTTCCCATCGTCCGGAGTTTCGTCGATCATTTCCACACCTGGTTTGAACTTAGTTACCACGTTCTTGAAAGTCGAAGAAGACGCTAGAATATACTCATCGCCGTTTTTTTTCAAGTCAACCACCGAAGACACTGCATTGCTCATTTTGTGGATTGTTGAATGTCGGTTTAGTGACCTAGTGTCATGAATTCATCGAAGTTTTCGTTTGTACGAGCTTGTACTTCTTTTCCAAAAAAGGCTTTCATTTTTGTCAATGGAACAGTTGACGATAAGAATTCCCGTAAAACGTGGGCTTTTGGCATAGATTTTGTGGAGTCAACGAGAGTGAGCCTTAGCCAAGTATGAGCTATAGCAATTACGTCATATTTGCGAATTTCCATAAATAAATAAAAAATATGATATTTAGAATTTAAACCACAAGAATACGAGAGGATAATATATTCATATTTTAAATTTGACTCTGTAGTATTGTGGTGGAAAATTGTCAATTTTTCGAAAAATCCGAGGTTTTTGGGAACTCCATTGATATATTTTAATATTTTACTTACTTCACCTGCTGCTTGTCTAGATTTCAATTCTAAAATAACGCTATTAAAGTAAAGTCTGCTTTAACTTTCAAGTTAGCATTAATTTTAGACTTATTACGCAATAAATCAAGAACGGTAAGTTTATTGTCAAAAATAATTTTTATCTACATTCTTGCTCGTTCGTCGGGGTAATTATATTTTTTCTCACCTGATGGCATTATCGCTAAATATTTCATCTAAATACAGATAATCATATCACAAAGGAATGTTTACGAAATGTGTGTGCCTTTTCCGGGATGCATTGAATCTCACGTGGAGAGCTATCGTTCCAAATTTGACAATTTTGTTTATTTATTTTATATATTTATTTATCTTTGGCGTTCTATCTAAAATAATACACATACAAATGAATTATTTAAAAACCATACATAAAAAATTCTGTTCGGCAGAAGAACGGACGGAGATCACAACTAAATGTGTTCTTCCACTCAAACCCAATCATTAACCATGATATTAAGGCAGCAAGGTCCTCCTCGACATCTGAAATCTTTGATTTTTATTTATATTTTATATTTTGCCTGTTTATATCAGCATGACTGCTCCAGAAATGGGCCTCATAGCTAAAGATGATTTTTTGATTAAAATTAGGGTAAGTTTTCAGGGCCCATTTAGCGAACATGTCTATGGTCGTTTGTTTACCTTCAGCTCCTTGGTCAGTTGAATTTTGTACGGGTGCAGGCCCAAGTCACAATGCAAAATTCGCCAAGTTGTGGTCTGATAGATACCAATCGTAAGCAAATGAGCGCACATTATTTACTTGTGTAGGACAATTTTTTTAATTCGCACCAATAAAGAAAATTCTACTTTAAACTGCAAATGAAGTGACATTAGGAACAGAAGATAATGATAATGATGCAATAAAATTAATATACATGTTTTAGTAATTTAGCTAATTAATAATTAATAAAATATTTTCTCTTGTGTTTCCCCCTTAAGTACCGCGTCCGCCAGTAAAACGGAATTGACTTATTTTTTAACAATCTCTAAAAAAAAAATTGAACACTACATCCGCCAATTATCCTCCCTTGACATTTATACATTCTTGGAGCCGAGACTTAAAGTTTTATATAACCCTTCTTAGCATATTAACAGGTATTGCTGCAATCTTGTCACGAATTCGTTGTTTGAGGGATGGTTGGATCCATTTGGAACATTTGTGGATTCACGTATCCTCATAAAAAGAAGTAGACTGTTAGATCGGGAGACCGAGGGGGCCAATGAATAACGTTCGACGCCCCGGGAACAAAGCATTCACAACATTAATTGAGATTCGGGCAGCGTGGCTTGATACCTCGTTTTGCTGGAATATCATGTATTCTCTCTCTGGAAAGCAAATGAGTTATGGTGTGAGGAAGTTCCGAATCATTGCTACGTATGGCTGCGAATTAATTGTCACTGCATTTTCATCCTCATTATCAAAACAGATGGTTGCCATTTCCCTCCAGTCTGCCAAGCTTAACCTCACAATATCAGACAGGTTGTTGATAATTACCCGAATTAAGAGATTGTACAACATTCCTTTTGTAAGGGTGAAATCCAAGATCTCGATGGAAAATTCTTCTCGTCGATGTTTAACTTATTCCAAGGCGTATGGCATGAAGGATGGCTGATCGGATTCGTACGGTTCTTGCACTACCATCTCGTTTTTTAAAAGTCGATCCATTTTCCGCGAGGTTATTTATTTACTTTTAATAGCGTTGGCTGACGGAACAGGCTGTATATTATAATGTCGAAAGTGAACTGCGTAGCTTTTCACCCGTCTATTGTAAACTTAATGGCAGACTGTGTACAAGCTGCTATCCTCACCTCAAAACCTCCCGTTTCACTGGTGGACACTGTACTAGTACCCTAGTACCCTGAAATGAACACACAAATAAATACTAAAACATACTTTTCATGCACTGGGCTTGAGAGGGATAATAGTTTTTAATATTTGCGGTATTAAGGCTTATACAGAGATTTCTAGATTTAGACTCTTGAGATAAATACTTAAATTGTTTATATTATAGTTTTAAAATTTTTGTTCCGCGCACTTATTTTTGCATTATATTGAGGAGTTTCAAATGTTTATGATCAATTTCCTCATTGTAGATTGTATGTAGCTGAATTGTTCTAGACCGTAGCGTATCCTGGTTATATGCACTATCTTAAAGTGTAGTTATAATTTTTCTTATAAATTTATTTTGAGTTTCGATATTTCGATTATTTTCCAAAAGTTCTAAAGTGTAATTCACTCTGATCTCATCAGAAGTGTTCATATTAACTCTTATTGGTTTGATTTATCAAACAGGTATATTTTATTTACCTTGCGTAAAACAATTAGTTGAATAGTATTAATTTTACTAAAGTAAGAATGATTTTATAAAAATATTTCTGTCGTTGAACTAAGCTAAAAGAAGCTGGCTCAGATATATCTAAGTAAATATTTATTTGTAATTTCGTATTTTTAAAATATAATAAATCTTGGCTCTTCTCAGCTTGGTAATTTAATAACTTCTTTATTTGAGAATTGCTATTTCAGGTATTACTTTGCCCAATGTTTAAAAAAATGTTCTAAAATAGAATTTAAATAAATAAATAAAATCATAGTTAATTTTACATTCTCTTTATTTTAAAATAGGTCCATCACATTAATTTTGTTTTATTTTTAAATATAATATGTAAATATTTTCTTTTAAATAACACACATATTATAATAAAAGGTTTTGTTTACATAATTCTTTAGAAAATTTAATTTAAATTATGCTGTTATAATACCTACATTTATTTTTTATTATACTAGTTGTAATATTTTAGTTTACAATTTAATATTATTTTCATTTGAAATTTTTTTGACTATTCTCCTACTCAATATATAGTGATTAATTAATTATTTAGTTCTTATTATAATTTTACCTAAATAATTTATTTTTAATATTACAAAAAATATTTTTACTTTTATATCATTCCTAGTAACTTTCTCTTATTTAAATTAATACAAAATATTACTTATTATATTTGCCTTCTACATTTTTATAACAGATACAATTATGTGACTGATTGTAGAGGCGTTTAAAATTATTTTCAAAAATTAAGAAAACAATACTGTCAAATTTGGTTTATTTTAAACACTACATATATTTCGCCACATTGTAGCTTTTTTAGGTGAAGAAAATATAGAGATAAAATACACATTACTTCTTATTTACTATGATATTTTGCGATTAGTGGAAAATTCTATTTGATCGTTGAGTAGATGGCCGGTGTGGAAATATCTGTTGATTTTCAAAATTTCTAGTATGTTTAGTTTTCATCTTTTTCTTTCTCTGTGGAGGATCTCGAATTCCGGGTTGAATGCTTGGTTTTCTTTATTTGATTAATAAAATATTTGCGCTGTTTATCTATTCGTTCATCAAAACTTTGTCCGGTTTGGACTACGTAAATACGTTCTACTGTGTTTATTTGTTTTATGTATTATTTATTACTTTTAATAGACTATTTTGGGTTTTTAATGGCGTATTAAAATTTAGTTTAGTTAGTAACTTGCCCACTTATAGGACCATTTAATCGTTCCGTACTAAATTCATATTTAGGATTGGGAGGCAAATGTGCGCATCTTTGTTTACGTTTTCCTCTTAATGTGCCTGTCTATTTTTTTCTACCTTTATACCAAAAACCACTACCACTTGCCATTTCTGACACACGCCGAAAATTGCCTTGGGTCTGTCGTTAGTATATTTTCGCTATTCGTATTGTTTTCGTTATATTAATACGCACGCGTATGTCCACAAGGAAGAAGTGACGGCTCGACTAGCCATCCAGAGCAACAGGATAATTAAGGTTAGTGTCCTTCAACCAATAATTTCCCCGTGAACTGAATGCGTATTCGCCACCCGCATGGCGTTTAAAAAACACCCTTAAAACACAGTCCACTGTTACCTCTGGGCTTTTAACCACAACAATTTTGCTGAAGTAGAGTTGTTCTTTTTAATTCTGATTGGCAGGGCAATATTACATTGTTAAATTTTTATTTTGTTTTTGTTATATTATTTTGTTAATAATTGTTTTGTTATAACCGTTTTTAACTGCTATATAATATATTGTGTTTGATTCTTTTTTTATAATTTAGAGGTGACATTGTTGTGGATAAAAGTCGATGTTTCATAGATTTATGTGGTGTTGGATGAAATGATCTATTATTTATATTACTGTCTGTTTGTGATAGATACAAAGTCATGTTTGTTTTCAATGTTTGTGATAGTTAGATCTAAAAAGTTAATTGATTTATTAATTTCAGTTTCCATTGTTTACTTTAGATCTATGTTGCAGGAAATGGACAATAAACCAGATTTTAATTTTAATCTAATAGATGAGAAGTTCTTAACTACATTATTATCAATAACTTATTAAATATTTTGATGCCTTTTAGTTACCTCAAGTATATACATACGTAAGGCTAATAGTTTCAATATTAGTTTGGATTGTCTAATGTATATAATACTTAAAAAGTATACATTATAGAAAACAATGTTGGGTACATCTATTTACATTATATCTAATACATTTTCGAATAGAATAAAAATCACGATTAAAAAAATGTTTACTACATAAAAATTATAAATAAAATTATATGTTACATGACATATTCTTATATAGAACATTATATATTATTTTATTTGATAGAAGTTAATTTATTTTATCTTTTAAATAATATGCAATATGTCTTATTGTTTATGATTATCATAGAAAAATTATAACAATATAATTAATAAGTTTCTTAAAACTAGAAAAAAAAATCAAAAGTTTACTGCGACATTAATCGATTTTATGTCAATTTTTAATAACCACGGGCAGATTTTTGTAGTTGTTGTAATCGTTGCAATTGAATGGTTGGATCCAAACAAATTAAATGTAAATGATATAAAAGAGGTGACCATAAAGTATATAATTCACGCATAGCCAAGAAATTAACACATACAATATATAATTGTAAAAGATACTATAATAAATTTAACAAAAACTGAGATTTCTTATAAATTTGGTGGTTCTATTGTCCTAATTTTGTTGTAATTTTCCGTTCTTTTCTTGACAATCTGAAATAAAGGGTCTCTCAAATTGATGTGACATTTTAAATTGCGCGCCATTTTTTGTGGCGAAGATCAGTACTAATCTTTGGCAACTGGCATGAGGTATTGAGGCTTATTAATAATTACACCATCAACAACGCCTAGAAATTGTGAAAATTCATTACAAATATGGTGAAATTTTTGCAGAGACGGTTCGAAAAGTCCGCAAGTCAAAAAGCAGTGGCCGTTCCCGTACTGGTCGGTTGATTGAAAACATAGCCGCAGTGAGTGCGAGTGTTGACGAATGTCCTCACAAAACCTGCAACCAGTATACCATGCACAGCGCCATACATTCGCCAATTGGATAGAGGAGCATCAACAAATCGATCAAATGATCCAACAGCTTCCCATGCATCCACCATGAGTCACTGTTTGGTACGGATTTTAGGTTGGAGGAGTGATTAGGCTGTACTTTTTCGAGAATGCTGCGGGAAATGCGGTTACTGTCAATGGTCTTCGTTATCGTGACATGATAACCAACTTTTTATGGAATTAATTAAACAGCATGGACTTGAAAGACATATTCTTTAAACAAGATGGTGCAACCTGCCACACTGCTAACGAAACAATACAGTTGTTGCAGACAAAGTTTCATGACCGTGTTATATCGCGCCGCGGCGATGAGAATTGGCCACCAAGATCGTGCGATCTGACGCCATTAGACTTCTTTCTTTGGGGGTTTCTGATAGGAAAAGTGTATGCCAATGATTCTCAGATCATTTCGGAGCTCAAGAAATAAATTAGTTGCACCATTAATGAAATTATTCCGCAATTATGCCAAAATGTAATTGAAAATTTTGTCAAAAGAATGACTATTTGCAAACAAGGTCGAGGCGCCCACTTATAATAATAATAATAATAATAATAATTTATTTCCCAACAGATACATAGATCTAATAACAGGGAAAAGTTATCAAACATAGAGACATATATAATAACATTTTAAAGACTAAATAATAACATAAAATTGTACACAAGCATAATTACAATTTTTAGCAATTTTGTGGTTACTAAAACAATTTGATTATGGTATTTTTAAAATGGTGACTCGTGCAGTTAAATATATCAATGGAGTCTTGTATGCTAGCATGCGTTCGAATCATTGTGTTTATTGGCGAGTTAAAATATAAATTAGTAAAACTTCGCTTACATATAAACGTATTAATATTTCTACTACCACAACGTGGAACGTATCGGATATTGTGTTCCATTCGTACTTTTCCAATAATATAATATGTTTTATTAATAAATTAAAATGTCAGTTCATTTTGAGACACCCTTTATTATGATCATTTGTCCTAAATAATTTGAAGATAATTTTTCAATTCAATTTTACTTAGTTTATCAATCAGCATGTTTCCTCTTAAATTATAATTATCATTATCCTCATGCCATGTTAAATTTTGGACACATCCAATAATACTAATATACAACAAATTGACTTTAAATCATGTACCTAATCGGTCAAGTTCAAAAGCGTAGCCATAAGTCTAATGTACCAGAATCAAGCTATCTCACTTGACACAGCAACCAAATTAACACGAGAATCTATCAACCCTTGATAGCCTATGGCTATTTCTCCTTTATCCACTTTATGAAACCGTCGAAATATTATTGTAGCAAAAATGCAGCATGCAGCTTATCAATAAGAATGTGTAGTCTTTTTGACTCAAATACCCCTATTGATATTCGTAAAAGCAAACTATATATGATACAAATTTACGTTGTCAACGTCTATTACAAAATGTCTACAGTTGTACTGTTTTGAACTAAACTCCGAAATCTTATAATATTTTGAGAACAGATAACTCAAAAATATCAAGAGTGATGATGTTATTTTAATAATCTGAGTTGAGATGAATTTAATTTTAAGTTTTAATTTAAACAAATCTGTATAATTATGTTTTAAATTTTATTAACTCATAAATAAAAGCAATAAGTAGTTTTATGTACACATGTGGATGATATAATACTTACCTGATTGCCCTTCCCTAACTTGGCCCTAATAATATTTCCTTTGCTACCAAATTTAATGAAACCGAGAAAATTAATATGTTCATATGCATTTTTGATAGACTCCACTCCACAGCCTATTATTTCACTCATAAAGACAGATACATTTTTCTACTAATCGCTATTTTGTTCAATCAGTATTTATAGTTCTTAAACTTGACCAGAACTTTATAGAAAATCCATTGAACTTAAGGCAATATTTGTCCTGTATCCTCGTTTAAGCCTTCACCATTGCTTTAATAATTTTGTATAGCACATTGATAAAATAAATCTATAAAGAAATCAATAGATTTGAGTACATGCGTTTATATAAATTTGACCAGTAACATATTTTTATAATACGAATGCACTCTTCCTCTTTTCCTACTTAAATTAAATATGTATCTGTAATTTACCTATTATACCTATTTACCTATTATAGACCTAAAGCACTTTCTTAACTTCCATATACAAACAAATTTCTGTTATTAATAAATTTTCTTAATGCCAACTTCTTTTACTTTTGTTACCATTATAAAACAAACAAATGGTGATGTGGCTATCATAGCACTTTCCCTATATTTTACTCAAAAACTATGAGGTTTGCGCAAAAAGTCTATTCTTAATAAATTGTTTAATTTTGAATTCTCTACAATTATTTGTTAAATAAATTTCTTGTAACTTCAATAGTTTATTAGCAAATGGCAAAAAATATCAAAATTTGCAATTGTTATTTTTTTCTCGAAAGTTAAAATTTTTATGAAAAATATGTTCGAATAAAACTTGTTCAGTTTCTTTATTCCCTTTAACTTTTGTTCGAACCGTTTTTTTTTAATTTTTCATATTTAGAAAAATATCACCAAAAAACAAAAAACGCCTCCAGTAAACTTCCACTTCCGGTTCACCAAAAGCTTTTCAGTTCTAGTTTTTAACGATAAACCCTTAAGTTTAAAGTTTCATCTCAATCGGATCATTCGTTTTTGAGATACAGCGCCCAAACACATTTTCACGCACGAAAATAATACTTCCCCTATATACAGGGTGTCCCATTTTAATAACAGTTAATTACGTGACGATTTTCGCAATTTAATTGACAAATAACTTTTACATTTGCAGCGCCATCTCTCGACCAATAAAAAAATGTTTCGGATAAAACTTACATACTTTTTAGCCGTCTATTAGAATCTGCAATAAAAAATAGGGGTTTCCATTTAAAATTTTAAAGTTGCCCCCTGTTCCCGCCCCCCTTGGGGGGCTGGGGGGGCAAAGTCTACGGCATCAGATGTCCCCCTCAGAACCATTAACTTTTCATTTGGAACACTTTTTGATTCAATGCAAAGTTTCAGAATTATCGCTACTGGCGGATTAAAATGGGACACCCTGTATACTATATAGGGAAAGTAAAAATTCGTCGATAAATGATAATAATAGAACTTCTTAGTATTAATCTGTATTTGCTTATTTTTGCAATAATACAGTTCACAAAATATTTAGATTTTGTGTTGAGGCTAGATGTTTAAGTATTGGACATACTTCTGACAATATTCAAGAATACAACAAAATTTAAAATAGTAAATTTTAAAAATGAAATTATTGGTATGTTTGTATTTTATAGTAAATTATAAACATTATTTGTGGATATAAAAAAGTATTACAGATTTAAGTATAATTTAATTAATCTGAAGATTATCTCTATGCCTTTATAAGAAAAGATGATATGGCAAAAAATATAATTTACAACTGTTTCATATTAAATATTTTCTCCCTGTCTATGAATTTAGAAAACTTTTGATCTATATAATTTTTATCAGTGACATTAATATTACTAGGATGAATATATATTAGTTTAATTCAAAAATATTCATTAAAACTTTTTGCACCGTGACTCATACGGCGAAACCGTGTAAATAATTTTTAGTTATTTAAAAGTTTGTTCGTTAATATAAATAATAAAAAAATTAAATCATGTAAACTTTTGCATATTCTATAATTTCAAATTTAACTCAAATAGTGGAATATACTTTTAAGGATTTATATAGCAGTATCGCATGCAATTATAAATTTAAAAAATAATAACAAACGTATTTTACCAACTGCAATTAAACTTGAAAAAGTATGCATATTAGAATCCATTCATGATACGCGATGGTAAAACTTATTTTTAAATAATGCGACATTTAGTTATTTCTGGGAAAGGCGTCCCACCCCCGATAAATCAATAGCGCTAATAGGTACTTGTTGAAACATTGAATAGAAATGCACACAGTTTAAGTGAAATAACACGAACTGTGATCGATACCCACGGAAAGTATGTTGTACATAATAAGGTAGCTCACCAACCAACCATTCTCCAATATTCCACCAACCCCTGTACTCCGAGAGCAACACACTCTTACACCTACACTCACACACACATGCACAGACTAAAACCCTCTTCGCCACGTTTAATGGTGCCAGGAGGGAAACTCACCCTTTTCGAAAATCGAACGCAGGAATATAAGAAATAGTTAATTCCCCCAGCGATCTACAGGTATTCACTCTTCATCAGGATTTCATTGTGGAATCCCTCTGTTCTGATTACTTTTCAGATAGGTAATTTGTAGATGATTTATTCATGGGATGAGTGGTAGATATATGGGGGCTTTTTTGTTAATTAGAGTGAGGGCAATTAGCGGCCACTTTCGTTGGACGCTTGCGTTGATGGCGTTATTAATTTCCGACGATATTGTCCGTGGTAGGTTGGTGTACATGTCGTGCAGTTAACGGCGGAATTTATGGGTTTCAGTGTTGGTGGAGCACGCGACTTCCACTTTTCTGATTTTTACATGCCATTTGGGAATTAGCGAGTTACATTTCATTCCCGCCGGTTTCGCAATAAAACCGTATTTACACGTTTACGTATGATTCATACATATTTTCAAACTGTCTTCTTTTCGCTAACTTATTAAGATTTATTATTTACTGCTAAACAGTAATCAATTATTTTCATCAGGGAAATACGAACACTAATTAAAATCATTCACCGCAAAGCTAACAGAAAATATTTAAATCAATTATTAAATAACTTTACATTAACAAGATATATATAATATGTTTAAATACAAGGGATATAATTACATAATCAATATTTGTAATGATAACTAGGTTCTAATGTTCCAAATGTCATCATTCCATTTTTGTAATGTATCTTTAATAATATTCTTTTTATAGGATATTAATCATATATGACAATACATAATTTATAAGTGATATATAAATCTATAAATTTAAATATGTTATTGAGTATTGTATAAACTTTATGGGTATATAAAAATGTGTTGTTTGGATACATTAAAACAAGTTTAAGTTGATACAAATCTGAAAACTTATTGTTGGTTTAATGTAGGTTTTAATTTAGATCGAAATTCTGAGGTTGAATAAATAATATTATTGTCTTCTTATTTAAAATCTTCGATTTTGGTGTTACATATTGATATTAAGTATGACAATTGTATAGCCTACATCTGGTGATATCTAAATTACTTTTGTGTATTTTAGTTATAATTAAATTTATATGATTATTTTGAACGATAATATTATTTTATATTATGAATAGTTAGAGGTTTAGATATTTTAAAAAGCTACTAAAATGTTTTTATGATAATCGCCCCATTGGAGTGTACTTGTAGATGGAAATAAATATCGTACAAAGCCCAATTGCATGCTGCTTCTTGGAATCTAGCTATAATAGCATATATACCTATATAAAATAATTAACTTAACAACAAACATTGATTAATTCCTTGTGTTATAATATTTTTTTAGAAATTTACTCTAAGGTGAACATAATACATTTATATTGCAGACATATATTCGCTTTTATGGACAGCATTGTTTACAATTTTTTTTTGCATAGGCATTAGCCATTCAGCCACTAACAATTATTCAGTCGGTGGTAATTAGGGATGCTATAGAAACTTAGAGTTTGATGTCGAATCTGATCAAATACCTAACTAATATTTCCAGAATTGACATACCGTTCTTACTTTGTAGGTAGTTCACATTGATAGGGTATTTCAGATTATAACTTTTTAGATCATTGTGTTGCCTATATTATTTTGATATTCAAGAAATATATGATTGATGTCGCCATACATTCCACATGAGCAGATAGGATTATCTTTCAATTTAATGTAATATAAATGATGTGGGCTGAGGCAATGTCTTAAGACGGTAGACCGTGGGAGAAAAGAATTTGGAAACGCTGTGGCATTTAATATACCCAATTTTATTGGGTAGCTTATTGTGCAGAATTTTATAGTTGGTACGTGAAGAGACTTGAGATTCCCAGTAGCTGTTCCATTTGTGCCTCGTGGATATTTTAAACATACCATTATAATCAGTATATCGACTACTTCATTTCCATAAAATGTGTCTTCCGATTTAGTTCTTGCAGTTTACTAACGCACTTGAAAATTTGAATGAGGAGGTTTTTTTTTTAATTCTCCGTGGATTGAGTTTCTGTAACGTGTTCAATATTGATAGGCAGTCAGTGAGAATGAGTGCCCGCTTCTGCGGTATATGTCGATGCAGTAATTGGCATTCGTTTCCTTAGTGTGGAATTAGTCGATTGTATATAGTATGCCAACCCAACACCGTTGCTGGATTTGGAGCCATCTGTAAAAATGATATCAAACTCTTGATGGTTCTTAGAGTGTTCCGTATATATCTTCAAATTATCGGTTGGATTCGAACCGTATTTAGGAATGATTATAACGGGTTTGGTAATGATACATTCATAGTCGAGTTAGTTTATGTCGTATGGGTTGTTCATTATGTTTAAGTGAGCTGTGTCTAGGAAGGCATCATAAATTAGCATGTTGGACTTGTTTTTGCAGTTAGTGGTCAATCGAAATATACTAACTGAGTAAATCTTGCTGAGAAGACTTCCATTGTTGAGTGCTCGGACTTTCAGAACAAATTTGAGAGCCAAGTAATTCCTTCGTAAATATAATTGCGATTTTTGAGCCTCTGCCAATAGTGTGTCACATAGTGAGGAGCGCATTGCTAATAAACAAATTCGAAGACTTTGAAATTGAACACGATCTACTACTTTGAGTAGTGACATACATGCTTGACCGTAGAGGATGCAACTGTAATCATTGATTAATCAAATATAAGAGCGATAAAATAATAAGGAGGTATATGTCGCCTTGATAACGTTAATGCCTTTGGAGCATCGATCTTTTATATTTTTTGTCCAGTACTATACCCAGATATTTGGTGGCGTTAACAATAGGGATTGAACCAAATTTATAATTAAGTTGCGCGGGAAACCGATACCTGTGTCTTCTGAATATGATTATTGAAGACTTGCTCGAAGATATGTCTATTCCATTGCTAATCGACCAGGAATGGAGTTTATCAAGGATTGCTTCGCTTTCGTTAATTGCATCTGGCGGGGATTTACATGGGAAGTTAAAACAAAAGTCATCTGCATATGGTAGGCACTTTATATTGTTGTTAAAGAGATTATGGATATCTGATGTGTATATATTAAATAATAAGGGCGCCAAAAACGACCCCTGAAGTAATACCTGTGAGGTTTTTTTGGTAGGCCATAGGTGCTGGAATTGACCCACCTATCGTTAAATATATTCAATAGGCACTGTTTATCATCTTTGCATAGATTTCTTTACATATTATAAAAAATTTGGTCATATCCAGGCAACGTATCTGTCGAATTTCTGATTCAGTTCATGCAGGGTGAATGGTTTCTTTAGGGGGGAATCACAAAAGATTGTTTGTGCCGGATTATTAGAGAATGAGTCAGTTAATTGTTGTTGATGGGAGGGCTAGTTGCATTCCAAAATCTTCTATCAGATTATCGGATATAGCAGGACAAGTCCTTCTTGTATTGGATATTGTTTTAATGGTTTGCCATATTTTAAATAACGGAGTGGTTTTATTTAAATCAGAACAGAATTGTACCCAGGAATGCCTAGCTTTTTATTTAAACAGTCGCTTAGTGTATGCTGCAAATCTATTGTACGAAAGGAAGTTTTCATATAATGGAGTTTGTTTATAAGTGGCTAGGGCTTGCTTCCTCTTTTTGACCCATTCAAAGCATTCATTATCCCACCAAATCTGAGTGTGTCTCTGGGGTTTTTTTGGCTGTTTTAATGGGAATACTTTTATAAGCAGCCTTATTAATGTTGTCAACTAGTTGTTCGATGTTTGGATTATCTGGTAATGATTTTAAGTTGTTGTGTATTTCTGTTTGATATAAACTCCAATCAGCCCTGATCTCATTCCACCTGAGGGGAGGGTGAGCTGGACCGTTACCGCTCTCTGAACTACAGTTATCGAGTGAGATATTTGTTACAATAGGGTAGTGATCGGATCCCAGGGTATCGTCGAGCACTTCAGAGGATGTCTTCAAGGCTAGATCAGCCGAGACTATGGTAAGATCAACCACTGATGGGCGATTACTTGCCGAAATTCTCGTTGGACTACCATCATTAACGCAAAGGCTTAAATCCTCCAGCACCGAAACGAAATTGGAGCTCTCCGAGTCAGAGATTGAAGAACCTCAGAGTGGGTGGTGGAAGTTGAAGATAATAGAATTTGCTGTTAAGCAGAAAAAAAAATCCTAGTCTATTAATAGTAGCCTTGAAGTTATATCCCTCAAAATAAACATCTCTAGTTTAAAGTATATCAATATTGCCAATGTTTACAAACCACCTACTCTTAAAATCAGTAATTTGATTTTAAGAGTAGGTGGTTTGTAAACATTGGCAATATTGATTTACTTTGAACTAGAGATGTTTATTTTGAGGCAACTTCAAGGCTACTATTAATAGTTCTGTCAATAGAGAAGGTTATTTATTTAAACGGTGACCAATGGTTTCAATACATTCACGTATCATTTATATACAAATGGATTATGGATTTACAATGGCATTGTAAATCCATAATACATTTGTATATAAATACCGCACGTTATGTAGTTTAGGTTACTTTCGGTTTGAAAATGATACGTGAATGTATTGAATTCAATGGGGTAATTGAATTTACATATCTCGTTCCATCAAGAGTGTAGCTCTACCAGTATCAATTATATGAATGTATTGAAACCATTGGTCACCGTCTAAATAAATAACTGTTATACAAAACAAGGTAATTATTGTGTTTAATTTGTGATTAAAATGTATAACGAAGTAGAAGCCTCCATAGTCAATGAATAGAGAAGGCCTCAAACTGAATGGAATGTGATATGAGAGCAAGTACGCCGCCGTTTCACTGCATGTGTCTTTACGGACGCAGTTGTAACCGGGAACACTGAAATTTAGTGATTGTTTAAGTCAGGTTTCTGTTATTACATCAAAGTTATGACTGTTGATAAGTTGTACAAAGCTGTGTTTGTTGGCTACAATGGAACGTATTAATTTCAATTCTTTAATTTGGGGAGCCATTTTTATTTGTATTAGAGCTACGGGATTCGATGTTGAGTGATTCTTCAAAAAAAAGCCTGTTTTATTTAGTTTTGAAATAATTGTTATTATTGAATTGGAAATGGTAGAATTTTTATTGGAATTGTGAACGAATGAGCCTTCTTGGGTGAGATTCTCGATGAGAGAGCTAGGTTCCATTTTAAGTGATTCCTTAAAAGCAATAAATTGTTCTTGACATGGATTTGGTATAACAGGTAATACCCTGTTGGAATTTAGTACGAGATTGTATGTAATAGGTGAGTCGATTGGTGAAACTGGTTTCTGTTTTTTTGTCACTCTAGCTGGAGTCGAAATTTTATTGTTGTTTTGGAGGCTACGTCCAGAATTATATTTTCCTGTGGTGGCAAGGAGCGGGAAGCTGTTTAGATTTGCAAGTGCCGACTGTTTGATACTGTAACTTTTAGGGTATTGGAGAAACTTGGGTTTTTTAGGAGATTTTCTGCTTCTCTGAAGGAAATGTTATTTTTAGCCATATTGTTTTGAATAACTTTCTGCCTCTGAAATTCAGGTTCAATTGTGGGTACTTAATTTACAATGAATACAGAATTTAATCCTAGGACAGCTAACATCCTCATGGAAAGTGCTACATTCTCTACGCTTGTGTTTTCCGCGACATTGTTTTCTAGAGTGACCGAATTATAAATGTTGTAGCACTGCAAACCTGGTGGTCAACCTCGAATCTACAGCTATAAATATAAATGTGTGATGGGAGTTTGCACCCTTTAAAAGTAACTATAACCGATTCACGTTTGACATATATATATTATCAAAAATGCCATTTACCTTTCGGTGTAGGCTATGAATTTTACATTACTTTGTTACAATGCTTTTATTTTATTTATTTGCAAACTCCTTCCACTCTCTTCTTTTCTTCACCAGTTCCTTCGCTTGTTTAACTGTCTTTCCTCTATTGTTTATTATTTCTTCTATTTTGTTGTCCCAGTTTTCTCTTGGTCTTCCTCTTCCTCTTTTGTTTCCTGTTCTTGCTTCCCAAATTTGTTTTGTTTGATTTGTGCTTTCCATCCTGATTAGGTGTCCCCACCAGCTGAGTTGTTTCCTTTCTATAAACTTATCTAATGATTCAATTTCCAGTTCTTCTCTTATGTCTTTATTTTTTATTCTGTCTCTTCTCGTTACTTGTTTTACTTTTCTCAAATATTTCATATCTATTGCCTGTAATCTACTTTTATCTCTCTTTGTTAGCTTCCACGTCTCACTTCCATATGTTAGAATAGGTCTGTAAATTGTTTTATATATACTCATTTTTGTCTTTCTACTTATCTCTTTTTTGTTATTAAGTATGTTATTCATTGCATAGTACATTTTTATTGTGTTGTTTATTCTGTTGCTTAATTCGCCCTCCATTTTTCCATCTTCTGTGATTTCTACTCCTAGGTATTTAAATTGCTCCACTTGTTCTATCAAATATTGTTCTATCCTTATATTTATGTGTTCCTTCCGTTTTCCTACTATCATTACCTTTGTTTTGTTGTAGTTCATTTTCATGTCATATTTCTTTAGATGTTTATTCCATACGTTCAGGTTGTGCTGCAAATTTCTTTCATTTTCTGTTATCACTACTATATCGTCCGCGTATGCTCCTTCTGATATTTTGACCACTTGCATATTCTTGTATCCTACATTTGTTTTTATGATTTCTGCTTTCATACTCTTCATTATTTCATCCATATATATGTTAAATAGTGTTGGGCTTAGTCCTCCTCCTTGTCTTAGTCCATTTTTTGTCTTGAATGTTCTTGATATTTGCCCCTTGTATATTACCGCATTACTGTTGTTGTATATGTTCTGTATTAATTTGACTGTCTTGTTTTCTATACCTCTTTTGTCAAGTATTCTCCACAGATTCTTTCTTGGTATCCTGTCAAATGCTTTTTCTAGGTCTATAAATCCTAGATATGTGTTTTTATTATTTTCGATTCTTTTTTCTGTGACTTGTTTTATAGTAAAGATGTTGTCTTGTGTGGATCTTCCTTTTCTAAAACCGCATTGTGATTCTTCTAGTGTGTGCTCTATTTTTGCTCGTATCCTCTTGTTGATTGTTTTTTCTAATATTTTCATTCCTATGCTTATCAGTGTTATACCTCTATAGTTGGTGCATTTCGTCTTGTCGCCGTTCTTGTATATTGGCACAATTAGAGCTGTTTGCCAATCTTTTGGTATGTTGTTTGTCTCGTATATTTTGTTCAGTAATATTACTAGTTTATCTTTACCAATAGGTCCCAATTGTTTAATCATTTCTGCTGTTATCTGGTCGTGTCCTGGTGCTTTTCCTGTTTTCAGTTCCCTTATTATTTCCAGAACTTCATTTTCGTTGATACTCTCCGTTACTGTTTCTGTGTTACTCTTATCGCTGTTTTGCGTCTCTTGCTCATTGTCGTTATTTGTATCTAGTAAGTCTTCAAAATATTCTTTCCATCTTTCTATTATTTCTTCCTTATCCTTCAGAATTCTTCCGTGTTTATCTTGTATGTATCTCGCCTCTTGCCCTTTTTCTTTCCTGCATCCTTTTATAATTTTGTAGAATAACTTTTGGTTTTCTTTTGCATTCTTCTCTATTGTCTCACCGAACTTTTCCCAATCCCTGGTCTTTGCTATTCTGACCTCGTCTTTTACTATTTTCCTCTTTTCTTTGTATCTTTCGTAGTTATTATTGTTTTTGTCTTTTAAGTACCTTTGCCATGCCTTTTTCTTTTCTTTTATCTTTTCGTGTATGTGCTCTGACCACCAAGCTGTCTGTTGTTTCTTGTTTGTACTCTTCTTAACCCCACAAGTCTCTTGTGCCGCCTCAAGCATACTTCTTTTTAGATTATTCCACATTTCATCTACATTGTCGCTTCCATTTACCACTGCTAGCTTGTCCTCTACTATCTCCTTATATCGTATTGCTGTTTCTTGATCCCTTAGTTTATATGATCTTATCCTGTTGTAGTTTATTATTGTATTTGGAAGCGGCTTTTCTTTTTCTTTATCTTGACAGTCTTTCTTAATTGTAGTTACTACTAGGTAGTGATCACTTCCTATTTCAAAACTTCTCTTTACTCTTGTATCTATTATTTTGCTCTTTCTTCTTTGTTCTGTCACTACATAATCTATTATAGATTTTTCGTTCCTATTTACTACTTCTCTGGTGTATTTGTGAATCTCCTTGTGTTTGAATAATGTATTCGTTATTACTAAATTGTTCATCCTACAATAATCTAACATTCTTCTCCCATTATCGTTTAATACGTCTTCCCCATATTTTCCTCTCATCGTATCGGTTTCTTTTACGACTTTGCCAATTCTGCTGTTGAAGTCTCCTGCTACATACACTTCTCCAGTGGCTGCTTCGGTGGTTTCGTTAAGCTGTTCCCAGAAATGTTCTTTGTTGCTCGCTAAATCGTCTTCATTTGGTCCATATACTATAATTATTGTTCTGACTCTGTTATCTTCTTTTAATGTTATTGTTAATATTCTTGACGATATTTCTTGCCATGTTTCTATTTGGTGTTCTATGTCTCTGTGTATAATACAACCTACTCCTTCAGCTGCCCTTTTATTCTTTTCTACCCCACTATATATTATTTTGTGTTTGTTATTGGTTGTGTACATTCCCTTTCCTTTTCTTTTTGTCTCTGTTATTGCGAGTATCTCTGCATCCATTCTTTCGAACTCCTTTTCCAGCTCTTCCTCTTTGCCATGTATACTCCTTATATTCCAAGTTGCTATTTTCCATATTCTGTATTTATCCTTTTTGTTATTTTTTATACTTTTTGTGTCTCTTGCATTTGTTTCAATTTCTGTTTGTTCTTTCCTTATTTTATTTACATCTAGTTTTTTGGTCTATTTACCTGGCTCCCCGCTACTAAACCCTTCTCTTGCTCATTCCATTTGAATTGTTCCCCATTTATTATTATTTTCCTGTATCCTACCCTTATTCTGTTACCATTGGCTCTTTCCTCTCTGGCTATACTTCTAATTTGTCTTTGTATTTCTCTCTCTGTTGCGGTCATATCGTTGTCTATATATATTTTTGTGTTCTTCAATTTACTGCTCTTGGCTTTCATTATTTCTTCTTTTTTCTCTCTAGATTCAATTTCCGCTACTATCATCTCGACTCCTTTTACTTTTTCCAATTTATTAGCCTTGACTACTTTGGCTTCTACTTGTAGTATTTCCTTGCAGAACTTCTCTACTCCATTCTTTATGTTCTCTTCCCTTATATTATGTCCTTTTATCACGATGTTGTTTCTTCTCTTATCTTTCTCCATATTTTCTATTCTATTCTCTAATTTTTCGTATCTCTTTTCCATGTCTTTTTTATCTTGCTCCCATTTATCCTCTTTCCTCTTCATCTCCCGCTTTATTTCTTTTATTTCTTCTCTTAATTCTTCTGCATTTTTTTTTCATCTCTGACATCATCTCCTTCATCATTTCTTTCAATTCCTCCATATCTTCTCTTTCTGTTTTCTTGTCTCCTGTCTCTGCTTTGTTGCACAATTTGCTTTTATTTTCCTTTCTTTCTTCTTGTATTTTCCTTTGCTCTGGCGACCGTAGAATCTTTTTGCTACCTGCAAAGATATCACTTTCGTCTCTTTGTCCTTGTTCTCTATATTCATTCGATCTGCCTCTTTTCCTCTCTTTATTCATTTGTGTTGTTTTTCGCGATTTATATTGTTTTCGTTTGATTTGTTTGTTTTCTTGCTTCACGTTCGTCTTCGGCTGCCTCTGTTCCGTTCGCTCGCACCGCCTGCCCAATTTAGTCGCATATATTTCCGCGCGTGTTTTATTTCGCGTTTAAAATTGGTTATTGCGGCCTCTATTCTCTCGCGCCGCGCGTCTCGACTGCTGGCGCTTATCGGCCCGGGTCGACCCCTCGGAGGACGATTTGCCGTGTTTTCTTTCAATTCCTTAACCTCACTTCGCTTTATCGATATATACTGCTAAATTATCTGATTTTACTATTAACTATTACTGACCTTATTCTGCACTATTTATCTGCTTCTTTTTGTCTTCTTTTCTACACTACTATCTCCTTCTTACTGTAAAATTTCCTCTATATACTCTGCAATGTGACGGAGCCGATATATCGGTTTAACACGTCGCCATTTAAAAAAAAAAAAAAAAAAAAAAAAAATTATCTTTATTATCGTCAGTAATTTGTCTCTTCATAATTCTTCGTAATTCAATTAGGGGACACACGCTTATAATTTCGCTGATTAAGCTATCCAAATTAAACATGTGTCCACTCCCCTAATAATAACTTTCCTTTCGACAATGTGTCGCGGAAGACACGAAATAAGATTGTTTGTAATAATTGATTAGTAACCAATTAAAGAATTTATGTATCAATTTAACAGAACTTGCTTTAAGCACGATTTTTTTTTAAATTTTACAATACTAACAGAATAATTTAATGTCACTATGTGAATTCTAATTGTTTTATCATTCTTAGAACATTTGATTTCTCTATGTGGATATACCCCCAAATAATACAGGGTTTGACACAATCCATCTACATATTCATCATTTTCATTATCATTGACAGGATTCGAAGACTCTTCACAATTTTGTTTACATTCTATCAAAATCAGAGACATCAACATGAGAAAACACTTTCTCATAATCCATTATTAGGCGTTTAGTTTTAACATCAGCGACGTTAAAACTTGCACTCGTGTGCTCTTGAGCACCTAGAACAGATGCTATTGATAAGCCACTAACTATTAACATTAAAAGCAATATTTTGCCAATTCAAATTGCCTTTAGTCGGTAGCCGACCCAAGTCCATAAAACAGCAGTCTTCTAAACCGGAAGATCCATAAGAAATACTTAGGTAATGAAGGCGAAATCACTATTACCCTACTCTAGAATTTAAGAATTTAATTTCTATTTTTTTTTATTTGTTAAATATACGACTCTTTGATGAAATACTATACTTGTTATATTCCTGCTTTCTAAATTTAGATTTTTTCTAAGTAAAGGCTTTTTGCTGAATGATCGCTCTTATCTTTTTGTCCACTAAATGAATACATTTAGTGGACAAAATTCATGTTTTCATGAAATCTCCCTTATGAAATCAGAATTTCGCCAGGTCTTCGCTGCTACAACCTACAACCAATTTTCTTGCTCATAATATTGTAGTAAATCTTACTAAAATATATACAGGGTGTCCCGTTAATGCGGGGAAATGGCTGGACCATAGATTCCTGAGATCAAAATATGAGGATTTAACGCAACTTATCTATATCCAAAAATTTACGGTTAAGCCGGAATTTGGCTTCAAAGTTTCAAAATTTTTTATTTCTTTTGTTTATAACAATTGAACGCTTTATTTGATTTGAATGAAATTTATTTTTAATAACTACCATAATATAATACATCATTTCAGTTATTATGACTATTATTCGTTAACAAGAAGTACAAGAAACAGTAGTACCAGCACTTAAAAACAAAAATATTTTTTTATTGGTGGATCTAATATAAACTAAAAAAATACTACTTGAAAGACCATTTAATTTAAAAACTTTTTTATCTCTTAATAATATTTGATATCTTTTACGGTTTTCCCACAAAAAAATAAAATATATATTTTTTATCTAGTAAAAAATCTAGTTTTTCATCGAATCAAAAATAAATTTTTTTCGTGGCCATCTTTGTTAAAAAAATGTAAATTATGTATAATAATAATTATTTAGTGTCTTTTGACAATTAAATTTTTAACTTTAATATAGTTCATAAATACTCATTTTGGAACAAACAGATATCTTGTTTGTATTAGGATTTTGCAAAGAAAATTGTTTGAAAAGTATTAGATGTTGTTTTGATTTATTTTATTAATTGATGTTATTTAATTTTTATTCAATTGAGTAAGTTTATTTACTTATTAATGAGTGCATAATGAGTAAACTATATTCATATTTTATTTTTTTGTGCAAAAACCGTACAAGATACCAAAAACAAGTAAGAGTCAAAAAAGTTTTTAAATCTAATGCCCTTTCAAGTAGATTTTTTTGGATTTTATTGGATGCACCAATAAAAACATATTTTAGTTTTTAAGTAGTGGTACTACTGTTTTTTATACTTCCTGTCAATCACTAATGGCCAAAATAACTAAAATGATGTACGATATTATGGTACTTATTACTAATAAATTTCATTCAAATCAAATACAGCGTTCAATTGTTATAAACAAAAGAAATAAAAAAAATTGAAACTTCGAAGATAAAATCCGGCTTAACCTTAAATTTTTGGATATAGATAAGTTGCATTAAATCGTCATATTTTGACCCCAGGAATCTATGGTCCAGCCATTTCCCCGCATTAACGGGACACCCTGTATAATTTAGTATTTGGATTAATTAGGTTATGTGAAGATAATAATAACTTGATTAAAACACTTCAAAACGTTTCCAAGTGTTTTAATGAAGTTATCCAAGATCTAAAGAAATTAAAAAAGGTTTATAAATGTTTTAATGAAGTTATTTAAGATCTAAAGAAATTAAAAAGAAGGTATCTAAGTATTTTAATGAATAATAAAAATATATAAGTCCTTTACGTTGTAGAAAATTAACTAATAATTAGAAAAAAACCGAAAATATTTCGTAAAATCTACAACAAATGAGTCTTATTAAGACTACAAGAACAAACCACTTTTGAAACAACTACTTTTCTAGCTAATACTTCGGCAGACATTGAATGATACAAAAATAATTTGCGTGTTACAAAATAACAAGGCTATCAAAGCAACACTAGTTTGAACGTATTTCTTTCTGTAAAATAAAATGAAATCTAAAATTTAAAATTATTTTCAGTTTCCTGTCACGTGTTTCGAATTTTTCAGTTCATTATCAAAGGTAATACTTAGTACTACCTTTTATAATGAACTGAAAAGCTCGAAACACGTGTCAGGTAACTGAAAACAAAAATATGGAACATAACAAGTGCTTTTATTCATCAAACTTATACATCCGGTTCCATCAAGAATGTAGCATAACAAGCATTACCTTTCTTATCACCTTTTTAAATTTCTTTAGATCTTAGATAACTTAATTAAAACACTTAGAAACCTTTTATTAATTTCTTATAATATGGAACATAAAAAGTGCTTTTCTTCGTCAAAAAGGTGATAAGACAAGATAAGATAAGTTATTATTTAAAACATATTAAATTTAAAAAAAAAATAGACGAAATTCTTTGTTGTACATTGTACATAAATATATGTTTTTATATAAGCACCTATTAATTTAGCTTTTCCCTGGATCTATATAATATAATTAATAGGGGATCTAATTTTATATTGGTAAAATATATCACAATAACATATTCAAATTCCCTGCATATCTTAATAAAATGAATTACTTAATAACTGCCATATTTTTGCAATATAAAATTTTAAGCGCATTGCATGTTTCCACTTGTCGTGCCTATTTTACGTTTACGTGTTTTTTTGTCCATAGATTTTTATATGTTCATTAAATACGTTTATAATTAAAAAAATAAACTCTCATATTTCCGGAGTCTAATTCTGGCTTATAAAAGGTGGAACGCATTAATTGTTTTATAACTGTTATTATATTATCCATATAAAAATACAATTCAATTAAACGTATGCACCGAAAGTAAAACTAGTAACGTCTTGAAAGTAATATACATTAATATCACATTCTAATTAGTGCTGAAAACTGTAAATACAGTAGAGTAATGAGATTGATTATTAACATTTCGATGTCAGTCTCAAGGTGTCAAGTTTTTCAAAATAGGTAGTTGTTTCCAACTTCACCTCCTCATTCGAGTAAAATTTTTTACTGCTTCCGCCACAGGTAGATCCTTTATGCGTCCTCCCATCTGAGTCCTTATTCCTTGCCACGGTCATGCTAACCCAGGGCATTGGCAAATGTCAGGACTGCAGCAAGAGGGACTCTGAGGATGTCCGATGGATTTAGACATCCCTCTCCCATTGTGGATTTTCGTAGGTTAGATAATACGGGGCAGTCTAGAAGTACATGCTCGGCATTTTCCTCTTCTGCTTCACACCCTCTGCAGATAGGACTAGGTTGTAGTCCCAGTTTGTTCAGGTGTGATTGTAAATTGCAGTGTCCTGTAAGAAGCCCTACGATCTGGCCGTTTTGGTGTTCATTGCGGTGAAGTTTTTTGAGACTCTATAGCCCCAACGCTCCTTGTGGCATTGATGCAGTAGGGTACTCAGATCTAGCAGAGAGGGCAGCAGGAAGAGGTTCGATCCACTTACCATTTGTCCGGATGCTTTCCTCGCCAAACCATCTGCTATTCTGTTCCCTCTGCTATTGTTGTGTCTTTTTACCCAGCATAGAGGTTATTTTGCAGTTGGCCGTTATAATGTGTATGTTTTTACCCTTAACTTCTTGTCAGAGATTGCCTTTGCTGCATATAGTATTCCATGAGTTCCACCATTTTTGGTGACCTCATTATCTTACCTACAGCAGTACTGTTTTTAGGGACAGGTTTTTGCAGAAAATTCCTATACCAGCCTCTGCTTTCGTTGACGACCCATCAGTGTATATGTGGATGGCTTTGTGCTTGCTTCCTTCTCCTGAGCTTTCGAATCTCAGGACTATTTGAAGCTTCCTGTTGAAAATGTATTTTTGAGGGATGTTGTCCACTGGCATCATAATCTCGAAATTGCTTTTCCTTAGATCCTCTAAGATCATGTAGTGTTCACCTCCTCTGTTGCTTACAAGCCATGTCTTTGTTGCTCGAAGCCTTATAGCTGCTGCTGCTGCCTGTTCTCTGATAAATATATTCAAAGGTGACAGGTTCAGCAGAACTTCCATTGCCGCTGTTGGTGTTGTTCTGATGGCTCCTGTTGCGCTCAAAAGGGCGCTACGTTGAACGTGGTCCAGGAGCCTTGCGGCTCATTTCGTAGTCGTTTTTGGCACTATATTAATGCTGCATATGCCAATATTGGCCGCACTATGGCTGTGTAGATCAATAGGGCTACCTTTGGAGATAGTCCCCATGTTTTCCCCACTGCTCGTCCGCATTGCCAGAGGGATATGCATGCTTTCTTAGACCTAGCGAGATCATAGGTTGCGGTCCAATTCATAGCGCAATTTCTTAAACCCGGTGAAACATTTTTTATCTTTGCCAAATTTAGCTATTCAACCATGACCTTGTAGTCCAGTCGATCCTTTAATGCACAGTAATATTCTTTATTGATAGTTTTACCATATTCAATATAATTACTGAATATGATGTCAAGCGCATCCCAAATATTACTGGCTAATGATAGTATCTTCGGGCACTTCTGACAGATTTCACTAGACAAAAATCACTCCTCTGACTGCCGATTGAACTCTAATGTGTAATGTGTAGCTCCAGTTTCTTCCATTATAACAAATCGACGCAAAATTCCTTATTACGGTTAATCAGGATTAGAATTTGCTTTGAAAGTTCAACATGTTCGACTAATTGATCAATACTCATAAATCGCAGCACCCAATGCAAGCAAAGCTTTTTAATGTGAAAATATTAAAAAAACGATATGGCCAATGCGTTCCCTTGAGATTCCTGTGATATTAGCTATATTACATATATTTTATTTTAGTTATTTATCACGATTTCACTAATTTTCTAAATATTTTCCGGAATAACTGTGTCATGTGTCTTTCCCGAACGTGGTCCATCATTTGTGTATATTTGATAGTTCATTTCGATGGGATACACCATTGCCTCAATACTCTTTTTTCCATTAGGGAGCAATGATTAAACAAACCACGAAATTCACTTATTTTCATAGAAAAAAATATCGCACCATCATATCAACAAGAGAAGTTTGTGAGAGATAAGAGAGATATTAAAGATCCAATCCATCTTTTGTCTTTACTTCTAACTTGAAGTCATGTAAGAGATTGTAGCAATCATGTAAGGAAATATTGCATTTGGATTTACAATAGCATCAAGATAAAAAGGGTTTCCCCTTAATAAATAAATAAATATCTTAAATTATAAATATCGATGCTGTCTATGAACGCATTTGTCGTTTTCTTTACATTTCTTTACTCTCATTCAGGGTTAGGGACTGCTGTGGAAGCAGATATCATCTATCAGTGATTTAAAAAACGATAAATGCAAATTAGTATAATTGAATAGTTGAGGCTGTTAGTTGTTGAAAGTTCATATTCCAATCACTTTGGTAAATTAGTATATTGGCAAGTGCTTGAATCAGTTTTGGTGGTAGATCTGTAAATTCATCATACTTTCTTATTAATCCTAGCTTTTTAATCAACAATTTACTTAATACAAAAACGTTTCACCACGGGTTAAGTAAGGAATTAATTCATAATATTTATTATTACTACTAAACGTCTTTGTTCACAGAAAGAAAATAAAATATGATACATGTAATGAATAAAATAAATTCTGGTATAATTGGTTCTGCTCAACGGTTATCGACCGGTGGTCTTTCAGCCCGTTTTATTATTATTTATTTATAATTATTTATTATTTTATTACATTTTATTATTTTATATTTTGATGTAATAATAATCAAGAAATTAATTCCACGTATATTCCAGGTCATGATATTGTTAAACGAACTTCCTATCTTATTTTTAATATTTGTACCCTCGGAAAGCAGAAATGACAGATGATGAATGCACATATAATTGCCTTTTTAATAACTTCGTTCCTCTATTTTTGAAGAAAAAAGTTTTAAATACAAATTGGTCTTACATATTTCTTCGTAGACTTCTTTGTAATTTCTTAAGAGCTTCATTGCTGTAATATCCATTATTTTGACCTTGACTGAATCCATATTGGATATTACATTATCAATATATTTGCTGTGTATAATTTCGAATAATGAAAGCAAAAGTAATATGCATACGGAATACCGGGATCTATACTGAGTGTTATCACTTTATTTTTAACAGAAAGATATATTTATGTTAATATTAACAACTTTATACATTCTTCCCCTTCCTCTTTATCTATACTGCACACTTTTACTCAGCACTCTAACCATTTCTTTAGCACATACTGTAAAAAATATACATTTTCTTGTGTTTTTTATTCTTTACTTAGATTATCTTATTACCATGCACGTTTTTACACCCTCTTTCACAAGTCTTTGTCTCCTCTAACTCACCCACTTTAATTCTATAAGTCTCTATGTTGCCCCATTCTGCAGACTGAATGTTTGTTGTCTAAAAACATATGTATCCGGCATTCGACCCACAGCATTTGTTACAACAAACATATTTGATTTCTCTTCTCTCTCAAATACCTAAAGACCCGTACAAATTTGTCTCTCCTCTAGTCCACCTACTTTTGTTTTATATCTCTCGCTATTGATTCATTCTCCAGCGCTATGTTTGCTTTCTGAAACCGTGTGTCCGGCATATGAAAATTCGACCAACAGAACTTGCTGCAGAAATCATATATGACTTCACTCTTTCTCAAATATCTAACCTAACCCTTACACGTTTCTCTGGAATCTATATACTTCTCCGCCCTAGTCAAAATATCTATGATATCTGCCATTAACGTCATATTGTCCTTATACGACAACTAGGCCTTACTTTACACAATTATTTTTCTGAAATTATTTTTATTTCTAATTAACGTGTTGAGCTACACTCTTGGTGGAACCAGATATGTAAATTTGTTGAAGAAAAATACTTGTTATGTTCCATAATATTATTTTTATTTTCAGTCACCTAATACGTGTTTCGGTCATTACAGATAATTTTCAAAGTATAGACTAATTAAAATTTTGGAGAAATGTAGTTTAAATATACAAATTCAAAATGAGAATAGAAGCCAATTATGATGTTGTTGGAATGCATTATTTTTGCTGATTACTTAGGAGATTAGCCCAGTTGATAATGGCTTTCTTTATCTGCAGACTCTTCAGGAGATTAAACTTAAGGCCTTTTCTGCAAATACGGGTAATCCTATTGTTGCTTTACCGAATGCATTTGATTTGCGGTGTTCATTACATCTAATTTCAAAATTCCTCCCTGTTTGCCCTATACAAATGCCGTCACAATTTACACACTGGAATTTGTAAATTCCTAAATTCTTAAGAATATCCTTATCTTCTAATTTGTTGTTTACTAGAGGTCCCGCTAGATTCGAACTTTTGACCACTATTGTATTGATATTATGTGTATTATGTGTATGTAACTGTTTTTTTTTTTAAATTTTGTTGCCGCTATTATGAAGTTTTGAAATATAATCTACTCTTTCTAAAATTGTGCTGTTGTTGCCCTCATTTGCTTTCGATATGATCAGGCCATCGTCTCCGCACTTTTTTTGGATATGTTTTATGGTCCTGTTATCCTTATTCTTCCTGTTGTTGGCATTTTTTTTGCTTTTATCTTGTCTCTTAATAGGATGTTCATTACTGGTAACGTGTCTAGTGCATTTGTTACACCTGATATATTTAGAGCAATTTCTGTATCTATTGCAAGTTCTTCTAAATCACCATGTAGTTTTAGTGGAGTAGGCGAATATCTAAGGCCCTTAATAAATTGACCTCCTCTTGATTAAATGTGTTGGAGAAGTTCTTGACACGTGGATAGAAATTGTGTGTTGCAATTCGAATCATAGGATGTTGTAGTTGGTTGATCCGTCTAAGGGCACTTAGTATTTCCAATTGAACAATAATGTTGTTGTGTGATTTCGTTAATGGCTTTTATCGTGTCTGATAAAATACAATACTCGTTGTTGAAGAATATTTGATTTGAATTTTTTTCTTTTTATTTTAGTTTTACAATATAAAGTGGCTTGTTTCACATTACTTATGTTTTTAATATAATTGATACTTGTTGAGCTACAGTCTTGATGAAACCAGATATATAAATTTGGTAAAGAAAAACACTTCTATAATATTATTTTTATTTTCAGTCGCCTGACACGTGTTTCGATCATTACAGATCATTTTTTATCAATCAATCAACCATTTTATACATTGAAAATGATCTGTAATGATCGAAACATGTGTCAGGTGACTGAAAATAAAAATAATATTATGGAACATAACAAGTGTTTTTCTTCACCAAATTTATTTTTTTCTAGAATATAGATCAGATAGCAGATGAATCAGCAGGCTATCCTGCCTTACTCTCATCCATGAGCTAAATTATTCTAATATATTAATTTCAACTTTCTTAATATTTCTTTAAGACACTACATTTATCGACTCAACCATTCCATTATTTGCGCCTTTCCGTTTTAAACAATTTCCCAAAAACTCTCTTGGCGACGCTTTTAAATACGTGAATATTACATAAATACTTCCTATCCATTCTATTCCCTACCACTATTGCTAGAATATAGTTTTAAACTGTACTTGGCCTTCTTTCTGTTAGTTTATTTCTTAAACTAGAGGTCAACTTAGCTTGTATTATTTATATAATCTAATCAACTTGATTTCTTATTCTTGCCGGTTCTTCATCATGGTTATGCAAATTTTGTACCCAATATAAATTACTAATTACATAATAATTTGGTATATATACTTCTTCTCTACACGATTAATTTAACACTTCTTTAAATCCTTTCTTCCCCTTTTATTTTATGTTTGCATATTTCAGTGTATTCAATCCTGCTGCTTATTCTTGTTTCACTTCCTTTTTCTATGTTTCTACCTCGTCAAGAAACCTTAACATTCCCTCTAGGATATTTCCAAAATTTTCTATCCATCCCTACCTCCTTCCATATGTACATGTTCTATTGTCTTCCTCCTCATTTTCGTTGTCTTGTATTCTCGGGTGTTCATTTCTCTTTAATTACAAACATGTAGTTGTATTCTTTACACTTTATTAAAGTGTGTAACAACAGTGTTATTTATATTGACGTACTCTTTATGAAAACCAAAAAACAAACATCGAATAATTATTTAACCTAAGGTTTCTTGAGGTTTAAAGAACTGCTAAATTAATCGTTGAAAGGATATGTGAATATACCAGTGTCCTTGTGTAAGAGAAATATTAGTAATTTATACAAAGTACAACATTGCACAGCCAAGGTGAAGAACCGACAAGATTAAGAAATCAAGAAAAATGTGTTGTTACTGGAGAATAACTTATTATTTAATTGGCTTTTTAATAATAATTAATTTCAATTTTTCATATACAATTTTCTTTGATTTTTTTGATAATTTAAATTCTAAATCTGTCAGACATTTATATATAAATCGGTTATTTTTTTTTAAATCTATACACCTTGATTTACGTTTTAGTAATGGTACATATATGTTGGCGATATGAAAATATTAAAAGTGCCACATTAAAACACTTAAAATTTTCGTTGTATCCGAAATAATGATTCTTTTAGATTATTGTAAGTCTAATTATTCTTATTAAAAACGAACTATTTATTAAGTAACTATATCCGACTGAGGCAAATCGGTAATATGCACTTACAAACTCCATTTTCAATTGATTTTAAAATTGATTGTAGAATATTTTATTCGTTACTTAAATCTGCATTATCATTACTCGTATTTAAACAAAAATTAAACAATAATAAATAAACTACTAACATCTATCACAGTAACATAAAATGATAAGATTATATTAAAATAAGTGGTACTTCATATAGAAAAATAATTAAATAAATAGGTTGCTTGATAGTGGTTAGGTTTTTACCTTCAATGTGTAAAACCGAGTACATTAAGTCCAAACGATTGTTAAATAAATTACTCGTAGCATTTACATGCGCGTAATTTATATCCAATGTTCACATATAATTAAGAACACAGAAATGGTCGATAATTACCTTTCGGAAAATCAGAAAACAATAGGAAATATATATACTTCATAAATATAATATGTGTTATTAGATTAGTGTATTCTGGTCTCACCCGATTACTGTAAAATACTGCAAAATATGTAAATGATTATTTATTTAAAAATGAAAATGGTGTAATATATCACAAAAAATAAACAGTTCTTCTTTAATGGTTTCGATTGTGATGTTTACTATTTACCTTTTATTATATTTGGCTACGAAATGTGCATACTAAGTTATATATTTCAATTTTGAATTAACTCTTTAATATCACCTATATTGATGTGAAAAGAAACTTATTTTGACGTAGTATAGAAAGTCAGCAACCGGTGTGATTATGTCGAGCGTAAGTGTTATTATCGATCAGCCTGTTACATTCGGTAAACATAATGTCCGATATGTCGGTAGTTCAGTCGGTGGGCGCACACACAAAACGATGATTTATTACGGTCACATTTACGAGTAAATGACGTGTGTAAACAGAATTTATCACGGCGGCCAAGATGGCCGTCTGCTCTCGGAATCACATGAAAATTCTGCATGCACGGCCACAACTTTTCGATTCCGGAAACTTGCGCTTACATATAACTACCGCGGAGCACTAGAAAAGCACTGCAGTTTATTCCTGCTGACTAAATGCTTATAACTTTTGAAACGTATATCAGCCTAGGGATAGTTGGCCTGAAAAGGTGAATGCAGTTTGATTATATCTTGTTTTTTAACTCCGCACTAGTTTTGAAATAAAAAAAAGTAATTAACATATACAATTCTTATTTACGTTACATTACTTTATAGACAGCATATCAAATATAACGTTTTGGTACAAATTTATTCACTTTCCGATTATTAAAAAACTTTTTTCCAGTTGCATATCTGTTTGTGGGAAGCTCAACCAAAGATTCAATATAATATTGAATAAGTCTGTATGGCGAATATATCATATATATTTAGATTCAATCAATAACTTATGTTTTTTCTCCGATGAATTTCTATACAAAGCCCTAATATGTTGTGTAACTACAATTAATATTTTAAGAATTAAATTGTATAATGCCCTTATACATGCTGAAACTATAGTCACTGAATAAATTCCGTGTGTGATATAAACAGTACAGTTTTATTTATCATCTGATTAAAGTATCACAAAGTTATGGCTTCAAGCGTCCAACAAATTAATTAAATTTGTAATACACTCTTAACAAGAAAACCAAACACTATTTTATCCTGCTCTTGTTAGACAAATATTAAATTCATCAATGGCAGATGCGATGTCCCAACGCAGAGTTCTATTACTTTTAATAGATAATTAATAAATAAACTTTGAAAACATGCCAATTAGCTCTGTTCCTTTAATAATGATTTTTCCACACAAATATTCTTAATAATTATATCTTAAAAATAACAACAATTGAGTTGTGAAAACACAATTATTGAACATTTTATATCGTGAATATGTGAAACACTACTCTACTAAATTGATATTATTGCATATTTTTTTAGTAAATATTTAAAATACCTTCAACATTGATTCATTGATTCTCTGGTATACTTACCAAAGCATCCCTATATCATCATGCCATTATAAATGGTGATTTATTGATATCAAAATTCATAAATTTAGATATGAATGAAACTCACCCTTTTGAAGACTTTATTCGAATAAACATTGTAACACATTTTTCCCGATACGTTAAAGAAATGGTCATGAATCCCTATACAGGGTGGCTGACGAAAAAGCTTTGGTGCTGTATCTCGCTTATTTTTGATCCGATTTGAATAAATAAAACATCAAATTAAATGATTTTTAAAAGACTTTAAAATGAACTGTACTGATATTTTTTCTTGCATCCAGTTTTTGACAAAAAACGATCAACTTTTATTTCAAATTGCACTGTATATATATTTTGTACTGATCCGCAAGGAGATTTTTTTCTGAATCTAAATTTGTAAACGATTTTATCCATTCATCAAACCAAAGTCGAGAAATTGAGGATTAAAAAAAATTAAAAATCAAATACCCATAGTAAACAATATACAAAGCCTATTCCAAATGTCAAAAGTGACAGTGTCAGTCATTGGTACAATACTGCAATGATTTTTAATAATTTCATAATAAAAATGTTGCAAGATTTCAAAAACTGAAAAACGATTTCTGTAGAAGCACAAAATTCTAGTACAGTGTTTGAAATATTGCAACATTTTAATTATGAAATAATTAAAAATCGTTGCAGTATTGTATCAATGGCTGTCACTGTCACTTTTGACATTTAAAATAGGGTCTGTATATTGTTTACAATGGATACTTGACTTTTTTATTATTTTTTTAATCCTCAATTTCTCGACTTAAGTTTGATGTATGGATAAATTTGTCTACAATTTTATATTCAGAAAAAAATCTCCTTGCGAATCAATAAAAATATATATACAGAGCAATTAAAAAAAAATGTTGATCGTATTTTGTTTTGAGGAGAGAGGTGTTTGTAAGTCGTTTCTTGGATATATCATTTGATTTCGTTTCGCATTCTGTCCTTCTAAGGAAACTGTATTACCACAATATATATATATATATATATATATATATATATATATATATATATATATATATATATATCCATATAGCAGCTTATATATAATTAATGTCTTATCTATCTAGGCTATCACAATGTGTTTTTAACAAATTTTTCTATAGTTTATAGGGTTTCGCAGGGTTCAATTCTGGGGCAATGGGGAACAATAGTTCCTAATTTATATTAAAATATCTTTCAACAAATTCAACAAACTGAACAAAGACATTAAAAAACTAATTACAGAATATAAGACGGACACCTGGATCAATAGCTGTAGGATAATTAATGACTCAAGAGGCAAAAAGTTTTGGACAGAAATTAAGAAACTTAGCAGATACAAAAAGACGGACAAACTAAAAGAACTATACGACCCTATTACTGACGAGACTATAACAGATCCAGACATTATATCACGTAAATTTGCAGACCATTTCAATTCTATTTATTCACAGACACAGGACCCTAATTTTGACCAATCAACCTTTCAACGTGTAAATGACTGGTACAACGATTTCTTTAGATGCAATGACAGTTCAGAACCGACGGACATTTTTACAGAAGAGGACTATTTCAACACTTTAAAAAAGGGCAAAAATACAGCGACTGGACACGACCTAGTACATAGACATATACTAAAATCCTTACCTAATCATATACACGTCCATATCCTTAATATCCTCAACTTCATTTACCAACACCAACATTTCCCTTCCGAATGGAAACTTGGAATAATCATCTGCATCCCAAAACGTGACCATCCTCCATCTCTAATATCCAGCTACCGTCCCATTACTTTACTTCCCGTCCTAGGAAAACTCTACGAATCACTCCTTAAAAACAAAATACTATCCCACATCCAAGACCGTATCCCGAATTACCAATTTGGTTTCCTTCCAAAACGTTCCACTACCCTTCCTCTTACCATCCTTACCTCAAACATCGAAACAACTCACCTTGAAGGAAAGTCATCAGCCATCCTACTACTAGACATCCAAAAAGCCTTTGATTCTGTCTGGCATCAAGGTCTGTTGTACAAATGTTACCTTCTCAAAATTCCTTCCCACATTATTTCCATTATTAAACAATTCCTTTCAAACAGATCCCTTAAGGTCAAAATCAACAACTCCTACTCCCCCCCTTTCACTCCTGTACAAGGGCTACCTCAAGGATCCCCTCTATCTCCCCTACTTTACAACATCTTCTGCTTCGACATCTACAACCCTGATCCTCTTCACTTTAATCCTTCTAAATATCTCCTCCAATTTGCAGATGATACAGCCCTAATTTCCCATGCACCCTCCGTACCTAAAGCTCTCGAATCCCTTCAGCAGCTTATTGACACCCTACAACACTGGTTTTTCAAATGGCGAATTAAAATCAATCCCCATAAATCCCAGCTTCTAATTCCCTATCACCGTAACAATAATCCTGCACATAATATTCATATCTCCAACACAACTGTTTCCCCTTCTACATCCATAAAATACCTAGGCATTACCATAGACCGAAAAGTCAAATTCAAACAACATACAGATTTAAACAAAACAAAAATTATAGCTAGAGCCAAAATATTTAGAAACTTAACATATAAAAATAACGGCATATCTATAAAAACAGCGGTTAAAATCTATAAAATGATCTGCCGTCCTCTACTCGACTATGGTAATGTCCTTTTGTCCAACTGCTGCAATCCTACTATCCACAATATCCAAGTTAGCGAGCGATCCTCCCTTAGAATTCTAACCAAAATCCGCCACCCCAGTAATCCTCTACACAATCCCTCTAACCAACTCCTATATGACTCTACATCTGTTATACCCATAAAGGAACGCCTTCTATACTTAAGCGAAAAATTCTCCAAAAATCCTTTCAACTATCACATCCTTACCCTCTACTGCTTGCGCAGAAATCCTAACCTGATCCCAAAATTCAAAACCCCTCCATTTACTACTTTCGAATTCATCCATCATCATCATCATCATCATCAGAGACAGACTGACGTTACACATCGACAAGGACAAATCAGGGCTGAAAGACCGCCGGTCGATAGCCACTTAACAAACTAACCTCCCATCACTCATATCATCATAAATGTATTATATTTGTCTTATCTGTATTTTTGTTTGTTAATAAAGATGTTGTATATATATCTTTCGGGGATACATATTTAATACTGTATGACACCACTTTAACAAATTCATTGAGGACTGTGATAGAGTGAATGATAATATGTTTAGGTATAAAACCGGCGTTATGTGTGCGCGCGAGAGAGTCATTTTTGTACCCATTTTAATATCTGCATTTTGTGGAAATAAATAGTTTTGAGTTGAGCAGTCGACCGAAGCGTATCATTGCATTCCTACAACCACCAATTAACTAGGTATTTAGCTAATAATAAAGTAAAGTTATAGCAACTGGTGACGAGGATAAAAGCATAATAAGTAAACAGTGAAAATGTCGATTGGAAGTATAACAGAATTTGAACTAGGAGTTAAAAATTTGTCGACGTACGTAGCACGTGTGGAACAATATTTCAAGGCTAACGATGTAGTGATAGTGGTAGGCTGTTAAGCTATAAGATGTTAGTGAACAAAAGTGAACAAAAAAAGATCATTTAGAACCCTATCCAGAATGGCGGAAAGATACAAGTTCTGGATGCGTAAACATGTAGATGGCGAGATGATTGCGCAGTAATTAATAGCGTTAAAAAGTCTTGCGAAGATGTGCGAATTTAAAATGGCTATGGAAGACCATTTGAGGGATCAGTTTATATATGGAATCTAGAATGAATCAATTAAATTAAGATATTTCTCTGAAACTGCATTAACGTTCTAAAGGGCAGTCACACTTGCAATAAATTTGGAACAAGCTGATGATGATGATTCCTAATTGGTGGAAAAAACATGAGTCCATTACTGGAAAAGGGAATCGAGTATGCAGCCAAGTCGATGGAGAGGTGAGTGCGGCAGTGGCGGCAGTGAATCATCTTCAGCGAATCGGGGATTGAAACCAGAAGCGTGGATGAGAACAACTCGGCAGCGCAGCAACTTACGCATCAGTGGGGTGAGCAAAGGCCGCAGGTAGCGCAGGCTAAACATTGCAGAGTCGAAGAACACCCGAAACTGTGGAAAATTACTGCAATAACACTTGCACTTGCTAATTATGCAATGAAATTTTAGGTTAAAAAAAGACATTCATTGAGCTCCATAACAAGTTTATTATTGAAGCATAGTTTCAAACGGGAACACGCAAGTTAGAATGAAATTTCCTTCTACGTTGCGTAGAATTATTCCCATCAACAATGCGAAAAACAATTTCATGAGCAGTTTTCTCATCTTGTGTTCGATCACACCTACTTTGTGCAACATGTTCGCTGTATTGTTAAGAGATTCCATGAAACTGGTAGCGTTTCCAAAGAAAAATCTACAGGCCGGCCCACTGTCCTTACGGAAGCAAATATTCAGCAAAGAATAGATGTGAGTCCGAAGAAATCGCCCCGATGTCTTTTTGTACAGACTGGTGTATCGCTCGTATATGTCAGAAGGTCTGTAATTTTTTTAGATTTATATCCGTACAAGATAACTGCGACTCTGCGACTCATCATTTGCTTCCTGCTGCCACCTGATTATTCTCGCCGAGTGCAGTATTGTAATTGGTACAATGAATTTCTAAGCAATGACAATTTATTAGACTTAACGTTCTATAGTGATGAAGCTTTGTTTCACCTTAGTCGCTATGTAAACTCACGAAACCAGAAAGTGTGGGCTGCAGAGAACCCACATATTTTTTTGAGGCTCCGTTACTTCCTCACAAGGTTGGCGTATGGCTGGCAATATATTGAAGGAGAATCTATGACCCTATTTTTATGACAATATTAACTCAGCTACTTATCAAGAATTACTCTTAAACCTTTTTATTGAACAACTTCTTCAACAAAACGGAGCGGCAGCGCAAACTGCAAATGCATTATTAAATCACCTACGGCAGTTCTTCGGTGATAGATTAACTAGAAAAGATCTATGGCCTTCTCGTTCAACAAATTTGACACCGCTGGATTAGTTTTTAATTGGATATTTAAAAATAAAGTGTATTCTAAACGACTCCGAACTATACAAGAACTATTACGGCTTATTACGGCTTTATTTATTTACAGAAAGAATGTAGTACATAAAATATATTCTAGTGTAGGCGAAGTTCAGGTAGTTGACATATAACTACTACTGTTCTTCCACTTAACCTACTTAACTTAGGTGATTACAAAGTGTATATGTGTACAAGTACTATTCAAAAAACATTAATTATAATTAGAAGTAACATATAAATAACATTTGGTAGACTTGGTAAACACATAACAAAAATTGGTAAACACGGTGAACTTAAAACTCACACAATTCAAGCATGGGGTATCAAAAAGAGGAAGTGGTAAATTTTTATTACAGCAGCAAGCTTCTACGTAAGGAATTCTTAAAAAGACGCAAATTTAATACTTTTAGATGTGAGGGTAGGTTATTGTAGGTCCTGTATATATTAAACGTGAAACTTTTTTCAAAAAGGGTTGTTTTATGACTTGGCGGAGAGATAAGACCACGATACCTCACATTGATATTGTGTACATCTGTCCGCCAGACAATTTTATTATAAAGATACGGAGGGGTTTGCATTTTTATGATCTTATTGTAAAAGACACAGGAGTGAAAGTACCGCCGATCAGACATTTGTAACCAGTTTAGTGAAGCGAGTTTCTGAGAGACACGGTCAAATTTGCGTATACCAAAGATGAGACGTACACAGGCGTTTTGAACTTTTTGAATTCTGTTTTTAGTAACTGAATCCAGGCATGCATCATAGACCACGTCCGCAAAACCGAAATGGCTCAATACTAAAGTGTCACATAGAATATTTTTAGTTTGAAAAGTCAGGAATTTCCTAATAGAGTATATCATTTTTAAATTCATATAAGCACGCGCAATACATTTACTAATGTGGCCTTTAAATCGCAGGTCACTATCAATGGTTAAACCCAGGTTACGAGCTTCATCAACAAAGGGTAGAGTTACGTCATTGACTTTTATTTTAAGCGAATTCTTAATGTGTTGAATAGTTCTACTGTGACCAAAAAGCATTGCAGTTGATTTATTAGCATTTATTTTTAGAGAGTGATCGTTAGATATTTTTATCAATTGTGCTAAGTCAAAATTAATATTATTTTCGGCGGTTTTAATGTCACTAGGTGTAAATGAATAAAGCAATTGTCAACAGCATAGAAATTGACACTGCAGTGTTTGAGACATTTTGATAAGGAAGACGTATAAATACAGAAGAGAAGGGGCCCCAGAATTGACCCTTGCGGAACACCGGCCGTTAAATTGCTAATACCAGATATATTATCTCCAATCTTTACTTGTTGCCTGCGATTATCAAGGAAACTGGAGATTAAAGTTTTAGCTTTTTCTGAAAACCCAATGTAGTGAAGTACCGACTTTAAAATATCATGGTTTATAGTATTAAAGACTTTACTGTAGTCCAGTAAAACCAATGATGTAACAAGACCCTTACTAGAAGCAGAAATTATATCATCAGTTACATTCAGCAATGCGGTTGTACAGCTGTGATGAGCCCTAAATCCTGACTGCGTTATTGGCAGGAGGTTGTGAGCGGTGATATATTCTTCAATTTGTTTTTTTATGACTTGTTTTAAAACTTTAGATAATAAAGGTAAAATGCTGATCGGCCTTAAGTCTTTATAACTAGTTGGAATATCAACTTTCGGAATAGGGATGATAGTTGCTAGTTTCCATAAGTCAGGGAAAACAAGTTGTTCTAAACAGCAATTAATTATATGGGTAATAAAAGGGGATACATAGGGACAGCACATTTTAATCATTGAGATGTTAATTCCATCCCAGCCAGTTGCATTAGTATGAATTTTTCCGATTATGTTATTGACCTCATCAATGCCGACTAAATTAAAATCGAAAAGATTATTTACATTTGCATGAATGTTGTTATTGTAAAAAGATGCAGTTTCATAATTGAGTTGGCTGTTAATCGAGTCAGTTAGGTATTTATTAATTGATTCTACGTCATTTAGGCTGTCTGGTATGTTACGAGTTTTTTTATTAATAATTCCATTCTTTTTAAGACATTTCCACATATCGGAGTTATTTAAAGAAATACTCTCAAAATACGCTTTCTTTTCCTTTAAAATGGCAGAGTTGACAGTATTCCGCCATTGCTTATATGAATTGAAATCTGTTTCTTTTCTACTTTTTTTAAATGTAGAGTATGCCCGATCTCTAGATGCCATCATTTATCTGATAGTAGTAGTCAGCCAAGGGGCCGGTTTCTTAGTGACTCTTGAGGTGATTTCAGGAGCGTGAATATCAAATATGCACTGAATACAATTATTTAAATAGGCAATTTTATCATCAATATTTTTTAGATAGATTAGTTGGTCAACTACGCGATGCAATAACAGAAGCGGTGCACAATTTCAGGTGATACAAAATTCTGATAAATGTCTGACAACATGAAACGCAGGTTATATTTGTTTGGATCAAAATGAGCAACACTTTGAACATATGTTATGGAAAAATAAAATTTAAAAATGTTTCATATCTCTAAATTCTCTGCAACTGGTAAGTACGAACCTTAAAAGTTTTTTCAATGTGTGGGAAATTCAAACGACTATCAAACACACGGCATTACACAATATATGTAACACATTGACGTTGATTAATAGTAAATAAAAGTAGTGCGGAAAAGTATATCCATGCAGAAATGTGTTACTATGCAACAAAATTCAATTTTTCCTCAAGGGTTTTAGATGCGTAAATATAGGGTATTTATATTCAGTATGTGAAAATGCCTGATATTTAAGCGTAGCATTTTTACACTTGTACAAATAACTATTTGTGTTTTAATGAAATACTGTTTATTAATGGGAAAAATAGTGCTGGAAAAAAATCTTGCCTTGATAACTGTGAGGTTGTTACAGACGAAGTGAAGTTGATCGAGGTAGCTGAGTCTCTGAAGATTTCAGAGGAACATATTGGACAACAACGTGTTGATGATTCAGAGCATTGTTTGAAACTGTTTAAGCGAAATAAATAGGGTTTGTATCGGTATGTAACAAATGATGAAATATGGACCCATCACCACACTTCAATCGGCAGTCAACTGAGAGGACTCCACCCGACGAACCCAATCTAAAGCGACTATAAAGGGAGATATAGGTGTGAATGAACTATTGCCGTAGTGTTTAGTATAGCAGACTTTTGGAGCTGAATATAGGTAAGTGGAGGCAGCTTATGTTTTAGTACGTTATCTTGCGGTTTTTTCGGTATTACTCCTCTTGACGATTTTAATTATATGACATAAACCTTTTTCTGTTTTCAGATATTTCTAATTTCATCTGCTAGGTGTTCGTATTTGTTAATTTTTTCCTGTCAGGTGGCCTGCATGTTATAAGTATTTGGAATTGCGGTATCTATAAACTATGTAACAATATGAAGTTTTATCAATTATTTAATATATTATCTTAGCGACCTGGTCATGTCTCTGCAGGTAGCTTACGGGTACCAATATTACACATGCAGCAGTGATGTGTTGAATTGTTTCTGAGGTGTTCTAACATCGCCTGCAGCTGTCTACAATACTAGCCTCCTTTAATAAATATTATATTTATTATTTATTATACGAACACGACCGCCTGAGTCAACCATTTGTTCAAGTTATATAAGTCAGTTGCGCCTGTATGTAGTGCTTTTCCAATTCAAGCTTTCATTTTCTTTTTTTTATAATCCGCATTCGATTACAGTGGTTGTTTCTTCGCGTGTAGTAGGTCTAGTGGTATGTAATTGTTATCTGATGGATGAGGTGTGATAAGGTTTCTTTTTATACACTTATAGCCTCATGGAGTGGTTTGCTTGCTGAGAAAATAAAATTGTAGCTTTTCAATCAGCTCTCCATTTAATTTGTCAACATCAATTAGACGTCGCGCTTTCGTATTGCCTCCTTTATTGTTCATAGTTTAATCTATATGTTTTCTAGATCAGTTTTTGTCCACTTAACAGCTTCAAAGATATAAGTCGAACTCATTTAGCTACTTGAGGTATTTTACAGTTCCGTTTTCTTTAATTGTTTTATGTTGAGTACAAGTCTTCTCTAGGAATCAAAGAGCACTTTGGACATTGGTGTTTTCCATTGATTTAATAGTTCCTCCATCCTTCGTGTTAGTCATTTTGTATTATTTGTGCCTAGTTGACATTAAAGGTTTATAGACCAAAGCACATCTGAATATGAATAACAGGAAAACGTTTAACTTTTTTATACTACTTTTTATTTTTATACAACACTTTGTGACTAGTTTCGAATTACACAGTAATCATTATCAAACTGACTTTTTGATGGGTAAAAATACTGTTGGAGCTAAACAGTGACTTCATAAGCATTTTGGGGACTCTGCACCGGGAAATCAACTATTATTAATTGGTGAGCTGAATTTAAACCGGTTTGTACAAGCACTGATGATGCTGAACGCTCTAGTCGTCAAAAATCAGAAAATTCCAGAAAACATAAAAGATGTCCACAAAAGAGTTTTAAAAGACCGTAACATGAAGTTCTGTGAGATAGTTGACACCTTGTATATATCAGAAGGTAGTGTCTTTAAAATTCTAGAAGCAAATTTAGGCATGATCAAGTTACTTTCGAAGTGGGTGCCGCGTTTGCTCATAACGAACCAACTACTCGTTGAAAATTCAGATCGCTATTTGAAGCTGTTCAAGCAAAATAAAAAGGACTTTTTGCTTCGGTATGTGACAATTGATGAAGTATAGATTTACTACTACACGCCTGAATCAAAGAAATCGTCAGTTGAGTGGACAGCAACTGGTGAAAGTCATCCAAATTGACCAAAAACTTAAAAGTCGGCTGGAAATATTATGGTAACATATTTTGGGACGCGCATGGGATTTTGTTCATCGACTATCTTGAGAAGGACAATGGAATAATTGTATCACTCTTAAAGAGAGTATGTTGATGAATAAAGTGAAATTTCTAAAAAGTACGTGTTTTTTCTTAGTTAGACCGGAGACTTATTTAATGATGTATTACATGAGAATATAAACCATAAAAACAAAAAATATAATACTGAGCGTTAATAATTTCAATTAAAATGTACGCAATAATTTGAATACACAACTAATTTGTAATACTCGTAAACGCTTTATAAAGGTTTTATAACTATTACAAAATAACATTTATCTTGCAAAACATAAAACCATAATTTGCGTCTTTCCTGTAATAAAGAAATCGTTAACTGGCAACCAAGTAGTTTATAATTTAAGTTAATATAGGAAATATGAAACATAAAGGCAACCATTCTGAAAAATTTGCATTCGACTTTATCTAATTTTCGTATAAGATAATACTGGTAAAAAACAGACTCAAGAAGCATACTCCAAACCAGATCGCACTAATGATTGGTGTAAGCAGCGAATTGCGTATCACTGAATGCATATCTCTACCCATTTTAAAATTAAAACCAAGTATTTTTAAGCCAGGGTTTAAAGTAACCTTGCTATCAAATATAACACTAATAATAATAAACAATACTCTCAACAAAGTAATTCTTTTTAGTATATTGGGTCTTAATTGGATTATTGCCACGATAAATAGAGATTGATTTCCATTTATTGAGATTACGTTGGGAGAGGCTATCTCAAAATTAAATTAAAACGGACCCATATAGGAGACTTGTACGAACCCAGATTTCACTGAAATTTCTTTTGAAATACAATTATCAATTCTTCTTAAACACTGAGTTATGTTGGGGTTGAAGTAAAGTATCTCAAGTGTGTATAAAAACAAGTCATGAGAGACCCGATCAAATGCCTTAGAGATGATTATCCAAAGCATCCAAAATGATTCTATTGTTAACAGATTGTACGTTACAGATCTCCCCGACTAAACACCATGCTCCTCGACCGCTATAATCTCATACATAGTTAGTTCAATTGACTAGCTAAAATGCAACCTAACATTTTAGGAATTGCCAGTTGAATAAAAACTTCTCGATGATTACTAATATCAGATCTATCGCCTGCTGTAAAATTTGGGATAGTATAAGAATATTTTCACATTGTGGGTACAATTAATTCATTACGCGACCTTTTAAAGAGCAATTTAATTCAATGGGTTATAGTAAAAATACAATTAATTAAGAACACGTTCGGGATATAATAAGGACTTACGGAAGCTGAAGGCTTCAATTGACTAATTGACTTGAAAATGTCCATAAAATCAATAGTGAATATGTATGTTGAATCAAAGTTTTTTTTTCATAAATGAGATCAAAAAATTGAACGTTATTATTACAGAAACATGGGCGAAATAATCATCGAATAGATGGTGATGTGTCCTGTAAATTATTACTATTAAAATTATTTAAAAAGCATATATACAGGGAAGCCCTTCTATTCTTTAGAATAATTAACAAGTTTCGAAAATAATCTACTATTAATGTTGATACTTTTCGCAATATCTTTTAAGTATTTGTTGTATACGATATTATTTAATTTAGTTTTTTGCAGTGAATTCTGGCACGTTGGACTTCTAGATAATGCGTGAAATTATTAAATAGTTTGTATTTCGGTGTAAATATTTCTTCAATTTTATGAACTTAATCAATTCTATATCAAACCATTTTAAATACTTGCTGTTAAAAATAATATTCAAACGTACAAGTGAAGATAAGCTAAGGTATCATAAAAAACATTTATAGCACAGTTTATATCGTCATAAAAAATCAAAAAGTTTACACCAATCTATAGAAGCAATGATTAATTTTAATAAAATTTACTTTGGAGAAATTGTAACGTCTGATATTACTGACCATGTTATCACGATATAAATCATATTTTAACTCAATATTGTTAGCTAGATGGTGCTGGGATTTGTTGTCCGAAGGATTATCTGCTACTGATGAACTAATTCAAGATACATCAGCAAATATTAAGTCAAGATGGCACCACGAGAATTCGGAACATAGGTAAGTTGAGATCGGACCCTATTTCGGACACTATGTGTTATCCGAAATAAGGTCCGACTTGAAATTCGAAAAACTCGGAATATTTACTCAAAAATTGTCATTTTCCCAATTAACAAATGGAAGATTGTAATCACCACATATCAAAAATGAATCTGTATTAAAAGTTTCGCAAATAAAGTTCACTGCAGCACAATGTGTAATAAAAGTACTGTAATTATAATATTATTACATCTTGGATTTCTATAAATTTTATTTTGTTACAAACAGTAAAAATAATTTCTCATCCGTATTTATTGCATTGATTATATATACATAGATATGTTTGATACACATTTTGTAGTAGTAAGTGTAAACATTTGCTTACATGTACATATTTCTGTACGAATATGTTGCTGTAATTAAACCATCTATAACATTGCTATAAATAAGACAACAACACAACACGTAGTGCATCTCGGTAAGCATTTTGCTATGATTTGCGAGCAATAAAAGAACGCAGTGGATGTAAGGTAAAGGTGTTTTGTTCTAGGGTGGAAAATATGGAGCACGTCGGGCGAGCATAACGCGCGTAACGCCAAAGTTATTGCAAAGTGGCTCTCCATAATTCAGAAACAAAGCGGCCGAAAGAGTGCTGCATACATCAAAAGTTTGCTCCGGGGCAAAAGTGTGTATAACTGCATCGTACATTATTAACTACATTTATTTAGCGAACAAGGGTGCCGAAAATTACGACCATGACGGTATAGCCCTTCGCCCTTTCCCCAATCGAAGGGTACTACGTTATCGAGGGATTGTGTGTAAGCGAAGTGAAAAATTATAAATGGTATTGTTTTTTTATATATATTTCAAGGCGTGTCTGTATGTTTGCTTTGCTTAAAAAATCTATATTTTAGGCTCCGAGAAAATAATTTGTGAATAACAAAATTTTTATTAAAATAAAGAAGGGCACACGTGTTTTAAAAGGTCTGGTCAATTTCATTACCATTAAAATTTGGTTAACCTCATACAATTATTTCGCTTATATAAACAATATTAGCATGTTAGTTACATTTGTTAAATTGTTTTAACTATGTTTTAAATTTCAGGGAAATATAACAGTCTTTATACGCCGATAATAATTATTGAAAAGTTAACTATTTTGGAATTCAGCCTTAAAAATTATCTGCACAACTACAGAAATCATTATATAAAATAAAATCACGGTCCGGATCGGCCTATTAGGCTTTCATCATTGCAGCGCAGTTGGAGAGAGGGATCCGAATAATAAAAACTCTAGTTGTCTGTTTTAGAATATAAATACTTTCATTTTATATTTTATCTATATAATATTCTTTAATTTAAATATGTATGATTTTATAAAATTTTAGGTGAATAGAATTTAATAAAATTCTAAGAATTGTAAGAAATCTTTAGAAAAGAAAATTGAAAAGTAAATTAATTAATCAGGAAACAATGGACTAAGAACAAACATTATAATTTATATATTCAAGCTTACTAAATATCAATATTAAGTAACAACTAAATATAATGTTTTGACCATTCGGGTTAATACCGCAAGAAAAGTAATACCTAAAAAAGAAAAGAAATAATATCTATTTTAAAAGTTTAGAATTTGAAAACTTAGTGAACAAGTCAATTGAACAGGATAAAAAAAGTTGTATAGTGAAATTAATTAATTAATGAATTAAGATATAATTAAACTTAACAAATAAAAAACTGAAAAATTGATTCAGAATATTCAAAGGCGTCAAAAAACCAGCTGGTCATAACAAAAAAATACAGAAATACAGTTAGAAAAACTAGCTGAAAGCAAAACCGACACTAACTTGAAGACACACGTGGTGGAATAGAAACCACGGATGCATCCCAGATCAAGAAAAATTCGGAAGTATGTATCGGAAAAATAATAATAATTTAAAATTTTAATATCAAGGGAATAAGCAGATAACATTCTAAAACCGGAAGTGTAACCCAAAGGCAAGTTTTTTTATTCTTTTTATCACATCTAAGGAAAAAGTAGGACTAGCACCATGCATAAAATCTAACAAAAGTGATAAATTAACTCAATCACCACACAATCAATAGAAAACTGCCGTAATTTATTAAGCGCAGATTTAGACAACAACAAATACCATATACTTTTTATTATATTGGAGATACCGTTATTTTTAAATTAATAATTCAATTTAAAGCTATTTATTGTGTATGAATTTTTGTTCCACCAGCCCTAAATGCTGATGATTATAAGTAACTTTTTAATCTATTATTAATGATGCCTGTGATGCTTTATTTAAAACAATAAATAACATACTAGAAAGGTGCGTACCCAAACGCAAGGTTAATACTCATAATAAAAAAATATATCCTTCGTGGTTTAGTAGAGAGGAAATAGATCTAATACAATGCAAGAACCGAACTCGACAATTATATCATAGATTTAATTAATTAAAACTGAAGCTCATGCGACATAAACATTAGAATCAAAGCTGATCATAACCAGAGCGTGTAGACACCAATTTTCTTAACAATCCCAAATAAATAATTTCATATATGAACTCTCGTAAAAATTAATCTATAACATGAAGCTCAAGAAATGCCAGATCCCAAAAACATTGTACATGAATTTGCCACTCATTATGAGAGTGTCAAAAATAAAACTGTTTATAACCAAAGTAATAATGACAACCAATTCATTTACACTAATATATTCACACACTGCAGGCCTTCTTCCAAAACTGTATCCGATCTGCTGCTAAAAATTTATGTCCAAACAGCACTGCTCTACCTGATAGTATTTTTATGGCTCCTCTGGAATATATTTATAATCTAATTATAGAAATCACAACTTTTCTAGATAAGTATAATATCGAAAATTATCGATCAATTACTATCATCTTAAATTCTACTACTATTAAAAATAGTATCAATAACGTGGGTTCAGAGCCTCGGTTTAGTATTTCTAAATTATTACAGATAATAAATTCGTGTAGTGACGCACCTGTGTTTTTGGTGTCCATGCTGCCCCACATGATATGATACGAGTTAGCGTCGCAGACAATAACTAGGTGTAGTTTTTCATCTCACAGTGTAGCACGAGCTGCTCCAGCCCCATGCTTGATGCAGAGGCGTCATGAGGGAGGTAAAATGACGCCAGGATGGTGTCTTTGCTGTCGTCTCTTGCTGACAGCCTTACCACTGAGATGTCACTGATGGAAAGCTGTGGCCTAAGATAGGATGTTATGTGCTTAGGTATGTAAGTACATGATCTAGGCTTACTATTTGTGGGATGTGTGAATATATTTCCATTTAACTTACCAAATCCACAAACCCTAGATTTAATAATCCATGGTTCTTGGATGACGGCTATTGTGTCCACGGCCGCCCTACAGTGATGCAGGTTACACTGTATCCCCTTTAGATATCCTCTGAGATGGAGGTGGTGCACTCTTGGCTGCCGCCCGGTGTGCCTTCATCCTCCGTTTCCATTAAGCTACATCAAAAACACCCCGAGGTGTTCTTGTTGTAGCTGTATTAGCCAGTTTTATGGGGATAGTGGAGAATTTATAACTATTTTCCCTCCCTTTTCTTTGATGAACTGGGCATCTTTTTCCCTACCCCGAAGACAAGTAGGCGTCCCAAGAAGAAGGAACCTTCTTCTCTTCTTTTCTTCTTTTTACCAAGTCTATGTCTTCCGGTTGCCTTGGAAACCACAGACAAGCTTTCGTCAGCGTTGGTAGCTGATCCACCTAGACGACAGTCAGTTTAGACCCTCCCCATAGTGGTGGGAGGCAGGGGACTTCGTCCTTAAGCCATTTCAGGGCGGGATCATTATCGCAGGTGATACGTAGTATATCCCCTGAGTGTGCAAACTCCTGAAATGTATGGATCTGCTCTGAGGAATGGAGCATTTTGTCTAGCTTCTCAAGCATTGCATTTTCGACCACCGCCGCCTGTTTTTTGGTGATTTTGCCCAAGGGGATTTTGGTCGATAATGGCTACTCGGAGGTGCCTAGAGGCACCGTCCTTGTAACTGGTCCCGTCTTTCCTCCCTCTCGAGAGTGGTGGATTCTGGGCATTCTTACGGGATAATCTTCCGTCCGTCTTTTTTGCCACCTTCCTGGACTACCGGGTGATGGCTCAGAGGCAGCTGACCGATCTCTCTTTTTCTGTGCGCTGCCAGTTGGCAGCATCCCTTTGCCTTTGGGAATTGGGTTGCCAACCTTTCCTAGGGGCACACTTCCTTTCCAGAAGGTGTCTTGGGGGCTTCAGCTGTCTTTGTAGCACACAGTACGTCTCTTACCTTCCTTCTGCGCTTTAGCTCGGCTCCAAAAATGCTCTTCCTTTTTGGGGGTTGCTTCTGTGGGCCAGCTTCTTTTGTGGTGACGGGTGGATCAATAGACCCGCCCGGAGTCACTGTTTGTTGCGGGGAGTCCAGGGACTCACCCACTTTCTTTGTTTTTTTCGTAGTAGTAGTGTTCGGCCGCTTCACTATTTTGCTCCGTTGCCAGGAGATGAAAAACGAATTTTGTGTGTGTACGTCAAAAGGACTGTTCCGTGGTTTTTTGGAAGACAATATTGTGATCGCGTGCACTGGACACTTGTGAGGAAAAAGTGTAAAGTCTGTGCCTCCTTCGCCTGCGCTGTGTCCGTTCTCGAACTAGCGAATCGCGGGTGCCGGTGTCGAAATATTTACGGACAAAAGGTAAAGTGACATTTTCGTTTGTTTACTCCCTCGGTGGACATTTTTTGTGGATGTTGCGTCCGTCGACGCAATATTTTGGTGCCGAAACCAGGGACCTTTAGATATTTCGACTACTCACCTTTACATTTTCTCTGAGATCGATTACGAACTGAAGAAATTAATTTATCTGCAAATCCTTATTGATTCATAAATTGAATTCAATAATAATCATCATAAGAGCCAGATTCTGTCGATTTTCCTTAATTCTCACCAAACGCCTGCAAGTCAATTCAGTTCCCAATTAATTTCGCCGTACGTGAATTAAATAATAAATTATTCACCTGAACGAACCATATACTCATCGTTTGTGTTTTGATTTTCGTTTTTATTCATTCGTCAATTAATTAATAAATTAATTGTTTTACTTTCGCCAACACTTATAAATAAAAAATGACCGCAAAAATTAAGCAGCAGCTCGAGGCCGCGGTGGCTAAACGCGCAAACATCTTCGCCAGCGGCTCACATATACTTGAGAAAATCCGCCCCCTCTCCGCCGCTGATGTTGCCTCCCTGCCGGTGTTGGAAGCTCAGATTCGCCGATTCGAGGAGAAGTTTGAACAGTTGCAGGACCTTATCAGTGATCTGAACAGTCAACTTCCACAAGAGGATCAAGCCCCGATTACGCCTTCCGAACTCGCCTTTAGCGACGTAGTATGCGACATTCGCTCCAGGTGTGCTGCGTTGCACCAGTCGGTTGATCCGCTTCCTAGCGCTCGCCTGTCCACGGCCCCGTCAATGCTGCCTCGTATCACCTTACCGTCATTTAGCGGCCTCCTGGAAGACTGGCCGGCTTTCATCGCGTTATTTGAGTCTCTTGTACACGATGACGCTTCCGTCCCTGCAGTTCAGAAACTGCAATACCTTAAGTCGTCATTGCGAGGCGAGGCTTTATCCACCATTGCTGATCTCGATATGCGAGCAGAGAATTACCCGCTCGCCTACCAAGCTCTAAAGGCCCGCTATCACAATCCTAGGCGGCTCGCTGTCATGTATCTTGGCAATATCACGGGATTCCTTCCCATCACCTCCGACTCCGCCTCTCAGCTGCGTCGGTTTCTGGACGTTCACCAGACTGCTATTAGCGCGCTTATCGCCTTACCGTTGGGAAATCTCTCAGATTTTCTGTTGCTATCCCTCGCCTTGAACAACCTGGATAGCCCGACAAGAACCGCGTTTGAACAGCAACTAGTTCTGGATCAGATCCCCACCTATCAGCAGTTGGTGGACTTCATCTCCCATCGCGTGAGGATCGCCGAGCTTCATGCCGCTACGTCAATGCCATCTGTATTGACTCACCGTCAATCTCTGTCTAATTCTCGGTCACCTGTTCGCCAGTCATCCAGACCTCATTCCCCGACAGCCCCTCACCGTTTACGGAATTCGTCGCCGGCCAGGTCTGCAGTGCTCCATCAGCGGCCCAACGGCCAGGAGTGCCAATTCTGCTCTTCTACCCAGCAGACCATTCGTCAGTGCGTGCGATTCAAGCAGCTATGCGTCACCGATCGGCGCACTGCGGTCGTGTTCCGTCGTCTATGCTGGAACTGCCTCAGTGCATTCCATATCGCAGCCCACTGCCGCTCCACTGGCTCCTGCCACATCTGTCAGGAACCGCACCATATACTGCTTCATGTAGCCGACCCATCCACCGAACAACGTCGATTAGCCACGCAACAGGTCTTGCTCTCAACCAGCAGCGGTATCCACGGCGGCAGTATCACCTCCTGACCGCAGACTGCCACGGCGGAGCTCCCAGTCCTCGGCGTCATCCGCTGTCTCCAATTGACTAGAATTGCCTACCACCACTCCCCACCGCTCAGCATCATGTCGCGCTCAACTTCGCCAGGTTCTGCTCGCGACAGCCCGAGTCGTCGCTGTCGATGCTATTGGCCGCACCCATCACCTACGAGCTTTGCTGGATTCCGGTAGCAGTACCAGTTTTATGACCACCGAGTGTGCTAGATATTTACGTTTGCCACTTAAGACGGACCATTTGCCTTTGAGTGGCCTGGGCAACGTCATCTTGCCCGCTGCTCGTCACACGGCCACTACCACTATCCTGCACGACGGAGATCCTCCTCGCCTGACCGTGACGTTCTGTGTCATCACTCGGATCACGGCTCGCATACCTCCACAGCCAATACTCATAGAGGATTGGCCGCACCTTCGCCACCTGGCCCTTGCTGACCCAGATTTTCATCGCCCACTTTGTATCGATCTGCTGCACGGGGCAGACGTCCTCCCATTATTGTATCGTCCTGGTCTATATGGGCCACGTTGCCGATCACCGAGTGCCTTTGAAACCACTCTTGGATGGATTTTACTCGGACCCTACGGAGACCCGCCTCCGGTTCGCCGTGTCTATTTCCATTCTTCGGTGAGGGACAATGAAGGGGCAACCCCTTCTCGCCGACGCTGTCTCTCGCCTATGGGAGCTGGATCAAGTCACCTGTCAGCCTCGACTAACTCCGGCTGAGCAACAATGTGAGGACCTTTTCATGGCCACCACGACCCGTAACATAGCAGGCAGATACTGTGTCGCGCTGCCGTTGATAGATAAACACCTAGGTCAATCTTACAATATGGCACTTCGCCAATTTCATCGCCTCGAGGCTCGGCTGCAACGTCATCCGAAGCTTCATAGAGCCTATCACGAATTCATGCGGGATTACTTGGTCAGTAATCACATGGAACGGGTGCCTCCGGAAGAATAAGCAGCAGCGGTCACGTATTATATCCCTCATCACCCGGTCCACCGTCCTGATGATCCTCCATCTAAAATCCGGGTTGTATTTAATGCCTCTTGTCCCACCTCCTCTGGAAAGTCCCTCAAAGACATTCTCCTAACCGGTCCGAAATTACAAGCGGAAATCTCGTCGCTACTCACCCGATTTCGCATCGCCCAGTTCGTCTTCACTGCTGACATTCGCCAAATGTACCGCCAGATTCTGGTTCAATCAGATCATTGCGACTTGCAGCGCATCTTATGGCGGTTCTCTCCTGACGAGCCAGTCACCACTTACCGCCTTAAGACTGTAACCTACGGCGTCTCATCCTCTCCATACCTTGCGTTGAGGACAATTCAACAATTAGCCATTGACGAGTCCTCCCACTATCCAGCGGCCGCCAGGGTGCTTCAATCGGATGTATATGTCGACGACATTCTCACCGGATGTGACACCGAAGATGAAGCTATGCATCTTCGTCAAGAACTAATAGACCTCCTCATGGCGGGCGGTTTAGAACTTCGTAAGTGGCTGGCCAACTCTCCCGCCCTCCTTGAGGGCATCCCGGAGGAACATTGTCGACTCCCCGCTTCTGCAGACGCCTTTCCTCTAGACCGAGACCCGGCGGTCAAGGTTCTCGGTCTCAAGTGGGACCCATATCGTGACCATTTGGCCTATTCCGTGCAAGTGTCATCGGAACGTTGCACAAAACGTTCTATGTTGTCGCAAACTGCGCGAATTTTCGATCATTCCGGTTGGTTGGGCCCAGTGGTGTTTCGAGCTAAGCTCTTCATCCAACGTCTTTGGCTCCTGAAGCTAGATTGGGATGAGGTGCCCCCTGAAGCTATCACCGAAGTGTGGCAGCAATTCCAAATAGAGCTCCCGCTGCTTGAAGATATCTCTATCCCCCGTCATCTGGAAGACTGCAAGACCTCAACGGATGTCATCATCGTCGGATTTTGCGACGCTTCTGAACTGGGATTCGCTGCCGTAGTCTACCTGCGAGTCACTCCCAAACGTGGGTCGCCCTTCTCGCTTCCAAGTATCGGGTCGCTCCTCTAAAAAGAGTTAACATCCCTCGCCTTGAACTCTGCAGCGCCCATCTCTTCGCTAAATTAATGGGCTCCCTGTTTACTCAGCTCTCCTGCATCAGAATTCATCGCGTGTATGCTTTTAGCGACTCCACTGTCGCCCTATCGTGGATCGTTGGAGAATCCTATCGGTGGTAAACTTTTGTGGCTAACCGAGTCGCTGGGATTCAGGAAATTCTACCATCTTCTTGTTGGCGTCACGTTGCTTCCGAAGATAATCCGGCTGACTGCGCGTCACGTGGATTGTTGCCAGGTGAGCTACGTGATCACCCTTTATGGTGGACCGGACCTAAATGGCTGCAAGAACCTCCCGATCTATAGCCTGTTAGTAGCTTTGCTCACGTACCTTTACCAGAGGCAGTAGAAGAGGAACGCGCCCCCCTTCTTCAAAGCTTGCTTGCGACGCAAACGACTCTTGGACTAGAGTGTCGTTTTTCCACTCTTACTCGCTTGCAGCGGGTGGTAGCATATTGTCGCCGCTTTTTCACCAACGTGAAAACACCGCCAGAGAATCGCCAATGCGGGCCACTGACTAGCCAAGAGCTTCGTGCCGCCTTAACCTCTGTCCTGCTCCAAGTGCAGCTCACCTCTCTTACGTTACTACCGAAGGTGCATCCGTTCACAGACCTTGTCATCGATGATGCTCACGTACGCAATCTTCACTCGGGTGCCATGGCTACTCACGCTCTTCTTCGTCAGGCGTTTTGGATCCTCGATGGTCGGAATGTTACTCGGCGCAGGATCGCTCGTTGCAACCGCTGTTTTAGCTGCAAGCCTCGCCCCCGTTATCCAGCCTATGGGCTCGCTACGCGCATCAGCGCCTCAGCACCATTTCACCGAGTTGGCGTTGATTACGCCGGGCCATTTAATATCACTACCGGCCGCATCCGAGGTGCTCGTGTTACGAAGGCGTATATCTGCGCTTTTGTCTGCTTCACCACCAAAGCTGTGCATCTCGAGCTCGCTTCTGACCTCTCCACCGCCTATTTTCTCGCTGCATACCGTCGATTCGCCGCCCGTCGAGGTCACAGCACTGTTATTTTCAGTGATAACGGCACGAACTTCGTCGGTGCCCATCGGGAACTTAATGACTTATCCCGGACTTATCGTCGGAACACAGTTGCTTTCCTACGAAGAATTCGCTACCGTTCTCACCCAAGTCGAAGCCGTGCTCAACTCTCGCCCCCTTTGTTCGCTGTCTTCTGACCCGTGTGATTTCGGAGCACTTACACCCGGTCATTTTCTCATACAGCGCCCCCTCAACGCCGCACCTGTCTCTGATCTTCCTCACATGCCCGGCAACCGGTTCGCTCGCTGGCAACTAGTCCAACGCATTCGGAATGACTTCTGGAAGCGTTGGCAAACTGAGTATCTGCATACCCTACAGCAACGCTCCAAATGGATATCCCCAGAATCCGACATCGTATCCGGGACCCTCGTACTCATCAAGGAGGACAATGCCCCGCCACTGTATTGGCCTTTGGGCGGATCACTTGCACGTTTCCCGGACCGGATGGAATTGTCCGGGTTGCCGAAGTTAACACCGCCACGGGGGTTTACACGCGTCCACTGGTGAAGCTTTGTCCTCTGCCTTCTCAATGATGACCGCAAGCAGTCATGGCGGGCGGGATGTTCGGCCGCTTCACTATTTTGCTCCGTTGCCAGGAGATGAAAAACGAATTTTGTGTGTGTACGTCAAAAGGACTGTTCCGTGGTTTTTTTTGGAAGACAATATCGTGATCGCGTGCACTGGACACTTGTGAGGAAAAAGTGTAAAGTCTGTGCCTCCTTCGCCTGCGCTGTGTCCGTTCTCGAACTAGCGAATCGCGGGTGCCGGTGTCGAAATATTCACAGACAAAAGGTAAAGTGACATTTTCGTTTGTTTACTCCCTCGGTGGACATTTTTTGTGGATGTTGCGTCCGTCGACGCAACAAGTAGGTTGATCTTGCGACCTGCCTGCTACTACTGTTGTTTTTATTATTTTTGTTTTGTCCATGCTATTGGATAATACTTCATCCCTTTGGCTCCCCACCTGCCACGGAGCCCGCACTGGGGACGTCGATAATCGATCGCCAGGGCTACCAAAGGGATATAGTCACCGAGGACGGGTTGCGCTCGAACGGGTGCCTGCCGCATGTGCTGGGTCCGTTGGTTCACCCTGTCGTAAGTCTGACCTTACAACGCAGTCGATTCGGGATTAGGGAAAAATACCCACTTGGAGCATAATTGAATAATAAAATGTATTAAAATCCTTTAGTTCGTTTTTCCTTAATCCCGAACGTAATGATTTCTGTAGAATTCACTAATCCACCTCAGGTATAAATTCAGACCTTCAGTCGATTATATTTCATTCTTGTGTCAGTTGCCGTACATATCTGAGTAAGTTATTTATATTTCATTATATTTATTATCATATTTCATTATATTTATTTTAGTAAGTGTTTTTATTTGTATTTAAAATCAATTTTATAATAAAGCTGTACTGAAGAGAGCGAAAGTTCGAAACACGTGTCTGCAGATGATTATAAACTTGAATGCTAGATTTTTTAAACAATCTAAAATACATTTTATCATTTATCAGTTTATTCAACAGAAATAAATTTATTCAAATTAGTGTTGCTTTGATAGTTGTACTATTTGTAACACGCAATTTAATTTGTATTATTCAATGTCTGTCGAAGTATTAGCTAGAGAAGTAGTTGTTTCAAATTAATTTGTTTTGTAGTCTTAGTAAGACTCACTGTTGCAGATTCACGAAATGTTTTCGTATTTTTAAATTTATTCTTTCTCTTATTTTGTAATTTCTCTGTAATTGGAATATTCTGTTGGGAAGATTCTAAATATATAAATAAATAACGAAGCACTGGAAAACCGATGCCAAACTCAAGGCAATCACTTTGAAAAATTTTACATTATCTACGTCTTTCCGTAGAAAATATAACCAACTCAAAGGAGTAGAAATTTACACCAAAAATGCAATAATTCATTTATCTGTAAATGTACTGATATAAACAACAAAAGTTATGTAAGTTATATAAAAATTGTGTTTGTAAAAGCGGTTGGAACGATTCCCACAATATTAAAAAAAATATTTATAATTGTACACAATTATACAAACTCTACGTTAATGACCGGAGACTTTAATAATAATATTTTAATTAACAACCAGCTTAGCCAGGATTTTACTCAGTTATTAAAGGGATGTGTTTTTCTAATGTATTCTATTAACCAAAGAAACTAACCAAGCAACCAAAAAAGTGAATTGATAACAACAGATAATTAACATGCGTTTATTAGATCACCTAGCTCAAATAAAAAAGTAACATTAGACAATGAGAATAATAAAACAAAAAATATCAAAAGGTGTTATAGTAATCAATATATGAACAAGTTATTAACATAAGCTATGCACACGATATCGCACCTACGAGGTCAATTATATTTAAAAAAATATACATCTCAAGAAACAACTAAATGTAAAAGTGAACTAGACATACTCGAACTATACTGGTGAGATAAAAATCTGCATCAAAGAGTAATATGGACTAATATATAGAGCAATTATTATATATACTATTAGGTGTTTTATCTATGGTAGAAATTTCTGATGCTTATGAAGATAGCTGACTGGCATGAAATGTAAAATTTAAGTAAATTGAAGTTTGGAATGTATGTTTCATAAATTATTATTATTATACAAGAATAGTTTTTAAATGTTTAATTTTTAAGAGATGTACAATTACTTCATTTTAATTGTATTGCTAATTTATATTAGACTAAAAATATGACGTGCTCTCTTGTTAAGAACACTTGTAAACGTTCTTGTTTTACTTCTTTGCTTATAAAGTGAATGACATTTTTTAATTAGATGTGGCCTATGTTCATTGTTTTAAATGAACCATAATATACGGACACAGATAAAAAGGAGGGCGACGAAGTCACAGCAGCTTGCATACTGTGGCCTGATTGGGCTTCAGGATTTTGCTGGTAAACAGGCTTCTCAGGTTGGCTGGTTTTGGCTGTGGTGCCCCCAGAAGGATCTTCCTTAATGTTGCCAGAGCGGAATAGTAGCACAAGATATTATCCGCCGACTTCGCTTCCTCTTTGCACACTCTGCAGTTAGGATTTTCAGCGACTCCTAATACATTCAGGTGTTTCTTTAACAAATAGGATACTAGTTAGGAATTTTAAGTTTGACTTGGAAAGATTAATACAACATTGGGTAACTTTAGCATTGGGTGTTCGTATTGTGTATCTGGAATGAGTACAAGTGAAGACGTTCTTTTACCTTGTTTTGTATTCTGCTAGAGTCATATCCTGCAGTATGTTACAGATATTGTTTTTGGATACAGACATAATCTTATCGATTTTTAAAAAAGCTAAAGCCCTATTAATCTATCCTAAGGCAATTCTGTTATATTTTAATCCTGCCTTCAGTGCCATAACACATTGATTTGCCAGTCTTGATGAAACCATGGGATGTGTTAAGATAGCAAGACTGATTTTACTCTCTATGTAGATGTAGATATTTTCTCCTTTTATCCCCAGTTTAGTTAATTTTGGGCACTAACTAATATACCTGTGAGTTCCGTCTGGATGATTTTAAAGTGTTCCTTCAAGCGTATTTTTAGTTTCAGGTTCACTTCGACATATTATATGCCTATACCTGTACCTTCTTGTTCCATCTGTAAACATATAATAATAATAATAATAATAATGCATTTATTTCACAATGACAAATTTACAAAGATCAAATTTGTACATGTAAAAACGTCAAAAACAGGACAAAAAAAACAAACATAGAAAATCCTAACAGATCGAAAAGTATAACCTAAAATATACAGTAATTCAAGAAAATATATTTACATTATATATTATTTAAAATTAGAAGCATAATATTCCGCCATAGAGTACGGTTCTATATTACAAATTAATTTGAATAGCTCTCTTTTGATTTTATTAAAGCTATTTATATTTTTAATATACGACGGAAGGCGATTATAAATTTTTAATATAGAATAATAACAGCCTTTTTCATACTTCGACAACCTATGTTTTGGCAAAATAAATGTTTGACCATGTCTTGTATTATGCCGTGAAACCATCACGCTATCATTAAATTTTTCTTTATGTTTGTATAAAAATTTAATACATTCGTATATGAACATACCGTACAACGTAAGTATGTTCTCTTTTTTAAAAGTACCTCTGCAGGTGCCCTTATATCCTAGCTTACAAATAATTCTTACAGCCCTTTTCTGCAGTTGAAACGCTTTATCAACTGCAGAGCTGTTTCCCCAGAATATCAGACCATATCGCAGGTGATAATGAACATTTGCATAGTAGAATAGTTTTGATATGTTATTATTTGTTGTATTCATTAATACCCTTAACCCATAACATGATCTACTTATTTTGTCGCAAACTGTTGAAATATGCTGAACAAATGATAGTGTTTCATCCAGAGTAATTCCTAAGAACTTCGCACTATTAACAAATTCATAATTTGTGCTATTAATTTCTTTAGGCGTTGTTAATGCATTATTTACTTTAAAGAGAACACACTTAGTCTTATTTTTATTAAGGACTAAATTATTTTTCGCAAACCAATCCTCCGCAGTTGCCATGGTTCTATTACCTAAACATACAACATCCGGAAATGTAGGTCCCTGTATTAGCGCAGTCGTACCATCAGCGTAATTTAATAATTTGCTATTTAATGTTACATTATTAGATATGTCGTTCATGTAAATGATAAAAAGTAGTGGGCCCAGAATGCTTCCCTGAGGAATACCCCTGTCAATAGTGAGTTTTCCGGATTCAGCAATTGAGCCCATGGCATCTACTATATATGTGTAGTGAATCCTATCTGATAAATATGATTTTATAAGATTATAAGCAGTACCTCTAATACCGTACTGGTACAATTTTTCCAGTAGTTTGAGATGGTCAATACAATCAAAAGCCCTTGATAAATCAACAAAAATGCCACAAGCAAGTTGTCGGTTTTCTAGAGCCGTTAGAATCCAATTTGTGTATTCAAACATTGCCGTTTCAATGCTTCGCTGTTTTAAAAATCCATGTTGTGTGTCAGAGAATAATTGAAATTTCATAAAGAAATGTAATAATCGTGAATAAATAACCCGTTCGACTATTTTGGAAAATGCAGGTAGTAAACTAATTGGACGATAGTTGTCCAAATAATTAGGATCGCTTTTCTTGTAGATTGGCATTATCTTTGCACATTTAAATTGTTTGGGATATGTACCAGACTTCAGAATGGTGTTAATTAAATCACACAGCGGATTTGAAATATGTGTAATGCATTTTTTTATAATTTAAATTTAGATTTCACCATATCCCGAACTGGTTTTATTGGGCATAGAGTTTACGATAGTTACTATTTCTGCGGGTGTTACTGGTTGCAGGAAAATAGTATGCACGTGAAACGGAATGTTATTTTTACTTATATTATTTAAGATGGAAGTTACATTTAATGCTGTTTCATTAAATTTTTTATTGAAATCATCCGCCAATTTTTGTATGTCATAATATGACGGAATATTACGAGTTTTTTGTTTACCAGTAAGTTCCCCTATTACTTTCCAAGCTACTTTTGACTTATTTTGTGATTTTGTAATTTTTAATTCAATGTTTTTATTCAGTTCAGCGACTAACAATTTGTTATAAGTTCTCTGATGACTTTTATATACAGGTATGTATTCCGGCATGTGTGTTGATAAAGTCTGATATATTAGTAGAGATTCTTTAGCGGTCTTAAGTGTAGGTGTTTGATAGATGTTCTTCTTATTATGTGGTGTAAGAGTTTTAAGTGGGAAATTATTGTTAAAGTGCTTTGTGAATATGTTCAAAAAAATACTGCATTTAACAGCTACTACGGCGCTAGCATAAAGTTCCTCAAAATTTTCATTTTCTATATTCACACAAAAATGTTTAATGTTTTCGCGAGAGAATATTCTTTTCCTAATAAAGGGTAATTTTATTTTGCCACGTAAATGATATTCAAGACTTTGTGCTTTATGATCGGACATTGCTGTGTTAAATGTATGCACAGCAACGTTCGATGTTACGTTTGTAATTATATTATCAATACAGGTTTTTGAAGTGACAGAAATTCTCGTCGGTTCAGTAATTAGATATTGAGCGTTATAAGCATTTAAAATTTCCTTAAAATAATTGCTAGTGTTATCTATTTTTAAAACGTCTATATTAAAATCACCTACTAGAAAGAATTTCTTATTTCGAGCTACTAGATTATTAAGCAAATATTCTAAATTTTCATAAAATACATTCAAATCTCCGGTTGGAGGTCTATATATGACAATAATGTTTATTATAGTACCATTTAAATTGATCTCCGCACCCGCGCACTCTATCACACGAGCTACAGATATCGCGCACCAATCAATTGCTCTCGCATTTATGTTTTCACGGCAATATAGTGCTACACCGCCATGTTCTAGTATTTGCCTACTGAAACTTGAAATTAAATTGTAGTTTTCAAATTTATATGTCTTTAATTGTATATCACTTTGCCAATGTTCAGATAAACACATCACGTGACAATCCGTGACCTCAAGTAGGGCTCTCAAATTGACAAATGATGTTGATAGGCACTGTATATTTAGATGTAATAATTTAAAAATTTTATTACTGAGAGATGTTATCCTTGTTGTTTGGTTTGAGGAAGTGCATGAAAATTTCCGCTATTTGGGTTGCTTTTTGACTTGAAAAAAAATCTGTTAATAAAAGTATTTTTAGGCCAAAAACTTTCATTAATAACAAGTCTTTCGGCTGCCGCGGGAATCCCAATCTTGAACGATGAATAATCTGCGTCTTCATACTTCGGTTTCAATTTTTCCACTACAAATTTAAAATCACCAGCTTTTAATAGATATGATGCTACTTTTTCACAATCAACATCTTTATGTAGTCGGGAAACAAATATCCATTTACGAGTTGGAATATCAGCTACCGGAAGATTGTCGTTGGTGCTATTGCCATTGAGTTTGTAGGATTTTCGTTGAGTGAACCTTTTTTTGGTCTTACTGTGGTCCAATCATTGTTTATATTATTTTTGTTGAGTTCAACGCTCTCCTGCTGCGTTTTGTGTTGTTTATTTTGAATTCCGTTCTTCTTATCTACAGTTTTGTTTCTTGTTGAACTATCTTTGGCCTCGGCGCGATTTGCGTATTTGAATTACTCGATATGTTACTTGTACATCCATCTGTTGGCGAATTACTTTTCTTTTGAATTTTCTTCGTATTAGTTCCATTCGAAACTGTTTCTTGTTGTTGTTATATAGTGTTTCTGAAGACTTACTTGTTTTTTAAGATTCACAATTTCCTTCTTCATTGCTATCAACACTTGCAGAGAACATTTCTGTATACCATTTTTCTCACACTTACAGCATGCTGGAATGCCGAATTTATCCTTGGATTTTTTTGTGTTGTACTTAGGACCACCTCTTATATATGTAAATCCAGGGGAGGAAGAGACAATATGCTATGTGTGTATCCAATGGCCGAAAAGCCAGATTAATTTAGTTTCCTAAGCTTATCCTATGCTTTTGAAAGAGTCTAACGCTCCTTCTGTGTCGATAAATAGGCCTAATGCCGACTTTTTTCGCCAGCGCCTCCTTAATATGGCATCATATTATCTCCATACATTCCTCGATATTTAAATAGTGAAAAATATTTGAAAGGCCCAGGTTATCTTGAAAAATGTTATTATGTTGAAGGCTATGCTCCAACCTTCTTTCTGAGGATTCTGAATCTGCAGCTGGTCTTCATCTCTATTCTCAATGTTTTTGCAGTCGGAAAAATTTTAAGAGTGCATCCATTGACTCCACAAGGCGGATTATATATAATATATTGTGCTTGTGATCTTAGTTATGTAATTGAATATTTTGAGTTAGTTTAGTACTCAAAGTTCTCACAAAAAAGTAAGACAATTTTGCAGTAATTAATGTGTTTCAATGCTACATTTTATTTTTCAATAGTGATAGAAACTACATTCATATTGTTGTATTATTATACAATTAAATTATTAAATTATTTAATAGTAATTAGTTTTAATTATTACTTACTTTACTTTACCATTTGTTTTTTTGTAATAAATTTTTAAGAGTGTAATATATTACTATTACTATAATTAGGAAACTCTATCATTCTATAATTTTGTCCGCTAAAAACCCAAATATATAAAATCTGGTGCCGAGAATAGAAGCTAAATACATATGTGTGTTGTTTAAGTATTAATATTTAAGAGGGGGATTAAAGATGTATTAATGCTGGAGATTTCTAGCACCAAAATGTTGAACAATTGCGCTTAATTTGATAATCCTAAAACCAAACCACATATGGTGTTGCTGAAGCAATATTTAAGGAAACCAGGCGGAGAGATATTTTCCTCTCACCCATATAACGTAGTAATTGAGGCGGTAAAGATTTTCTGATGCTTTCATATTTTGTTAAATGCTGCCCAAAGAACTCTTTTTCAAATTAGTACTTGAGTCCACTGTTGTCGAAAATTGGTTGGTCGCGACAAACCAAGACTTTGTTCAAGTATATAGCCAATATTTAAGTTTATATCTGACCTAGTCTAATAATCTAAAGGTTTTCTAATTAAATTTAAATTATTGAATATTTAGTGCATATAATTATAGAAATTGAGGATTCCTTAGTATTCACGTTATCATTTTTTATTTTTTCGCAGATAAGGTGACAAAATTATGGTACTAGAAAGATGAAGATAAATAGGAAACAAGAGCAAACGTGAAGTATTCTTCGTTTATAAAATAAAGAACTAAATTCTTTATTTTATAATCAAGTGTATCTTCACGTAACTCATCGAATTCATTCACTATCCTTTATTTAATTTGCTTAAGAGCTATAAGCAATGGCATCCCATACCATAACGCCAACACTGTGATGAACGTGCCTTTCGACAAAAAATTCATTAACTTCTTCTTTCACCACGTCGTCTTCTGACTCTCGCCCGGCTATCATGCATCCCTAAAAAGAATATAGATACTAAATACTATCCTGGTCCCACATCAATCGTTCTCTACACTACTCAAAATGATTTCGTTCAAATGAAAATGGGCCCAAAGTGTGAATCCGGCGAATATTCTTTTTCTGATTTCTAAAGAAAAAACGTCTTTTGTGTTTGAGAAGAAAAAATGATTTAAATAATTTCAAGGTTATTTATGTACTATTATAGAAACTTTATTAGGAATAATTACATGAAATAATAAAATGGTGTTTAATAAGAAAATAGTATTTTTTGCGGAAAATTAAAGATTTTCGAGAAAAATGAGAACATGAATTATGGCCGTATTATTTTTAAATATTCAATTATCAATTAAATTGAAGGAGCTACTGCTGCAAAACAATTTTTCAGGACCATTAAAAGTTGCAAATTTGAAGCCAAACTGTGATCATTATATAATTCTGGGGGTAAAGTTTATTAGTATGTAATTTTTTACTAAATTAATGGTAAAATGTACCTTTTGTCCTTGCATCTCTATTAAACCATTGCAGAGCATATGGTAGACGATTGCACACTTACTTTTTATGAACCTAATCATTCGAGTATCAAAAACTCACAACTTATGCTAATGTTTGATGTGCAATTTTTATAGTTTGTTATATTAAACAAAATAAATTGTTTAAGACCATCGTACAATCAGCGTCACACATTGCTAGAGGTTGAGCAGTTATTAATAAAGAGCATCTAGTAAATTTAGTGATAGTAAATTACACTTAAACTAAATTAACTTGTCGTTTTCAGAATTACTTTTCACTAAGTATCTATTACCAGAATATTTAAACTTTGCTAACTAAATTAATATAATGTGGGTATCCTGTCTATTGGTTGAATTTAATATCTACGTTTTATGGTAAATATTTATTAAGATTTTAGAGTTTTTTATCATACATATATGTACTAACGCTATATGATATGTAAATAAAAATGTATTTTAATGTATAACCTTAGTTCCTGCATTAAATGTGTTAGTTTGAGGACTATAATTTTGCATCAGATAATAAATTCCCTTCTGGTGGATAGATATCAAATACCGTGAGGAAAGTACAGTTTATCAAGTAGGCGGATGCTGTACATCAATCATAGATCGGCTAATGGCCTGGGCAAATTTAATATAATATGAAATTCATGGGTACTAATACACAGAAATTGTTTTCACATGTTAGATCCACTTGACGCGTTAAATTTCCCGGTGATGGATCGTCCCCATGTTTCTACAGGCCCTTATTAAAACGTTATGAACGGCCACCGCCGAAAGGGGCAGATGTTGGACGCACGCATTCAGCCTCCACCGACAGATGCCAAATTACCTAATTCCCATAGCACAAACCCCACAACATTAACATTCATGCACCACCGACGGCTATGGAGTTTGAATATTGAAGTACAGATACATTTGACAAATTTAGCCAATCGCATTCAAAACAAAAATAATTATTTTATTGTTATTTATGATAAACTTAATTATTTGATTTTATTGTTTTAAATAAATCAATTCGATTACAAGTATATTGATATAGCTTCATGTTTAGATTGGATTATTCTTTCAGAATAGTTTCTGATTTATTTTAATTTATATACTTAACTAAAATTCAGGTATTTATTTATTTTAAAGTTACAGTTTTACAGAATTTAGTATTTATTTGAGATATTTGTGCTCTTTTCATTTATTCTTCTCAACCCTTTTAATTGAATATATGACATGAACGATTTAAATAAATAATTCAAATGTCAATTATGATGCTCTAAAATATTTTTGAACATCTAGCGATATTTAAATCGACTAAAAAAAAATGAATTTAAAGAGTTGCATGGCTACCATCACTTGGTTTCTGACGGCTCTTTTTCTGATTTTTTCTAAGACCGCGTAAATTTTCTTGCACGTTGGATTCTAATAGAGAAAAGCTCTGCCATTCTGTGAATGATTTAACACCAACCAGGATGAAATAATTTGGAAAATCATCGTACTTCATTTTATACGTGTTGTCAAGGTATGCCAATTTCAGGGTTTATATAAGCTCACTTTTATTTTTTCACCATCTGATTTTCACTTTTCACTCTGTTCTACCCAGATGGCTCAAAATTGTTACCAATTCTATTGATTCGAGAAGGTGCATTTCTCGCCCGTTTTCTGCGTAATGGTTTATAGAGAGTACATCTTCGCCAAAATAATGATTCTCATCAAAAGTTGATTTGTCAATTTGTTTTGGGCGAAACAAAATCGTTCAATCTTACCACAGTTAGACTTAGTGTAAGGTGAACAGACTTAAACCAAATGAAATTTAACAAATCTATATTTAATATTATATGATATGCCAAATTAATCCCCAATTACGAAATGCTTTCTGGATAATATTTGAGATATGAAAATAAATAATTAATGTTAAACGACTAGCGAAAGTTACAGCAAGAATTTTGACTATATCATTATTATCAAGATTAATAAGATTAATATTATAGGTATAATTTATAACTTATTTGGATATTAAAAATCTAATCGAAACACAGATTTTAGCATAATTTCAATTTTTTGATATCACACCAGGTACAAATACGATTCATACGATTCAAATCTGAAAATTGCTCCATATTACTATATTTTAAAGGTCATCCGCGTACATAAGTAAATTGCTATGCTTTACAACATTGTGAATATTATTAGTAAAAAGAAAAATAAAATAGGACTTCAATATGATCCCTGAGGAACACCAGATGAAACAAGAATACTTTCAGACACGAATCGACCCAATTTCACTTGCTGAGAACAATTATCTAAAAATGGGTTTGTCCAACTGATTTCAGTATTTTTGAAATCAAGATATTCCAGTATTTGTCAAACGCTTTAGAAAAATCAGTATACATTATATACACTGATTGTATACTTGTATCCTTATGTGAAAATGCTGATATTCCAATAGATTGGTACAAATGTACCAATTTGAAACAAATACATTTCGAGTTATAGATATAACATTACTAGATATCCACGGTAGTTGTTTAGCGACTATTTTATCTAATAGTTTAGGGATAATTTATTGAATGTACACACGTCGATAATTACTTTATTTACTTTATCAACTGTTCCAGTGTTATGAAGTTATGTTTCCAAATCCGTGGAAGTTCACCACATTTTAAAGAGTTTGTTAAAGGTCAAAAAAATAGGAAACGCAATAAAAAATACATTTTTTAAAAAGGAACTAGGAATGCCATTAGGACCATATTTATGACTTTCTTTTAGGTTCACAATATTTTTGAAGACTTCATATAGTGTTAGGGATATGGATGTATTGTTCATGCCTATTACGTTGAAATAGATCCTTAAATATTGAGTTACTCCGATGTCACCTACGTATTTTAAAGAAAAGAAGTTCGAAAACCGGAGTTTTCTTTACAGATTCTGCACTCTTTCCTCACTATTCTCAGTTTGCTCGGAGTTATTTTTAATGTTTTAGGAATACTGTTATTTGATTAAAATTCCCTCACATAGTTCCAAAACAATTTTCGGTTAGTTTTTATGACGCATTCGATGTATTTTTTGTCTGCTTATATTCCTGATGAGTTGCTTTTTTCCTTGATATCAAACGCTTAAAATTATTTTTCAGCAATTTTGGATCACCACAGATTATGAATTTATGGTCCTTAAAATATTCTAAACAATTTTCCAGAGAAGAGCAGTGTTCCTCATATATACAAGCAGGAGAATTTAGTGGTATTGTATGAGGAGGGAGGTGGTGCGTCGACAAACGAAATTCAATGTATTTTTATAATGCAATTATTTTCTCCCCAGATCATTTTCGCAAAAAAAAACAAGAGAGCAATTTTGTAAATATTAAAAAATCATATGTAAATCACCTATTCATAGTACATCAGAATTATTTTAAAGCGAGATATTTAAAATTATAAAACTAAAATTTCGGTCCATATTTTATCATTTAAAATGCGTAGCCATGGAATGTAAATGTAAGACGTGAATTATATTATCGGTTAGGTTTTTTTTTCCTGAGGGGGCCATCTTCTTTACAGATCCGGATGCACTAAGGCCTAGGACGCTTACTGTACTTCCCTTACGCAATGATTCCAAACTCAAAGGCCTGCACTAACTTGTACAGGTTCTTCAGGGGTTACGTATGGAAATTATTTGGTACCATCTGTCTGTTACCCAATATAAGCTGTCTTTTGATTTCCAGCGCAATTCAATTGCACTGTCGCTGTTGTGTAGACCAATTTTACTTAGGTTTCCTTTAACAGTCATGTGGGCTGTTAGCAGTCCTATAGTTGTCTCCAGCTGTGCCCTACTTATTGTCAGTAGTCCTGCGGCTTGGTTAGGATCGGGCCTTGCTGTGGTTAAGCCCTGGTCTGCTTTCACACTATTCTTTGTGCTTGTTGCGAGTTCACTTTATGATTTCCTTTTTAGTTTTGCCCAAGACAGATTCAGGTTTCATAAATTATATTGTGGCTCCCTGCCTTGCTAATTCGTCAGCTTTTTTTATTTTCCCCGATACCGGAGTGCTCCAGCGTCCAGACAAGCATTACTTTGTTCTGTCTGGGCAGGTCATTCAGACTGTCTAAGCAGTCTGTTAACAGTTTGGATGAAGTATTTTGGCTTTGGAGAGCCTTCAGTGCCGCCTGGCTGCGAGATAATATAGATACGCCTGTCTCGACGGTTCATCTCTATATTTGTTCTCACGCATTCAATGATCGCGAATATTTCAGCTTGAAAAACTGATGTCAGGCTACCCAGTGATCTCTCTCTTCATATTCTCGTTGAATATTAATGATCCTGTACCTGTGGGTGATTTGGAAGCATCCGTGTACCAGATCATGCTTTTTTTGTGGATATTTTCTCTAAGGCTATTCGATTAATTGCGGTCCGGAATAGTGACCTTGAAAAGTGCATTTTCAAAGTGTCTATCATATGGTCTGACCACTTCTCCCCTAAGTCTGTCAAGAGTCTTCTGTGTGGGGTGTCAACTTTTACTTTGACCGTTGCTAGCTGCAGTCTATAGAATGCCAGTCTTGCCTCCCCCACTATCAGAATATGAAGTGGTGTGAGGTCTAATAGCGTCTCCATTGCTGTTATGCTGATGCAGGCAAGTCTTTAGACTTTACTGAGGATTTGTATTTCAAAGCAGCATACATGATTGCGGGCTTAATTAATTTGGTGTACAGTCAGTATACTATCCCTGGTCTGAGCCCCCATTGTCTACCGCACGTTTGGAGTCAAAAATTACTCCTAAGTACTTTACCTCACCCAACAATTCAAGCTCCTCCCCATTTAGAAGAAGGGGTGGTTTTAGAGGGTGAGACTTTCAAACTTTCTTTAGCACACCATTTGTTCACCACGTTCAGTACTCGTTGCAAGAGCTCTCCGATCGTGTTGTTGAATTTTCTCTCAACGAGAATTACTAGGTCATCTGCGTATCTCAGGGAAGAGTATCCTTTGTTGTTAAGCTCCACTAACAATCCATCCATGTCTAGGTTCCTCAGCAGGGATGAGAGAACTCCTTCCTGCGGAAAACTTCCAACCATCCTAGTTGCTAGTGTCTGGTCAGCAAATGTAGTATATACCATCATTTGTCTTAGAATGCAGTCAATCCACCTGAAGCTAGTTAGTAGGATGTGTTATGAAATACGCCTTCTATACCTAATAAGGCAGCAAGAAGAATTTCTTTGTTTTCCAGAGCAGTTTCTGCACTCCTTGTTGGTCAGCTGAGAGCTGTCTCGGTAGATCGACCTGGAAGGTAAGCATATTGATCTTGGGATAGTGGGAAAGTCACCAGTATCCCCTCTCTAATATGCCAGTCCATAATCTATTGCATTGTCTTCAGTACAAAAGACATGAGACTAATAAGCGTGTACGACATTACACGGGAATAGTCTGTCCTACCTCCATATTCTCGGCAGATATCACAGGGCCATACTGACTCTTAGGATCTCGCAGAGCCTTCTTTGTAGTATGACTTGTAGTATTCCATTAGGCTCTGGTGATATGTAAGGTTCAAATGAGTTTACTGTTTATTTGATCCTGTCATAGGCGATCACTCTCCTGGCGGTCTGCCAGTCTTCCTTAGATGCTCTGTTTCCTGTTGCATCAGGTCCCTGACCCAGTGATTGAATGGCCCATCATAGCTTTCCCCCCCTGGCAAGTGTACCCGTAGAAGTTTGGGTCCATGGTTTCCTTCTTGTTTTTAGTATGCCCTCCGTCAGCGAGTTCTAGAGATTGAAGTGGATTTTGGGAGTTCTTCGTATAGAGTCTGATACTGTCTGGGGCCGATTCGATCTCCCCACAGTGTCTTCTCTTTGCTGATTGTCTAGCCTTCTTAAGTGCTTTGTTGTATTCGGTCAGGGAATTTTTATAAACCTCCATTGAATCTTACTTTCTTTCTTACCTGCTTTCTCTTATTATCAAGCTCACTGTTCCACCATGATACTTTTCTGGTGATACGTTCCTTAACAAGAGGGCATTTATCAATTAAGGCCGAAATCATAGCTTCCGCAGTTTGCTCTACCATGATCTCCAGCTCTAGATTATTGCTAACCTCTGCAGGGTTGCCCATCAGATTGTTGCAGGTTTTTGCTAAAATGACGAGGAGAAAATAATTGCACATTTATAAAAATACATTAAAAATCCTATGGTGCGTTCGTCGACGCACCACCTAGTATAAACAGCGGCTACAATATATTTTATGTTATTAACTGATACTATTAGTACTATTACTAGTAGGGAAGATTTTAAAGATTTATGTCTCGCAATTAAATGTCTACTATGTGTCAAAATAAAGGAACATAAATTTAAAACTCACTGTCATCATAAGTACTCAACAAGGTGTAAATGAGACTAAAAACATCAAATTCTGAAATTCTACTTATAAACGATTAAACTATATAAAAAACGACCAACTCCATAACTTTAATTTATTTATTAACCGATATGAATCAACTAAGAAACAAATTAAATGGCCGTTTAAATGCTATGAAATGACATTAATTATATATTTGTTCAAAATTAATTTCAATGACAAATGGCAGTTAACTTTAAATTTTTAAATGGCTGCAATTACTTTTCATGACATAATTTTTCTAAATACAGTGAGGCCCAATATGTTGATTTTAATTTGATTTTTATGTCAGAAAAAATTTAGTCTGTCTTGAAAATAAATCGAAACAAACAAATGTCATTTGTTGTAAAGTAATGCCAACCATTTATCATTATTCTATGTTTGTAAAAATTGTTTATAAAAGTTGTTTGTAAAAATTTTTGAAGTATAGTTTAAAAATGACGGACGAAAGCGGTTGAAACTATAGTCACTAATAAAGTTTAAAAGTGTGTGCTCTTAACAAGGTATTCACAATCATATATACAAAAGCAATAATTTTTTTTTTCAAAATCGAATAACTTTTTAATTGTGATATTTAAAAACCTATATTTAAATTTTTACAACAAAAATTTTAAAAATGTTTTTCCGGAAAAAATTGCTCATGTATATTTTTAAACTAAATATAATATAAATGTAAGTTTGAAATTTGGAAATTGCTTAGGATTTTCCGTTTTATTTAGACGTCGCGAGTGGTAGTAATTCGACGGACGCAGCAGACACAGGGACGTGTGGAACTAATGGCGGTATCGTATGTCACATCCTCCAGATCCGGTTTCATCCGGGAGACCAGGAAGTGCTCAAGTGCGCGTGCAATCTGTCAACCACTCCAAAGAGCGGCGTCCTGCTTGTGCTCTCCTGCTCTTCTCCACGTCATTGTCCGGATCAGCACAATACACCGAAAACAATAAAAAATAACGACACGAGCACCACAGCCAGCGAAGATCCTACATTGGGGGCGGTGGACACTCGACTTTTACCCTCTTTTACCCCTATTTCCTCGTATGCGTGGGTTCGTCTCGGAGATAACCACTGGGGGGATAGACATATATCGCGATAATTTCCTGCAAGGGACGAAATGTATGTGTGTGGTTGCGCCCTAAAATTTTACCCTAAGAGTCACTGCTGATTAAGGATCAGCGACGTTCTGCGTGGTTAGAATTTGAATCGGCAATTTCGGCATGGTGCTACTACTAAATAAACATTTTTTTTAGATACGATACTCATTTTTATAGGGCCTGAGGGAAGATGTATTTATCGATTGTGGCATCCCAGATTTTATATAATGTAGATATGTGTGATCACAATCATTATCGCTTTTATATATAAAAAAAACAGGTTACTGGTGTAATATTAATGAAACTAAAATATTTTTTATAATAATGGCTAATGGAGAAAATATAGTTTAAACATTGTAATAAAAATAGGGAAAAATACTAAATACCAGTCTTTATTGAGATACTATATATAAAATAATTCCAATAACAGATAAAATTGAATATTTAAGTAATTTAGTCATTGTATATTTTTCTTGAATCACTTTCTCATTTATCACATTTTGAGCTATTATTACTAATAAAGGTTTATATTAAACTTGGTTTGTTTCACAATTATTCTATATTTACTCGAGTAATTTTGCTTTTTAAGGCATTACTCTTGATAATGTAAACATAATATTTATTAGTAATCATTATATTTAAAGACATGAATTAATATTTTATTCTAACAGAGACTTTTGTAAAACTAAAATAAACACTATATAATTGTTTTGATCCAAAGTACAGAAACTTATTATTCCTCCAATAAGTGCGTTATTTTCTTGTATAAAGGTTTTCTTGTGGATATCCATATCATATACACCTCATTTTGGATAATGCCGCAGAAATTACTGCAATGACGTAATATTAAATATGAATTCATGGAACACATAAATACTTAATTACCTAGGTCTTTATTTCATGATGGCTGTAAATTAAAAATACATTTAGAGTACTTTATTCTTATTTTCTATAGTTATTATAAAATAAAGAAAATATTATCGCAGTGGATAATACTATTAATTTAATATTTTATTGAATTGGAAAATAAGATACATAAGTATCAATACTCATAGAAATAGATTTATTAATATTAATTACTTTCAATGGATCGTCATAAAAAAAAACTTTCTTATTAAATTGAATAGGTTAATTGCATTTATCATAATTTTTCGTGAAAAAAAATGCAATATATAAAGTAAGATAATAACTTCATGCTCATTTAATTATTGTTGAACACCATTTGGTTAATACATTTTGTATGTATTTTTAATTTAAGAAAGAGTAAGTACCCATTTTTAGTAAATACAACTTTGTGAATGTTGATTTTTTGTTTTAAGTTAAAAGTTTCAATTAAAAGTGTTGCAGTTTATAGTGTCAATGATTCAATTCAATAATTTTGATTTGAAATTTATAAATTTAATGTTGATTGTTGAGTCACGTGCAGACCCCCACACTGAAACCCATTATAAATAATAACCACAAATCATACAGCAGACTACTGTACCTACCTAACAACGAACATTAATACGTTCAATAAACCTAATGATCTACTCAAATCGGGTATTTATTCAGTGGGTTGCTCTAATTGTAATAAAATATATAGGGCAAACGCCTATACAAGGTTCAAAGAATATATGAACCATTTAAAATCGTTTAACGAAGAAAAACCAGCAATTGCGGATCACTTAATAAACACTGGACATAAATTTACAATTAATAATGTCAACTTATTAAAACACGCAACAAGTACAAACTTTAACATGTTAGAAGCAATAGAGATGAAGAAATTTGAACCACAATTGCTAAATTTAGATTTAAGCCCCCTTAAAAATGTATTATTAGGAATAATTGAAACAAAAAATACATCAAACGGTAAACGGGGAAACCCCCAGAAAGTCCCATCCCATTAGATGAAACGCGCCGCCTTACCGCCTAATTTAAATAAGCCTCAATTTTCGATAACGGTCATTCTTCTACAGCTATTGATAATAGTTACATAGTAAACGAAATGTACATTTGGCGTAATAAAAATAAACTGTGGAGCAAGTTATTACAAGTTATTTTATTTAATTCATAACTTAAATAACATGTAAATTGTGTAGAAAAGAAACTTAAATTAATTTTAAAAACTATTATATAAATTTATTCACAATTAATATCTACGGCATTATATCTATAATAGGTTCGTGGGACCAATATAGTACTTTTCCTATACTGTTAGTTTTATTTTATTTATTATTATATAATTATTTATTATATTATATAATCTTTACCCAAATCTAATCTAGTCGTTCAGATTGAAAAGTTTTTAATATTAATAAAAGAGATAATAAACTAAATTAAAATTGAGTTTTAAACTTTTAAAAATCAAAGACAAATGAACGGAATACAGGGTACCTTGGGTAAATATCTATTGTTTGTCCGGAAAGTTCGTGCAGATTTTTAAGGAAGCTTGAAACGCAGTTCATTTAAATTTTGGTATTCCACAAGCTTTCTCCAACTCTACCGTGACTTATGAACCTCCAGAACCTCTTAGGTTTTTCGGTAAAGAAATTATCTAAATAAGTTTTTATCTCAACCAAAGAGTTGAAATTTTTCCCTTTAAGAAAATTTTGTAATTATCGGAAAACGTCGAGATCCGAGGGTGCGAGATCTGGCGACTACGGTGGATGGGGTAAAGCATCCCAACCAAACTCCAACAATTTTTGTCGAGTTTTCAAAGACACGTGAGGCCGGGCATTGCACTCATGAAAGACGACGCTCTTCCGATTTGCTATTTCTGGACGTTTTTTGTTCGATTACTGTCTTCAATTTCTCTAATTGAGAGCAATACTTTTCCGAATTTATTGTTTTATTATTTGGTAAAAGCTCATAATAAAGGGTATCTTCCAATCCCACCAGACACAGAGCATTACTTTCTTCGAATGAAGACCGGGTTATGAGGTGACTAAAGGTGGTTCATCACGCTTTCTCCAAAACCTTTTACGCTGAACGTTTTTATAAATTATCCATTTTTCATCCCCCTTCACTAATTGCTTTAGAAATGGTGCGTCATCGTTGTGTTTGTAAAGCATGTCGCAAATGAAGATTCCATCCAACATATTTTTCTCCGTTAAATCATGCGGAACCCATACATCAAGCCAAGCTTTATAATATGATGGGAGATGGTTAATTTTGATTTATTTAGCATTCCAACTATTTGACGTAATGTTGAGTGTGGGTTATTCTCGATTTCTGCTTAAATAATATCGTCGTCTTTGGTGGACGACCTACCCACGCATTCTTGATATTCACGGCCAAAATTTCCAGCTTTTAACCGAGCAAACCATTTCCGCACAATTTTTTCGGCAACATCAAATTCACAAAAACAGCGCATATCTTATTTGCCGCTTGTGTGGCATTTTTGTTCTTTCGGAAAAAGAAAAGCATTTAATGCCTATAATGCAGTTTATTTGCTGCCATATTCTAAGGCGTATAAAACTGATAAAAATTAACGAATCGTAACTAAACTTTTTCCAAATATGACCTAAAGTTATCTCTTTTAGAACATGTACACATGTCATTTATTTTCAATAAGTATGCTCTATTCAGGTATCTTCTCACGCTACCTACTGAAAATCGGCACGAACTTTCCGGACAACCGTATACTTCCTGTAAATCACAATTCAAAAAAAGTTCTTTACTCAAGAAAAGTTTACAATGGAATATTTAGTAGGAAAGGTTTTTGGAGATATATGTGATAAAATTATTACATAAAATTATGTGAAAAGGATCTTGAGCCTGATCTGGGGATGTGGAAGTCTAGTTTCGACAATAAAAAGGGAGCGTCCACTCTGTTGTTAATGATCTTCCAGAGAAATTTGGCGGTGAGCTCTTCTCTTCTAGCGGCAAGTGACATCATACCATGTCTTTCCAGTAACAAACCCTGATCAGTACCACGTTCGGGATAGATGCCATCTACTTTGTATGATAAATACTTTAAAAATCGACGATGAACACGATCCAATAGATAATAGATTCATATAAAATAGGTACCAAACAAGACACCTGAATTTGAATTTGCTGACGACATATGCAAAATATAAAGATTTTATTAGGTCGATGTCACTAAAGGGCGCACAAGTACGCATAATAAACCCTAACATTCTAGATGCAGACATTGCGGTGTTGCTAATATGACTAGTAAAATTCAAGTCATTGGTGAATAAAATGCCTAAATCCTTAATCTCGGTACAGGTTGTGAGTTGCAAGTCAGTAATTGCGTATATCGTCGGGAGAACATTGGATTTCCGTGAAATTGACATGGAACAGCACTTGTGAGCATTAAGGATCAGTTTATGTGATTCATACCAGGATACAAATAAGTTAATATTATTCTGTAGAGACACAACATCATTTGGTGAAGAAATTTTACTAAAGATTTTAATATCAGCTGCGTAGGCTAAAACTTGGCAGGTTAAGGAATCTATTAGGGAATTTATAAAAATAACAAAAAGTAGCGGCCCCCGATTCGAACCCTGCGGGACACCAGAATCCATTAGGAATTTGTAGGAATGGTAACCATTATAGGCGACATATGCTAAACAATTAAATAAGTAAGATTTCATTATTTGTAATAGACTCGGCGCGGCCCCAAGGTCAGCAAGTTTCATTAGAATTTCTCATGGTCCAGGGTATCAAAGGCTCACGAAAAATCCGTGTATACTACATGCACTTGGCCTTTCTTATCTATAACTTCAGACACATGCTGAGTAAATGAAGCCAGATTGGTTGTTGTTGATCTACCAGACATGAATCCATGTTGGTTGGAGGATATGAATGAGTATACATTCTTAAGAATTGTAGAGTGGATTATCTGTTCGAATATTTTGGAAAAATTACTTAACAACGCAATCGGACGATAATTTTCTAGACGATATTTGGGTATAAGTTTCTAGACGATGTTTCGGTTAAGTATATATTTAAGAAAATTGTCCTGTTAATATACATTGCATGTTAGGTACAGAAATACGAATAGTATTCATTCAGCGTATATGGTTCAATTTCAAGCAATAGTGATGTAATTTCATTTTTGAACTTATTTATTTGAGTTATCTTGCGAAAATGTACTGGAAGTCGATTATATAGCCGCATCATTGAGTAGTGTGGTGCTCTTGGATCTGGATCTGGATTAAGTTTGCCAAGGGTGATCAAATCATTGACCAGGCTAGGCTCATTGTGCCCCCCTGACTGGGACAGCCCTGCGTTGTTCTATCACTCATTTAGCCGCCCAAGGTGGCCTCGTCCTCTTCTTCGCATGCTCTATATATGGGGGTTTCCACCAGTCCCATAGTAAACAAGTGTTTCCTTAGCTGACAGTGACCCGTAAGGATATCTGTGATAAGACGCAGATTTCCCCGGGACCCCCGGGATAGTCGCAAGTAATATTCAGCTGTTTTCAGATTGGGTGAGCATATTGCTTCCTTGGCCTGTCTGCAGCCTGAGGTGTTGTCCCAACGTTGTTTTAGCATCTTGAGAGTATTCTGTTTGAGGATATCAGTGAGGAATTTCGGTGTTGGCACGATCAGGGGCCCATCCGTGGTATCACTGAGAATTGATCCAGCTCGCGCAAACTCGTCTGCCTTGCTGTTGCCTTCTTCATTATTGTGTCCCATGACCCAGCGCAGCTCAATACTGTTTGACTGTACTGCTTGTTTAATGGTGTGCATTTTTTACTAGTGTTGAGGTGATCTTGTGACTACTCACTGCTAGTTGTGCTGCCCTACTGTCTATAAGGGTTTTGATGTTCTTATCACGGATGTCTCGGTGTAGGATTTCTTTCGCCCCTTGGATGATGCCAACGATCTCTGCTTGCAGAGTAGTTGTGTGCTTCTTTAGGGGTATAGCTAATGAGAGGTCCATTTGTTGCGAGTAGATTCCCGCCCCGGATCCTCTTTTGGTTTTAGAACCATCGGTGTAAATTCGGAGGGTTTCTCCACCCTCTACACTCCCGGTTCCTCTTTTTATCGATAAATTATAGGGTCTATTGAAGACGTAGCAGGGTGGCAAATTGTCTGTCTTCCTTCCAAGGAGGGATGGGTGTCTTTTTGACAGTCTCCTCTAAAAGGTGACAGTGTCTGCCAGCCCTGCGTCCTTTGTACCAGAGTCCAACTGAGTTTGGCGCAGTGTTGCCGCCGTGGCCATCTCCTCTACGTATAAGTCGAGAGGTGGAAGGCAAAGCATTGCTTCCATTGCTGCAGTGGGTGTTGTTCGCATTGCTCCGGTCGTGCTGAGGGATGCTATCCTTTGCAACTGAGTAAGCTGCTTTGCTGAGGTTTTCTGTCTGGCTCTGGGCCACCAAACGAGTGCTCCATAGATTAGCATTGGTCTTACTACCGCTGTGTACAGCCAAAGTGCTATCTTGGGAGATAGCCTCCATGTCTGCCCCACAGCCCTCCGGCATTGCCAGAGAGAGACGCATGCTTTTTTACATTTCATTTTGAGATGTGGTTCCCACGTCAGCTTGCCGTCGAGGATAACTCCCAGGTATTTGACTTCTGAGGACAATGTCAACTGGGTGTTGAGGAGCCAAGGAAGCTTTAGCTTACCTAGTTTCCTTTTCTTTGTGATGAGGACCATTTCAGTCTTTGACGGGTTTATGGTCAGAGACGGGTCGTTACACCAGTGTTCGATTATTTTGAGGGCTTCCTGTATCAAGCTGCATAGCACCGACTCAAATCTGCCTGTTAGCAGGATGGTTATGTCATCTGCATATCCTATGGTGTGGAAGCCATTGTCGTTAAGTAGGCTGTCAACAACTATGCTCCACAGGAGTGGTGAGAGTACTCCACCTTGTGGGCAGCCTTTAGCAACGATCTTTCTGACAGTGGTATTTCCTACATTTACTGTGACTGCCCTATTCTCCAGCATGCTTTTGATCCATCCACTAACTGTGGGGTTCACACCATGCGTGGAGATAGCAGTTTCCATTTTTCTGAAGGTCGTTTTATCAAAAGCACCTTCTATGTCAATGAACACGCCCAAGGTGGACATTTTGTTGTCCAGAGATCTTTCGATTTCGTCTACAACAGTGTGCAGAGCCGACTCCGTTGATTTCCCCTGAGTGTATGCATGTTGGTTAGCGTGGATCGGATTCGTAATCAAAGCCGTCTCGCGAATTAATCTTTCGCACAATTTCTCTAACGTTTTCAGGAGAAATGACGTTAGACTAATTGGGCGGTGTGATTTAGCTAGTGTATAATCTATACGACCAGGTTTCGGTATGAAGATAACTTTTACTTCTCTCCAAGCTAGAGAGATGTATCTGAACACAATGCATGCCCTGAAGATTTTGGCTAGGTGGGCTGATAATATGTCCAGCCCCCATTGGAGGAGGGCCGGGAATATACCGTCTAAGCCTGGCGGTTTAAATGGTGAGAAGCTTTTGATTGCCCAGGTTATACGTGTCCCTTCCGTGAGGTGATCTGCCACCTCCCAATCCTCCTTTGAGGGTGTGGGTTCTGACCAACCTTCATCGGAGGTGTTCGTACATCCTGGGAAATGGGTGTTGATGAGAATCTCAGCTGCTCCCGAGAGGTTAGAAAAGTAATTTCCATCCTCTCGTTTTAGGCAACCTGGTTGTCGTGAGGGATCCTTGGAGAGGATCTTTTTGAGCCTTGCAGCTGCCGAGGTGGTTTCAACCTCCTCACAAAAAGACCTCCAGGCTGCCCTTTGTTTTTGCCTTATTAGTTTTTTGTAGTCTTGTTGCATGTGTTTATAGACCATCCAGTCTGACTGTTGTTTAGAATTCTTTGCTTTATTAAAGGATTTTCTCGCAACTTTTCTGAGATGGTCGAGTTCTCCGCACCACCAGGGTGTGGCGTTCTCGGAGTCTTCCACCTTTCTCGCAGGGCAGGAGTCCTTATATGCTTTTAAAATGGAGTATTGAAACGTATTTACATAGGCTTTAATGTCTTCCACTATATTAAGTTGGCCGGTAGCTTCGCAAGTTCGTGGTGCTCTTTCAAACATTACTAGTCAATATATGGGATACTTATAGGCTATATTTACATTTCTAGTATTATATGGGTTTATGTTTAAATTATAATAAAAGAGATGCTTATGCTGATATATGAACATGGACGAGTCTTGTATATACATGGCTACTATGGTAAGAAGATTGTTCGTTTCAAACACCCCTCTACATGAGTCCCTGTATTTCATATTATAGAGTAGTGTAATGGCAACTTTTTGTATAATAAAAATATTATTAACCTCGTTTGCCGCATCTCAGCATATAATACCATAGCGCAACAAAGAACAGAAATAAGCATGATAATCTGTTCTTAAGGTATCATGACTTATATAGGGTGACTGACAAAAAACCTTTGGTGCTGTATCTCGCTTATGTTTGATCCGATTTGAATAAATAAAACATCAAATTAAATCGTTTTTAAAAGATTTTAATATGAACTGAGGTGATATTTTTTCTTGAATCCAGTTTTTCACAAAAGACGATCAACTTTTTTTTAAATTGCACTCACTGTATATATATTTTTTATTGATCTACAAAAATATTTTTTTCGCAATATAAAATTGTAAACAATTTTATACATACATCAAACTAAAGTAGAGAAATTGAGGATTTTTGAAAAAAAAAATTAAAAATCAAGTATACATAGAAAACAATATACAGAGTCTGTTTTAAATGTCAAAAGTGAACATGTCAGTCATTGGTACAATACTGAAAATAAATTATTTAATTTGATGTTTTATTTATTCAAATCGGATCAAAATTAAGCAAGATACAGTACCAAAGGTTTTTTGTCAGTCATCCTGTACATATACAGGGTGACTGACAAAAAACCTTTGGTGAACCATTAAACTATAGTTTAATGTTTCGCATGCAGTGTATGGTACCATTTAACTTACTGACTATGGAGGCTTCTACTTCGTTATACATATTTAATTACAAATTAAACACAATAATTACATTGTTTTGTATAACACTTATACAAAACAAAGTAATTATTGTGTTTAATTTGTGTTACCATTTAACTAACTTGATTAGTCCCTCAATATGATTTGACCAATCAAAAAGTGTTTATCAATATAAATTGCTAAGAATTTACACTATGATGTTATATTTATGTCTACAGATCCTATAGATAATTTTTCTAGGATGTCATGATGTGCGAGTTTAGTGGCAATTATTATACAATTTGTTTTTTCCCTATTAAGAAATAGTTTATTATTATTAACCACGACTCACTATCCTTAAAAACTCGATTTGTCGCTAATTTAGAACATTTTATTATAATATTATTATCATCTACATAGCTGATTATTAATTGGCTTTCTCTATTAACTTTCCCAAATATGTCATTAATATAAATAACAAACAGCACAGGCCCCAAAATGCTCCCATGCGGTACACCTCTATTTATTTCCAATGTATTCGACTCTATAGTTTCATGTCCTCTTCTTATATGTACTTTTTGCATTCGATTGCGTAGATATGACTTAATTAAATTGAGATTTACACCTCGTATACCATATTCTTGTATATATTGTCGAGTAATATGTCATGAGCTATGCAATCGAATGCTTTAGACAAGTCCATTAATATTTCTAAAAAACTCCTTTATTGTCCAAAGCATTTGTAATTATGGTGATTATTTCAAATATTACTATGGTTGGGGATTTATTTTCTAGATATCCATGTTGTGATATATGAAATAAATTATGTTTGTAATTAAACTATTGGCTCTATAATTTCTATAATCACTAGGATCACTTTTCTTTTAAACGGGTGCTTTCATACATTGTATAGAGCTTTTTATTACATTGACCGAAACCTCATCAACTCCCGTTGTATTGGAATTGTAATTTTTTTACCAAAATTTTGAAAAGTTAATTTTTTATTCATATTATTGACGATGTTATCTATACAAGTTCTTATATTATATGTGACTCGTGTAAAGTCTTGAATTAAAGGTTTGGAACCATAACTAAATAATAAATTACTTAACCTTGTTTTATCTGCGGTATTACTTAAAAAGTCCATATTAAAATCCCCAGCGATTATATAATTGACTTCCTCTACAGATAACTTGTTAAGAATTTGATTTAATTTTTCTAAGAAAATATCAATACTGCCTGTGGGTGGCCTATAGACGGCAATCACAATTATTTTGCATCCATTGGTTATCGTGTTAATTCCTGTACATTCAAAAATGTACGCTTCCGAGATATAATTAAAATCCTCTCGAGCCGTAGTGCGCAAATCGTCTCTAATGTAAATAGCCACTCCTCCATGAGAGTTCTTGCTCCTGCAAAATGCGGTAACTAAGTTACTACTTAGTTACTCCCTTGATTTTATAATATTTTAGTTCTTCTGTCATTTTCCAATCTTCTGTTAGTGTTAAAATATGACAATCATTATTCTCTGACATTACTTTATTTAACAGATTGATAGATGTATTTATCAATTGTATATTCTGGTTTATTATTGTAAAATTTAGAAAATTCTTGATTAATGATTTGTTGCATTTCCTTCCTGGGGCTGATTTCCAAGTCTGTTCTTGGGGGCACGCTGGAAGAAAAAACGGTTGCAGATAACTCCTTTAGGCTACAGATCCTGATTTTGTGTCTCTTGTAGCTTGGAGAAAAGCACGGTGACTTTAAAGGAACTATATTTTATTGGGTGCTTTGATTGTAATTTTGTAGGTGCTTTGATTGTAATTTAATATGCTGTTCTGATTTACACGCTTATTAGCTTTGGTCAGAATTCCAGAAATATAACTGAATAGAAATAAAGGAATATTTTATATTTTCTGTAGGCAATAGCTCATTTAATTTCATTGAAAATTGACAAATAATTCCAACCTATTGACGCAAAATTATTTAGAAATATAATACTGTATCCTAAAGTTTCTCAAAAATGCTGCATTTTATTCACAAAACACTTTTCTTTATAAACCACTCCTATTATTATTCTCTACATTTATATTAAAAATAGTTTTCATTAAGCTGTCAAAGTTTTTTTAATAAAACAATTCTCAAAATGTTTTATTTAAGTTTTTACTTGAAAGCAAAGAAGTCTATGAAATTTTTAATTGAATTCAAGTTGTTTTGTTTCTTTATCTGGTAGGTTTAGGAATGTTTTTGTATATTACTGAAGGTAAGTTAAATCACGACATAAATACTTATGCGTTTATTGATTAAAAATTATGTAGGCATTAGATTATTTATGTGTACTTATTCTAAAATAACAACAAGCCTCACTACACCTAAGGGATACCATCGTAGCAGCCTATGAGAAAAGCTGCCCGGTAAACAAGGTAAACTTCTCGAGAAAAGTTCCTTGGTGGAACAAGGAATTGGATCGACTTAGGACTTCCGCTCGGAAGTCCTTCAACAGAGCTAAGAAAACAGGCAACTGGTCAGCCTACATACAAGATCTTCATTCCACACTTATTTGGGTTATAAGTCAAAAAACTTTGAATCCAACTACAGACTCATCCACTGAGATTTCCCTTGACGGAACAAAATTTTCCTTGAACTTTTTCTCAAAAAAATCTAAATCCAAAGGTCATGGCACTGAACTCCAAAGATCGTTTGGATTTGTTTCATGCAAATCAAGCATCCAAAAATTTGCATGAATCAGTCTCTTCTAAATATGACACTAAAGAAAGGAATTTTGGCACTGAAGTTTTGGGACCAATATTCCTGCAGATAACTAACCGTTATTGTATCCATATTTAAAATAAAAAAAGGCCTCAAATTCTGCCACTGTAAGGACCACCCATGTATTTCAGGTAGATCGCTTGATAAGCTTTTTTATTTAATTTTATTGCGAGCATAATTATTCGTCTCTTCTACAATTTTTTCCATCAATTCATCCGCAAAAAAGTCAATGGGTTTTATACAGTTGACAGGGAGCCAGCGGATCACTAATATGGTGCAATGGAGAACAGCCAATATTATAATAGGTGACATGCGGCTTGTATGTAGGGTCGCAAAAGGTTGTCCACAGAGGGGAGTGCTCTCCTCTTTACTATGGAACCTAGTCGTCGACGGACTACTCGAATCACTAAATAAGCAAGGCTTCTACACAGTAGATTACGCCGACAATATCATGATCCTACTTTCCGGCAAATCGGAAAGTATATTAACAAAACGTATGTCGGATGCTCTTGACATAGTAAACAAGTGGTGCATAGAACAAGGACTATTTGTAAATCCAACAAAAACGGAACTGGTACTGGTCACAAGAAGGAGTGAAAATCAACGATTTCAAGCTACCAAGCTGGCATCCTTGGACATATATATCAGCGAACAAGCAGCAGCAGCTGTTATAAGGCTACGAGCTACGACTGTCCGGTTCTATCCAACTTACGTGAATCCACACTGGGAAAGGGATGTCTACAGTCATCAGGCATCCTAAGAGTACCTCTTGCTGCTATCCTGGCGTTTGCCAATGCCTTGGGTTTGCTAGACCGTAGCAAGGAATGAGAACCCAAATGGGAAGACGTACAAAGGGCCCACTAGGGTTTACGTACAGCGAAATTCTGTGTCCTCCCATGGTACAAATTTAGATCCAGATCCAGAGTCAGAGGAATCTGCTGCTTTTACTGGGCAAAGGTAATGCTCAATTTCTTTTGGTAACTATAATGTCACTACTACTAGTATCATTTTCTGCAGCTTCTTGCCTGCAGCCTTAGTTACTACTTTCAGGGCACTCTAAATCTCGATCATAATAGTCCATATAAAATTCGTCGTCACATTAATAGTACTATATAACTATAACACAAAACTGTCTCGGGTAGTTTTCGTTATGACACTAAACTAAATTTGTAACCCAAAAACTGGACATTTATAAGTATTTGAAAAAGTGAATAAAATCTAAATATATCCGGATGATCAATAACGAATTCATGTTATTGAATTTATTTATTTTATATAAACTCGAGCGACCATAATATTTTGCTTATATAAACTAGAATAAAAACCCCGCCGCTAATTTAGCCACTTTATGACACATATATACTTACAAAAGATAAAATATGAAGTATTTAGTGCCGATTCGGCGATATACGAGGGTAGATTGAAAAGTTTCCGGAATGGACAAGATATGGCGCGCGTATCATGAAATTGTTATGATGGTTGTCAAGACTAACCTATTTTAGGTAAGCTGTCAAATTTTCAGACACGTGCGTCGTTCCGTTTTTGTTTACTAGGATATCTTGTGAAGCAAGTCAGGCACTTTTGCAAAAATGGATAAAAACGAATTTCGTGCAGTCATCAAACATTTCTGGATGGATGGGAAACAGGCGACGGAGATACGAGATATTTTGCAGAAAGTTCATGGCACATCCACACCTTCATTTTCGACTATTAGTTTCTGGGTGAGCGAGTTCAAACGTGGCCGTACGAGCACTAAGGATGAACCACGCAGAGGACATCCTAAAACGGCCACAAATGAAAAAATGGTCGACAAAGTCCATGATCTCGTGTTAGCCGATCGACGAGTGAAGTTGCGCGAAATAGTAGAGACCACGGGCATCTCATATGAACGTGTGCAAAATATCGTGCAAGAACATTTGGGCATGAGGAAGCTGTCGGCGCGATGGGTTCCGCGTTTGCTGACTATGGACAACAAGCGAAATCGTGTGACCACTTCGAAAGAGTGTTTGGCCTTGTTAAAGCGTAATCCAACGGAATTTTTCCGCCGATTCGTGAACGTGGACGAAACATGGATCCACCACTACCCACCAGAAACCAAGCAGCAGTCGAAACCGTGGATTTCTCGAGGCGAATCTGCTCCGAAGAAGGCAAAGACTGTCTCATCGGCTGGAAAGGTCATGGCCACCGTTTTTTGGGATTCGCAAGGTGTGATACACATCGACTTTTTGCAGAAGGGAAGAACTATCACGGGACAATACTACAGCGATTTATTGGATCAATTCAACGGCATATTGAAGGAAAAACAGCCTCATTTGCAGCGGAAAAAATTGCTCTTCCACCACGACAACGCGCCGGCCCATTCATCCCGAATCGCCAATGCTAAATTGGTGGTGCGACTTCTTTTTGTTCACAAACATTAAGACTTGGCTCGGAGGCAAGCGCTTTACGTCAAATGAGGAGGTCATCGACGCCACTAAAGTTTATTTTGCAGAGTTCCCGAAATCATATTTTTTAAGGGCTTAAAAAAGTTGTAGCACCGCTGGGAAAAGTGTATCGCCCTGCAAGGGTACTATGTTGAAAAATAAAAATAAAAACCTGTTTAATTACTGCGTTTTCTTGCCCATTCCGGAAACTTTTCAATCTACCCTCGTGAGCGTAGAGATTCGATGTCCCCTGTAAGGGGACATACGAGCGCAACGGTAAAACGAGTGATGTCCCTCGTACGGGGACATACAAGTGCAAAGGGTTAAAGCGAGCTGACGGCAGTCACACCAAAGATCAACAGGAAAGTTTAGAGCAACTCCTAGGTACTCACTTTCCGGGATCGAAAGTAGTGACTAAAATCATAATTGCTGTCCAATCGTGACAGCCGCTGCTTAGCGGGGAAAATATACAACAATTTCGATGTTCCCCTTCTCAAAAGTAATTTCTTAGATCTTTCTCATAGTCCCTTAAGATTTTCTTTAATAGATTTTGGTTCGCCACCTGTTGCTTCTATCACATATGAACTAAAATTTCTGTTCACTTAAATTGTAACACATAAATATTTAATCTATAATTTGATTTAAATTTCTTGTCTAAAATGTTAATTGTTTCGTCGATTGATCTTCCTGCTCTTCGTTTTGACAGTCAACCTGCATTTGTGGCATTAATTGATATCTCCAAAACTAGTTTTTCAATAATCATGTCAGCTCGTAATTTAGATTTCAATTTTACTTCTTCAATTCCACTCATTTTCGTTATAAATATTAAGTCATCAGCAAACCCAACGGACAGGAAACACCATGTATGTTTAATTCTTGAATCTTCTCGGCGTTAACTTCGTAGTACATTTTCAATTTTTTTAAAATAAAGAAAACTTATAACTTTTTTATACCACTTTTTAAAAGTATATTTAAAGTGATTAATTATATTTATGTATGTATTTTTGTATTATTTTTAAATAGATCTTGTAAAGTGAATAAACTAAACTAAACTACATGTTTAATGAAAAATGTGTTCAAAATTTAAATAATAAATAAATAATTAATGAGCTGTTATTATGTTAATCTGTCAATAGGCTATCGACCAGAGGTCATTCTGCCTTGTTTTGTTTAGTCATATGGCGTTAATCTCTAATGAGTAGATGCATAAAATAATGAAATGAAATCAAAAATGGTAAAATGTGGGTTTTTAAATTTGAATTATTTTTGGGTTTCTAGGAAGACCGTATATATTTAAAAGTTGAAAGGATTTTTGGAGAATTTTTTTGATAGGAATCGGAGGGCAGTAATATATTATTAGCATTTTAAATATAACTATAAAACTATATTTAAAACTATAAAAACATATTTAAAAAAACTCACCTGTTCTGAAAAGAAGCAAGCAGCAAGAGTGAAAATTACCAGAAACCTCATCTTGATAATTTCACAATGACAAATATTATAGCTGCGCCAATTTTATAGGGGCAAAATTCGTTTAAATATTAAAGAATTTACGATAATATTGTTAAAATAACTACGCATTTGCCAACTGATTATCATAGTTAGCAATTAGCGTTAATTGCGTAATTATTTTTAAACCAAATCATTTACGCAAATCAAAAATGTGTATTGCCTTTTAAACAAATAATCAATTTTATTTTTAAATTATTAAATATTAACACATTGAATTTTAACTTATATTTAATATGAATATGATATTGTTTTTAGCTGTAGTGGCTCAATAATTTTGATGTGATAATAAAAATAGACTCTCCCTAGATGTGTTAAGTAAGTTTTAACTTAATCCCTTTTGTTATTATCTCTCTATAAATGTTTAAACCACTGAATGTACTTTTTATTATTTTTGTTTAGATTCAAAGAGCTGTGGTTTTGTTTTGAGCAACTGTGACTCAATAATTTTGATACAATGATAAAAATAGACTCTTCCTAAATGTAATAAGTAAATTTAAACTCAATCTCTTTTGTTATTATCTGTGTACAATATTTTAAATCACTGAATGCAGTTTTCATTTTTTTAGTTCAATAATTTTAATGTGAGAATAAAAATAGACTCTTTCTAGATGCATTAGGTAAGTTTTAACTTAATTCCTTTTGTTATTATCCCTGTACAAATTTTTAAACCAATGAATGTACTTTTCATTTAATTGTTTAGATTAAAATTACTGTGGTGCCATTTTGAGCCACTTAACCTGAATACTTAAAGGAAAATAATGTAAATAATTTATTATTAGACAAAAACAGTTTCAAATTATATATTGTAAGAGTGTGTATTAATAAAGAACTAGATACTGCGTAGAATAATTAACTAATTCACTTGATTGGTGGCAATGAATTTATGATTGGAAGACAAGGTCGAAAATTAAGACGCAATTTAAAAAATGATTACCTAATAATATTATTTCTATTAATATTAATTGTTATGCAGGTCAGATCAATATGCAAATATAAATAATTATAATACAATCGATTTAATATAATTGTATAACGTTTATCTTTTCTTAAGTCCCAACCAATATCCGCCTTCAGAAGCTAACATGAATCCTTTTTTCGACAACGACATTGGCACGTTTGTTTTATCAACGACGACCAACTCGAATTTGGATAATAAATGAAAATACACAGCCTTGGCTTCCAATAAAGCAAATCTGGATCCTATACAATTTCGGGGTCCGGAACCGAAAGGTAAATATGTGTATGGTTTGATGTTCGCCTTATTCTCATCACTGAAACGTTCCGGATCGAAAACATCGGGTTTCGGGTAGTACAAAGGGTCGTGGTGCAATCCCCAAACCGGAATCCAGATGGCCGTGCCTTTCTCTATAGTTAACGGAGTTTCTGCGTCGGTTTCTGGTTCAATGATGTAAGTTTTCGTGCACATTCTATCCACTGCTACAGCATTCGGCCATTTTCTTAAAGTTTCTAAAAAAATACATCAAAATAATAAGTTCGAAAAATTCTATAAAACAATCACCTGCAACAACCATATCCAAATACTTCATCTTATTTAACGCTTCGTAACTAACATCCCCATCACACTCCTCTAAAGTATCTTGAATTTCTTCAAACAATCGTTTCTGTATATCAGGATTTACGGCTAATTCATACCCCATAAAGCACAAGGCCGTCGATATCGAATCAAATCCGGCGAAGAAAAATATAAAAACTTGAGCCGTCATATCCAAAATCGTAAGTTTTTCTTTCGGAATCGATTCAGCTTTAATTCCAACACTAGATTCCTCCACCGTTGCAAAACCGGTCTCCTTCAGCGCGTTCGGATTCTCTTCATACTTCAACCTTCCATTCCTGGCCTCCATCAACAGATTGATCATATCGGGCCGAAAGATGTTCTTCTCTTCACGCGTCGAAATCGTTTCCTTGACAAGATTTATGAAGAACTTCGTAGCTCTTTTACTTAACAACGTCACACCTAATGACTAATTATAAAAGAAATATAACATCTAATTTATTTTTAACTCATATTTTCGTACCCTCGCCAATTTTGGAAGTGTGATAAATAACGAAAATTTAATCGACTTCCAAAACCCTGAGAAATTCGTAGCCTCTTTTCCCATCTTATAAAATTGATTCTCTTTGTGTTCCATGGAGTCACACTGTACACCGAAAGCGCACGTGGCTATCACATCGTTTGAATACCTCGTGAAAACATCCTTCAGTTCGATTGTAACTGTTGTATTGTGGCCTTCAAAGTTTTTCACGAATTTTTTCGCGCAGTCGTTCATTAGGGTGAACATTAAACGCATTTTGCTGCTGGTGAAGGCTGGACTGAGGGTGGTGCGCATGTCTCTCCATTTCTGACCTTTAAATTTAATAATATACAAACTTTTAACTGTATGGGTTTATTCAAATGGGCTTAATTTATTAATTCTGTATGATATTAGAAACTTTTCTGCCTTAAATTTCGTTTAAAACGCCCTTAAACACGCCTAAGGTTTTTCAATTTGTGAACTTTAACCTCGGTGAAAAAATAGAAAAAAAAATTGCCACAAACGTCCAGCTTCATGAGGTTATTTAAAATAGATTACTAGAGATTTATTAACTCCCTATAATTTTATAAAGAAATTTTACCTTGAATTTTGATTACAACGCCCTTAAACAGCCTAATGTTATAATTTTCTATTTGTGAAGTTTAACGCTGGTGAAAAAATAAACAATTGCAACAAATGTCAAACTTGATGAGGTTATTTAAAATTGCTTAGTTTATTAATTCCCTGTGAATTTAAAAACATGTTTGCCTAAAATTTTGATTAAAACGCCCTTTAACACGCACAATGCTGTAATTAATTTTCTTTTTGTGAAGTTTAACGTCGGTGAAAAAATAAATAAACAATTGCCACAAACGTGAAACTTAATGAGGTTATTTAAAATCGTTTAGTTTATTAATTTACTATGAATTTAGAAACTTCTATATTGAATTTTAATTGTAACACGCCTAATGTTATAATTTTCTGTTTGTGAAGTTTAATATCGGCGTAAAAATAAAAAATAAACAATTGCCAGAAACGTCAAACTTGATTGATAAATAACCATTTAAAATTATTCAGATTATTAACTATCTGCGAATTTAGAAACTTTTCTACCTTGAAATTTGATTAAAACGCCCTTGAACAGCGCAATGCTATAATTTGTTACACTTGGATATTGATTAAAATGCTCTTAATTAGAGCCAGTTTTATAACTTTTAATTTGTAATTATTAATAAGTAAACTTACCTTTAAGTACGAATAAATTTTTAGACCACAACGGCTCATAATTATCGTCCAATAATGATAAATGATCGGTGAAATAATCAAAATCCTTCACAGTCAACTGCCGTATCAAATTCAAATCTTTTATTACCAAAATCGGTTTCAAAAATTGATAAATACCCAAATATCTATAACAATCATCATTACATTTTCTATCTATTACTTTAAACGGAAATAAACCTATTGGTCGTTCTCTCGTAGACGTATTGCACCATTTCGGGAAAAGAGTTTACTTTAAAATTCGACGTAAAATAACCACCAAACATAATTTGTTCGATGCCTAACTGTTTCCAATAATTTCTAGGTCGGATGACCTTCCAATAAAACAGAACTGTTAACGCGAGTAATATAACGAGTAACATTTTGTCGTGTATAAAATTGTACACGCGAGTGTTTGATCTTGTCTGTACGGATGCAGAGAGTAAACTGACATTGATGGTTCCCTCTTAATAGCAACAATTATATCTGACGTAATCCTTTGTGTTCGTTTATTTTGAACGCATTAAATTACAGATTTCTATACCAGTATAACATATTTAATAATTATCTGCGCTTGCATCCTAATAAAAATAACTTTCGGTTCGATATTGAACGTTTTTAATTTCCAACAGTGCGAATCTTGAACCTAAAACGATTTTATTAATAAAATTAGGACGCATTTCGATAATATAACTTTACCTAATATCTTTTCATCTGAAAACGGTTTTATAACACACCAAAAAATAATTTTCAAAATAGCATTTTATCCAAAGTTATAGCAAAAACATTGATAAACAATTAAGGTTATATTGAATTGAAAAATTCACTATGTTTTAACCACAAATAATTATTGTAAAAATAATAACGATAAAACGTCGAAAATCGAGTCCTGCTGTGTTGTTTAGATTTATATAATTGTGCCTACACGTTATATAATATTTTTACAATAATTATTTGTGGTTAACACATAGTGAATTTTTCAATTCATTGTAAGTATGGATTACCACGTAGTAACGGTCGCAACTATTTTCTTTATTAATTAAGGTTATATTTACGTTTATAGTCCATCAATAAGAATTTACTGTTTAGAATCCAATAAAGAAAAAAATTGAAATCTAAGCGTTTTAAGCAAAGTTATGACGAAAATTATGAAAAAAAATTTAAGTTATTTTTTGTTTTTTTGTTCATCGATAAGAATTTGGTGTTTAGAATCTATTCGAAATTTTTGTTTTCAAATTCGAATATTTTAAGCATAGTATGATTAGAACAATAAAAAGCAATTCGTATTCGTAAGTTCAAATTTATATTTTTCGTTTCATCAATTAGAGTTTAATGTTTAGAATTTATTGTAATTAAAATTTTTGAAATCAGAGCTTTCTAGGAAAAGTTATGACCAAACTTTGTTTTGAATCAAAAGTACAAAAATCAAATTTCAATTGTTTTTCTTTGATTTCGCCATAACTTTTTCTACAAAGCTCAGTATTCAAAAATTTTACATACAATAGATTCTAAACAATAAACTATAATTGATGAAACGAACATAGAAATTTGATCTTTAATTGTTTTCGTCATAACTTTGATTAAAATGTTCGGATTTAAAAAAGTTTAAACATCATATTTTGTTGTTGAACCAAAATAATAAAAATCGAACTTCAGTTGTTTCTCACTGATTTCGCCATAAGTTTTCTTAGAGAGCTCAGTTTTCAAAAAAACCTACAATGAATTCTAAACAATAAAATTTAATTGTTAAAACAAAAATTGAAATTTGAACTTCAATTGTGTTTTATTGTTTTTTTTTCATAACTTTGCTTAGAAAGCTCACATTTGAGAATTTTTACATACAATAGATTTTAATTCTTAATAACGAACTAAAAAAAAAAAATAAAATCGAACTTCAATTGTTTTTCATTGATTTTACCATTACTTTTTTAGAGAGGTCAGATTTCAAAAAATGTACCCAAAATAGATTCTAAACATCAAATTCTTATTGATGAATTAAAAGAATCTTTCCACAGGTCTAATTATTCAAGAAATAATCCATTAAGTCGTATGATTCGTTTAACAAATGTATGTAGGTCACCCAATTTTATATTATACGGTTCTTATAATAAATTTAAAAAACATTTAAATTACATGGATTTTTCAGTTAATGATAATGTTTTATTTTGATTTACTTTTATTATAATAGTATTGTATTTATTTAGATTTCACTTTTATTGATTAATTTTTTACTTTTGTTTTATAGGGTTCTTGTTATTTTGTTTTCATTTCTTATTTCTAATTTTCTTTAGTTTGGTATTATAGCGTTGTATATAATTATTTTATTAATGGAAATTATTTTTATTTGTTTATTGTTTTATATAATTTTATTTAATACATATCTATTGTTAATTGGTTTATATCTTTACCATATTGTTATATATTTTTGTAAAAAGGATTTTGTCCGTAAATAAAGTTATTATTATTATTAAAAGGCAAAAATACAAACTTCAATTGTTTTTATTATTTTCGTCCTAACTTTTCATAAAAGGCTCAGATTTGAAAAATTTCACTTGCAATAGATTCTAAACAATAAATTTTTATTTATCAATAAAATAACAGAAATTCTAACTTACATTAAATCTCTCGTAGGAGAAATTTTCAGAATGTGAGCGTTTTATACAAAGTTATGGCCGAAACAATGAAAAACAATAAGATCGATTTTTATTTTTTAGACTTTATCTACAAGAATTTGATATTTTGAATTGATTGTTGGAAATTCTTTCTAAATCTAAGACTTTATTACAATGTTATGATGAAAACAATAAAACACAATTGAAGTTGGATTTTTGTTTTTCTTTATTTTTTTAAATTAAAAAATCCATTGTAGGTAAATAAAATAAATCTGAACTTTCTAAACAAAGTTATGACGAAAACAAAGAAAAAATAATTGAAGTTTGAATTTTTTAGTTAATTGATAAGAAATTTCCGATGTTATAGTAAAAACAATTAAAGATTTGAGACAGTACAATAAATTTTAAACATAAAATTCTTATTATAGAACTAAAAGAAAAATATGAGTTTCAATTGTTTTTCATTGTTTTTACCAGAACATTATGTATATATACAGGGTGTTCAATTTAAGTGAAGACATTGAAATATCTCGAAAACTACAAATCGAATAAAAAATAATATAATTAAAATTTGTTCGCCTCGGAGGGGGACATCTAATGATACAAAACTCGACCCACTACCCTCAACCCCCTAGGACGTAACGGGTGAGAAATAGAAATGTTAAATAGGAACCTCCATTTTTTTGTACGGATTTAAATACTCCGGGAAAAATAAGAAAGTTTTATATTGTTAATGAAAGAAGCTTTTACTTCGTAATACATGTTTGAATAATTAATAAAACACTTTAACTTTGTTTGTATAACACTGTATTTTTTATTATGTTGACTAGTTTCGGCAAATCCACTTGCCATTATCGAAACATAAGTACTTATGTGACGTGCTAGGAGAAATATAAAACACTATCTTACACTGTCAAATCTCCCTCTCTTTATTCCCACCTCTCCCGCTACGATACATCTCTCAATGCCGGCCTAGCAGCCTTCGAAGATGGAGCTCCCTATCGCGGTTACCGCCAGATGCGAAATTCGCGCTGTGATTCGTTTTTTAAGTGCAAAACGGATTTCACCTATTGACATTCATCGTCAGTTAATCGAAGTTTATGGGGAAACTCATCATAAAACGACAAAGAGTCGACTCACATGCGTACTTCTGACAAATAAAGATTTGGATAGTATTTATTTTGTGCAGAATTCATTTAATTTCATTTCTAGAAAACAATTACAAGTGAACAATGACTCGTGCAAGGCTAAAAGAAAATATTGAAATGATTCTGATTTATGGCTAATGTAGAAGAAATTTTGACAAGGCTGTTGTCTACTATTGTTAGAACATTTTCATCGGATGGCAGTGTACAACCCAAACAAAGACGAGCAAACACTGTCACAGGAGTTTGCAATGAAATAGCTGTGCTAGCAGCAAAATCCACAAATAAGTACTCGACAATTACAACGCGATTCCGGAATTTCCCTAGGTAGTATTGTTAACATTTTGCACCGTAATAAATATCATCCGTATCATATTTCATTGCACCAAGAACTTCATGGAGATGATTTTCTTAATAGAGTAGTCTTTTGTAAATGGGCACTTCAATAAATAGAAACTAAACCAAATTTCTTCGTCAATGTACTATTTTCAGATGAGTCTACATTCACAACTCATGGTAGTATTAGTCGGTATAACATGCATTACTGGAGTGAAGAAAATCCCCACTTTTTACGCGTTGCTATTATGCTTTTTAATAGGTTAAACGTTACTTTCTTCCTTGGAAAGGGTCACATGATTTATCACAAGGTAAACAATTAGGTAGATTTATAAAGTTTATTTCGTAATGCTCTGGATAGTTACATTTTGTACAGTTATTGCTTGGTGTTTTAATAATTCCCAATTTTAATTATTTAACATTGTCTTTAAACTTTCATTATTTTCATTATTTTTCACAAATTTATTTATTTATTTATTTATTAGTACTTTATCAGACTTGCTTTATAAATATAATTCGAAATACATAAAATAGTAAACAAATCCATACAAATAATTTCGTCAGCAAGCTGAAAGGCGGAGTTCACTCTTCAAGAATGTTCTTCCACTCTAACCTATATTTTAATATTATCATTTTATAATTAAAACCCTTTAGAATTTCGATTAGATCGAAACATTTGCAATGTTATCTAATGCAAAATAAATTCAACTTGGCTATTTATCTTTTATTTCTTATATTATATATAAATAATTTAATTACTATATATGTTAATTCATTTAAAAGCAAATTTTAATTGTTTAATTATTTTTACGAAAACAACAACATTGTCTGCAACGCATATAGTTATAAACCATCTATTAAGCATCATATTAATAATAGAAGTGCTTTAATTGAGATCGACCATTTCAATCAATTAATCGGTGGTCAGCGCTAACGCCGCAGCCATCCCTCCTTTGCCCCCAACACACCCCAGTAGTGTTATTGCAACGGTAATATCTCGGCCAGCAAAACCATAAATCCACCCTCGGAGCCGCCGCTAATTAATAAATCAATCACCGGCGACGGCCGTCGATTAATCAGCGGTCGATCTGCGAGCATTTTTCAAATGAGCCAACCCAACAGATAATCAGCATAAATCCGAAGAGGGAAGAGAGCGAGTGGCGTATCCGGATATTTTTCAAGATGGGGAAAATCATCCCCGGATCGATTCCCCGCAGATAATAAAGTGAAAAATGCGGAAAATACGAACGCTATTTGCAGAGCAGCGGCGAAACTATAATATTTTTCTAATTAATTAAAATATCGAAACTATTATTAATGCTGTTATACATACTAAAATATAATAAATTATATAATGTTTTATTATTATTAGAAAGTATTATATATAGTAAAGTAAATAGTTTAACAAAAACCCAATATTACAAAACTATTAAAAATTGACTAATGAAAAATTTATAAAAAAAACACAATATACTTGTAGGTAATATTTTAATATTAAATTACTTTGTAGTAGTAGTAGTAGTAGTGTTTAGCTATCGACCACGTGGTCCTTCCGCCGTGTTATATGTGTATTTGTGTGTGTAAATGAGCTTTTTACTTTAAAGGATCGCCCTTATCACTCTAAAGCACCATTAATATTATCCCAATGGTGAATGATACCGGTCACCCATCCATCTGCTGATCCGAACTAACGTTGTTACACCGGCGTGTAATAACTTTATTTTAATAGATAAAAAATAATCTTAAGAAAGCAAATATTCTAAAAGCAAAAAGACATTCACGATTACAGGACGAATGTCAGACTTATAAAGAGAAAAATCTACAACTAAACCATACTGACAAACACTAGCAACCAAAATATCTAGACACTAAAGACACTAAGGCAACTTAATTCTAAAAACCGGTTAATTACAAAGATAATAATGGAAATAAATTTGCTCTTTAAGCACGTATTGTTTAAATTAATTTGTTTAGATATTATTACCAGAAATTAAATTATTCCATATTGAAATAAAACAAAACAGTTGATATGGTTTCACATGTATTCTTGAACACTGCAACATATTTCGCACACAATGGCTTCAGCATGTATTTGCCTCGTTAATTCAATAAATCATTTCATTAAACAGTACGTTTTCAATTACATCATTTTCACGTTTTCATCATTCAGCTAGTCCTAGTTTTTTTTTGTAATTAAAACAAAACTATTTTCAGTACTAAAGATTATGAGGACAACTTTTTTAGAGTATATTGTGTTTTCAATTCGCTCATTTCGAAGCCTTTTATCGAATTATCTGTAAACACATCATTGCTACTGTTTCTATTTCTTCTTTCTTGCTTGCGAAGTAAGCTAAATTATATGTCCGATATGAGGCTTGATGTCCAGACAAAGTAACTACTTCATATATGGAAGATTCTTGTAAAGTAGAATCGCATATGGCATCAGTATCAATGTTTTCTTCATGATGGTATTGAATTTTTTAGATTTTATAAGATTTGCTCACATATTTCTTTTTTATAATCCATTTTTATAATCTATTCTAAAATGGTAGAAACTGATTGATTCAAACCACCAGATTATGCTATTAAACGATTTAAAAAAAGCTTTTGGCAAAAATTCGTGCTCGGGAAGTGGGCGTCAACAAGAGCCTTTTTGTTTTTTTTGTTAAACATTATTTAACAAAAATTTACATTTCATTAAAAAATAAAAAATAATATTTCTATAGAAAAGTATTAGGTTGTATAAAAATTATATAATTGTTGAAATTGATAATTTATAATACTTTTTTGATTATTATTATTATTATTATTATTTTAGCTTATTCTTATTACGTTCGTTGTGATATTTTATCGCAATCTCTGCATAAACTTTATTTTTCATGAAATATGAAATTTGACATCGTACTGCCATAAATACACAGGGTGGCCCAAATATAAGAAAATTCCATGGCGTCGCTGCATACGTCCGACTAAATTTGAGCGATTGTCTGAGTTTTCGAGGTGATTCTTACTACAAACCTGTGACTAAAAAAAACTCTAACGGAATAAAATTGTGTGATTCTGATGGACAATTTACTTCATTTTTGCAAGAGATTGCCTATTCATCAAATTGGTAACTGTATCCTTCAATTTAGTTCATAGAAAATTGGTTATTTGAGACTTGTAGCCATTGGTGGCGAAGGTCTTTTCCAAGTTACTTACCAATTATGCCTCTCGCCCAAAATTTGCACCAATTAGGTATTTTTGTAGATGTATTTCAATTTAATGAACCTAGTTTTGATTTTACGGATATTACAATGGCAATATACTAGTCAAACTGGTGTTCTTTGACTAATTGTTTACTAAACTGGTTGCTTAAAATTTGATATTAAAACTTTGGGGAATTGATTTTAATGAGATGCCAAATCTCTATAAAATATACAAAGGGTGTGTAATATTTTCATCAAATAACACTAATTAGGTTAATAAAGTTTCATTATTCCGCGTTTAATCTTATGGCTTGTGATGAATAATAGGAAAACATATTTGTTGAAAGTTGCTTAAAAGATGCGGGCCAAATAGCGAGACAGAGGTAAAATATCTTAAATTTCGGGGATGTATATTTATTTATGGACAATATTACTAACCTTCTGGCCTCAGTAGATCACAACCATAAATATGTATATAATTATATGTGGTGACTTAAAATTGATTTATCAGTCATATCAAGGAATAGTATATTAATAAATGTTTTAATGAATTCATTCAAAATTATCAGTAAAATTTATTCACAAACTAGAATAAATACAGAGAGGGGTATGACTAACACTCAAATTGATTACATGTTAAGTAACATCTCACCAAATGCATAGAATGCACATTTATGTGAATGTGTCGACACGTTCATTTGAGCTTATTAATTTTAGGTGGTATTTCGTTGAATGATTGCATCAGTGCTTTAGATACCTCAAGTTTAATGCCAGCAGTGAGTTCCTCGTAAATTAATTATAAATTGTAAGTAATTATTATTTTATTTGCAATATTTCATTATTAACCTTAAATCGATTCCCAACACCTGTTCCGTTTCAAGGTCAATCGCACGCAGAATTTATAATTTTCGTTCCAAATTTTTAAAATGTTTGTTACCTGTCCGTGGTCGATTATTCCCCGTTCGTCGTTTTGTCACCACGAAAAACCGCGTTTGTGTAAAGAGTGTATCCCTGTGCATCAATTTCCCTATTGTTATTATTATTGAATTAAACGCATCCAAATTGTCCAACATAACTTCTTCAAAATGCAAATTAACTTGCAAAAAATGTACTTCTATTTCAACTACAAAGTGGCTCGTATCAATTGAATCTGTACATAAGTTAATATTAGATCAATTTAATATATTTTGAGCTAAAATAAATGAATTCAAATTGTCTATCACTAACAGATTTGATAACATTGATTAGCAACCAATAGTTCTCGAAGGCAAGCACTGTGATTATGATTCTCAGTTATCTAAATTAAAAAGTGAGTCTGTGATCAATCACGAAGATGTTTTAGCGGAATTAGATGATAGGCGTATAGATTATGTAATACTATTATCTTTATTTATTATTAATCTATTACTAATCACGATTTTAAAGTCATTAGTAACATACTTGTGTCGCACAAAATAGACATTAAACCAATTAAAACGCAAAATGTTAAGAGTGCTAGGCCATTAAAGATAATTTTTAAGACTCAAGAAGAAGCTAAGGAAGTTTTAAAAAGGTCTAGAGGATTGTTACATATTTCAATCTGATAGGACTAAAAAACAACTGGAACACTACCAAAATCTTAAAAGCAAACTCGATAGGAGGAAGAGCGAAGAAGAAACTAATTTGCGTATGGCGTATCGTAATGGAGTACCGTATATAACTAAAATTAGTAACTCTAATCATCTACAAAGAAACTAAGCTTTTACTTTCAGAACTGTGGCGGAATTAGAACGAAATTAAAATAATTTTAAATTAATATAAATAGTTCAGACTACGATTTAATTATTATTATAGAAACATGGCTGTACGAAAATATTACAAATAGTTAACTTCAACTTCCTAATTATAACATTTATAGATGCGAACGTTCCATAAGCGATGATATATGAGGGGGTGGGATTTTGATTGCAATAAAAAAATGCTGAAAATTTGTTTGTTTTGTTAAAACTTAATAATATTTCTTACATTGTGAGTGGTGTTTATATTTCTCCAAATTCATCAAATGACAAATATCAACTTCATTGTAATCAATTAGAAGGACTCTGTGAGCAATATAGTTGTAGCAATCTCCTAATTTCTGGTGATTATAATTTACCTCACATAAATTGGGATAATATGACAAATATTTACCCCTGTGTTACCCCTAATATTTTACTAAACCTTTACAATTTTTAAATGTACATCAGATGAACACTATCCCCAATCCCCGCGGAGGGGGTATGTTTTACGACTATAACTAATGCATGTATTTCCACCAACGATGACCCACTACTGCCATCTATTATGCATCATTGTTCGTATGATATTATGTTTTCGCTTACTTACTTAAAAACTATTTCTGCTTTTGAGAAAAGATACCTGTTTAATTTTGCCAATTATGATATTATAAACATGGCGCCTGTATCAGGTTCATGTACAATCTGCGACTACAATTTTATTGTCTCCCAGAAACGAATATCATAAATTGGTTTTGTGAAAATTGTGCTCCATTATTAGAAATGAGGTTAGAATCTTCACAAGTATTCAATAAAATAAAGGAAATTGAAGAACAAATAAACAAATTAACAGAACTTGTGCTAGGCACCCAAAGAACTCGTATTCTAACGTATTATTGAGCCAAACTAAATGTCTCCTTCCTCACGTATCAACAGGAAATCGAAATCAGTCATCGTCACAAAAAATCGAAAAATCGACCGTGCAGCAAAATCAACCACATACAGGAATGAAATCTTCTGGTTTAAAATCAATTTCACAAAAAATCAATGCCGAAGAAATCGTGGAATTCCCAAATGTTCCGAAAAAAACCAAAACAAACGAAAATAAACAATCGTTTGCTAGAAATATTAAATCTGTAAATATGATTGAAAACGAAAATAATATAAATCCCAAGGAGAATGATGAAACACAATTTAAACTGGTAGAAAGAAACCGCAGAAGGACAAAACCAAATGTAATTAAAGGGACAGCAACATCACCGTCGAATATAATGAGTGCACCAAGACTTGCACATGTTCACGTCTTCGGATTTCATGCTAGTATGAAAGAGTGCGATATTAACAAACATCCAACTGAACATAAATTCTCTAATTTCTCATACGAACAACTTACATCGAAACATCCGAAACAATACACCTCATTTAAAATATCCGTACCATTGGACCAATTAGATCAAATTAAACAACCCAATATCTGGCCAGCCGGTGTATCTCTAAATCGTTTTTTATTCCGACTAACTCACAAGATGCCAACAAAATAACATTCCTCCACCAAAATGTACAATCCATAGGAAACTCTATACCTGCTTTGGAACATATCCTGGAAATATATAAGTGTTATGTGCTTGCAATATCCGAACATTGGAAGTCTGAAGATGAACTATTATCATATAATATTAGAGGATACAGCTTAGTGAGTTATTTTTGCAGAGAAAAGTGTGCTCATGGCGGTAGTGCAATTTATGTTAGAGACAATATTAAAGTTAAAAAAAGAATGGACATTAACCATATAGCTGTTAAAAATTTATCGAATGCACGGGTGCGGATGTATTTATACAAAATTCTGCTTATACTATAATATCTATTTACCGACCACCAAATTCAAATATTAATATATTTTTAGAAACGTTTGATTTGTTATTGAGTATCGTTTTCAGACAGAGGCATAAATTTGCCATAATGGGGATTTTAATTTAGATGTGTTATGTAGAAATTCAAATGCACAAGCATTTCTAGATTTACTAAATTCATATAACTATTCAATTTCAATTTTAAAACCAACCAGAGTAACTCAAACTTCTGCTACATGTTTAGACAATATAATAACAAATATAAAAAATTGTGTTACCACTGTTATAAATACAAACATATCTGATCATACAGCGCAATTGATTGAATTTAAACAATATGAAATTAATAATAATATAGAATATTATACGTTACGTTTAACTAAAAATGAAGCAAATATAAACAAATTAATTGAAATTTTAAATTCTACAAACTGGCAGATAGTTTATAATATACTAGAAAATGACGTAAATTCGATATGGGACTCTTTTATTAAACTATTTTTAAAATACTTTAATATGTGTTTTCCATTGATATCGTCAAAACCAAAAAAAACCCAAGTCATATCTCAACACAGTGGAAATTTCCAATTTAAAAAACCATCTTGATATATTTTATGTATTGTCTAAATACAGTGATGAAGCTAATAAAATTTACAAAAATTTGAAGCGTGATTATAATCAGAAACTAAAAATTACTAAATATAACTACTTTGAGACCCGCATTAATGCATCAACAAATAAAATAAAAACTACATGGAATATTGTAAAAGAAATTACAAATTTACTACCAAACAAAACTAATTCAGATTTTTCTGAAATTAATAAAGACTTAAATAGTGTTGCCTCAAATTTCAATATTTTTTTTGTAAACGCTGCATCAAATATAATTAGTAATCTGCCTAAACCCACTGCTACGACTCACAACTTTACAAATAATAGTCTATTCAATTAAATTTTTTTAACTGATACAACCGAATGTGAAATTATAAATATAGTAAGAAACTTAAAATGTACTGATAGTGCAGGAAATGATGAAATTCCTGTGACACTACTTAAAAAAGTGATAGCAGTCATAGCAGCTCCTTTAGCATATATTATTAATAAATCGATGCATTTTGGTATCTTTCCGGATCAATTAAAATTAGCCGTAGTGACGCCTTTATATAAAAAAGGAGACAAATCAGAATTAGGAAATTATAGACCAATAAGTTTGTTAAACACAATCTCTAAAATATATGAAAAAATTATGTTTAATCCTATTTATGATTTTCTAATAAAATATAATATACTTAGTGATAAACAACACGGGTTTATGAAGGGCCGTAGTGTCGATACTGCCCTTTATGACTTTATTCAAAATATTACAGATGCCTTGGAGGGAGGAAAAAATTCATGTGGACTTTTTCTAGACTTATCCAAGGCATTTGACTGCGTTGATCATGGAATACTACTGAATAAATTATATAAATGTGGCATAAGAGGTAGAGCCTACGAGTGGTTACACAGTTATCTTACGAATTGGAAGCAATTAGTACAACTAATCCAAAATGGTAAAATTGTGAAATCACAAACAAAAACTATAAAAATGGGTCTTCCACAAGGCAGTATTTTGGGACCTCTCCTATTCCTCATTTATATAAATGAATTCATAAATTTATTTAATAATGGAAATCATTTGTTAATTAATTACGCAGATGACACAAATATTTTGTTAAATTGTAGAAATATTTCAAGCATTGAAATTCAAGGTGGAAATTTAATCGCAGAAATTCAAGAATGGCTAACTTCTAACAAATTACTTTTAAGTTTAAATAAAACAAATTGCATTATTTTCAAAACAACACATTCTAGGCTTGAAACACCATCACAATTAAGTTTACGTGGCAAAAACATTGCAACAAAAAATTATGGAAAATGTTTAGGACTAATTCTAGATGACGTTTTGTGTTGGAAAAATCATATAGAATTCCTGTCGTCGAAACTACAACGAACACTTTATAGTTTGCGTGTGTTAAAAAACTGCCTACACTACAGTGCATTAAAAACAGTTTACTATTCATGCTTCCAGTCGCTAATCAAATTTGGGATCATATTTTGGGGCCAGTCAATTTATGTTAATAAAATATTTGTACTTCAAAAAAGTGCACTTAGAACTATTTTTAATTTATCATTCAATCAATCTTGTCGTGGAAAATTTAGAGAAAATAAAATATTAACCCTAGCAGGTTTATATATTTATGAAATTCTTATTTTTAATTTCAAACATAAGAGTAAGTTCGTTGCGTATTCTAAAAACGATACTCACAATACCAGATCAAATATTTATATATATCCCCACCATAAACTAAATGTTACAAAATGTTCTCCACTTTATAGTGCATTACGATTATTTAATGTACTGCCAAATAATATAAAAAATATGTCTAATTTTAAGCAATTCAAATGTGAGATTTATAACTTTATCTTAACATGCGAACCCTACAACATAAATGAATTAATTCAATTTTGTAAACATTGAGTATACTCTTTATTTTCTTCTTTAATTGACAACTTTTCATTTTATTGCTGTAATTTTGTTGTACATTATTGTAGTAATCTTATTTAAATATACCTTATTATTATACTTGAACACTATTAATTGGGATTCCGCCTTATCTTACGTACTAATAATAATAACACGTATCCCCGTTGGATGACGAATGAATTAGAATCTTTAATTAAAGAATAGTTATTTAAGGTACAAGTGTAAAAAGTGATGCTTTATTGCACGAACTGGCGTTTAAAAACACGAGCGAGGAAAGAGCGAGTTTTTTTAAAGCCAGGAGTGCAGTAAAGAAACTTTTTACACGTGTGCTTTACAAAATTTTATCTTCGATCGTAAAGGATTTCAAAGAATATATTCATATGAGTAATATTTTAATGTCATTTCAATAATTCAATTAATGAAAACATATTTTACCCGCAGTGCACTAATGAAAGCGTTACTTAGCAACCAGTAAACAAGTTGCACAAATGTCGGCCGCCATTATTATTTATGGAAAAAATGTTCGCTTTATTGTAATCGCTTCGACTTGCATTAAATGAAATCTTCAGAGTTCTTAAATCTGCCATTTCGCTTGTATTATATATTTTATTTATAGTTTATTAGTTATTTGTATCAATTAATAAAAAAATAGGTTTTTCGACGAAAATTTGACATTTCTGTGCAATAAAACCATTTTGACATTACCGTGCAATAAAAACGTAAAAAAGCACTAGTGCTTTAAAAAGCCACTTTTACAATGAAAAATGATGCAAAAAGCGTCTACTTTCTGCACGATCGTAGATAAAAAAATTAGCGCATGCGAAATATTAATCTAGTGGCCTTCAGAGTGATTATTATTATTTTTCTGACATTCACAAACAACGGAAGTGCTTGTCTAGTTTAAATTATAGTAATTATGTATCACACGTAAATTGTTCCCTTAAATCGAATCCGAAGTTTTTCTAGAGATATATGAGATCCTTAAAAAGAAGATGGTTTCCCCTGTGAAATGTTTTATAATGATATTAGTGCGAATACCGGTTCTGATATAGGTAACTTATTTTGTGATTATTATTCATCTGTTTATACTAACTTGGATTACAATCCTAACCTAAATGAAGCGTGTACCTTCATGTGAAGACGACAAGTTGACTATTAGAATCGAAGAAGTTTTCAACTGTATTTTAAAACTGAAATAATCACAGACCCAGGGCCCTGACGGTGTATCCAGCTATTTCCTCCAAAATTGCATATACTCATTATGTCGCCCTATTCACTCATTATTCATTAAATTACTTAAATCTAGAGTTATACCACTAAATTGAAATATATGTTCGAATAAATAGTTTCAAGTCAAAAGCAATAAACGTTACTTCTGGTGTTCCACAAGGGTTACATTGTGATCTCTTACTATTTATTCTATTTAATGACATACATTCCACACTCTACAATTGTAACTTCTTAAGGTACGCTGATGACTTGAAATTATTTAAAATTGTTAATAACGTCAGTGATTGCCAGTTGATTCAAGAAGATGTGACCCGTCTCAACGAATGGTGTTTCAAGAACAATTTTCGATAATGTTGTGCTATGTCCTCCACTACATGCCAATCTAAAATTGAATTTGACTACAGGATTAGTGATTGTTCAATTGTTCGTGTTGACACAATAAAAGATCTTGGGATCACTTTCGATTACAGACTGACATTCACCTCTCATATTACAACAATTACTAATAAAGCATTACAAATTTCGGGTTTTATATGGCGTAGTGGCAAGGATTTTGATATTGAATGCTTGAAAACACTGTTTTAGTACAAAAAAATGTCTTCGATGTATCGAATTTAAACAAGGTGCACAATATGAAATAGGAAAATATGATAAAATTATGCAAGGTCTTAATATCATATCTCTAGAGAATCGTCGGAAAATGGCTGATGTATGCATTCTTTATAAAATTTTAAATGGGTTCTTGAATTTACCCTCATTATTAGGAAATGCATCATGTTCCGTCCCTAAAAGAAGAGCCCGCCATAATCAGTTATTTTACCTTCAGACACATAAGACATCTCTTGGATTCCCTTACTCGATGTCACGTATATTGTCCCTAGGAAACGAATATTGTTCTAGTAACCGACTAGATATTTTCAATATAAACCTTAAGCAGCTAAGGCACTATTTGACTGATATATTTAGTGTATAATTTAAATGTTTCATTCATTCTGTATTAGTTCTATTTATAAATAATTGCGGACGTCGATACATATTGTATTTAATTAAATTATTTAAACATTATTAAGAAAATGTTACTATGGCAATTATACTAATTACTTATTTTGTAAAAATATGTAATTATATTATGTAAAATAAATAAATAAATAACTGGAACTGTATAAATACAAATCTCTACATTTCCGGCCACCACGCACAAATATTTTCTGGCTACATTGAAAATACACAGGTAGTAACAAATAAAAATCGATCACTCTTAGAAACTCAAGGCAAATGAACGATTATAATTTATATGGCAAAACAGTATCTACCAAAATAAATTGGAATTCCATTGAAACAAGTAATGTTAATAGTTTGTTCAAACTGTTTCTTAACGAGTTTCTATATTACTTTAATACGACATCATCATAATACGAATACGACATCTGCATAATAGGTATCGTAGGTAGGTAACTGACGAGATAAAATCATCCAGCCAGAACCTTGAATTAATATATCATATAACATTCTTAGTTTCCACCATGAGATGATATATTAATTTAAGGTTCTGGCTAGATGATTTTATCTCGTCAGTTACCTACCTACGATACCAATAATGAATATATTCAAAGCAGTAAAAGAAAACATAGAAAACTAACCAGGGATGCGAAAAAAATCACTTCATGCATCAATTACAAAAGTCTTCTAATAAACCAAAAACCATGTGGAGACTAATAAAGGAGGAATTGTAGGGTGATATGAATAGAAAAGAATCCATTTGTATAAATAATGCAAACGGAATACTACAGAAAGGCACCACAGAAGTAACCAACACGATTACTTTTCAACTGAGACAGATAATACAATTAACATTCACTTTGGAATCAATATACTACATCAGCAGTCAATGAGGAATCGATGTATCTGCGACCAGTCATTGAGGCGGAAATCGGTGATATAGAGGTTGGGTTGAAAAATGGTAGAAGTTCACGACACGATGGATAAGAAAGTATGTAATTGAAGAAATCTGCAGGCCACTGCAGTATTTAACAAACCTAGCATTTGACACTGGAATATTTTCCGTCCGTATTAAAAATATCCAAAATTATTATAATCCATAAAACGAAATCAATGACAGAACTAGAAAATTATCGTCCCGTTTTATTGTTGGATATTTTCTCAAAAATATTTGAAAAAGCTTTGGTTAGTAGACTGCAATTCTTTATAAAAACATGATATTTTTAGTAATTCGCAACACGGATTTCGAGAAAACCGATCGCGGGTATTTGATACAATAGACGTCAAATTTGTGCGCGAAAAACTAAATGTGCTTGATAGACGTAGAGATGTGCTTGATCTTGTTATGTAATTTCTCAGTGATTGCAAATTATATGTGGAGATTGGTGATTAATCAAGGGTATCGTGCAAGGATCAACCTTAGGGCCACTTCTATTCCACTTATTAATAAACGACCTACCTAAACGCATTACTACAGGTTGCATGATCAATTTTGGATACGATACTGGGATCATTATTGCTGCAAAAAACCAGGAAGAACTGAATCAGAAAATACAGGAGTCTAATGAAGTTATGTACTAGTGTAACAAAAATAATCTCCTAATTAACACAAAAAACTACAACAATTCAATTTAAAACCGAAAACCACAAGATAGGCCTACAGAAAATCACAACACTTGGATAAAATACTAGGGTAATTATGTTGATGAGAATTGATCATGTAATATCAAAGTTAAATTTGACATTTTATGCAATACTGAAATTGAAAGATAAATTTAATAACCACACGTTCTTGCAAATATACTATACTTTTAAGGCACAAAAGAGAATCATTCAATCAATAGAGACATGTCATACTACTTTCGTTCAGAATAAGATTTTGACGTTCACTAGTTTTTATATACCGGGTGTTGATCTATCCTCTCGGTAATAACAATTTAACTTGTAAAATCACACTTATGCAATTTCCTGCTCACCTAATTGTTTTAGAACAAAAACATAAGAGACCAAAATTATTCAAAATTAAAAATACTACAGAAATTGATAATTTTTTTAACTCCAAATGTTTTTTGAGGAACAAAAATAAAGAATTAAAGTAAAAGTTAAAATTTTACGAAAATCACATTTTCCATGATTAACGCAAATGTTACAATTTGAACTTTCATCTTTGACGACGTAATTAGTTTAACTTTTGAAGAAATAAAATGTTAACTTATGCAATAAGTGGAAAAATAAAACAATTTCTGTAGTGATTTTATTTTGAAAATAATGTATGCAAATTTTTGAAATAAATTCAAACATGATTTTGTAACAATCAAAATGAATACCAATAAATCAATTATCGTGAATAATAGTAATAATTTATAAATGGTGAAATGGTAAATGGTAAATTATTTTATCTTGTATTTTATTCTCATTTTTCACTTGGTGAAACATTATGTTAATAATAGGTTGTTGAAAAAATTCACTTGGTTTGTTTCACTAAATTGTTTATTTTCGACTAGTTTCGGCAATGGCCCAGTGCCGAAACTAGTCGAAAATAAACAATTTAGTGAAACAAACCAAGTGAATTTTTTCAACAACCTAAATTATTTATTTGTGATTCCCATGTTAAGGATCTATCAATCCAGACTCCTAAAAATTTTCGTTTTCATCTTCCAGAATGGACTTTTGATTGTGGCGAATATTTAAACATACTTTGGTTAGGTATTAAAGTTGAGGATATCAGTTTTGGTCAAGTTTAAATTAAGCCTATTCCGTGAATACCATTTTGACATACCAGCGACTGCATTATTAGCTATGTTGACTAAAGATAGAATTGAAGATGAATGTATAATCAACGATGTGTCATCAGCAAACTGAAATGATACATTTGCTGCCTCAAGATGTTGATTAAGGTAATTTACATATAAGAGAAATAAGAACGGCCCCGGAACAGAGCCCTGCGGTACACCTTTTCTTGATATAGCGTCACTAGACATGGTTCTTAATAAGGTATTATTTTCATATGTGTTATACAAGTCCGGTCTTTTCTGTTAGGCAGATATGATTTTATAATATTAAGAGCAGTTCCTCGTATACCATAGTATTCCAGTTTGTGAATCAATAAACTATCATTAATTGTATCAAAGGCCTTTGACAAATCAAAATATATACGCGCTACTTTTTGCTTTTGGTCTAGATTTTCAATAATTGAATTAATAGATTTGTATACACGTTGTCAACTGAAATTTTGAATATGAGTAATGTAATGTGTTTGTATTTTATCTCGATTATTATTATTGGTTGCCATGGTTGTTGCTGCAATATGCATGTCAATTTGACTTACGTAGCTTCAATTTGTTAACGGGAATTTTATGATCGTCTAGGATATTGTTTGGCTCAATTAAGAGATGTTTTTGAACATTGAATAAGATGACCATTGTAGTTATTTGTTATGTCAGAATTGTGTAAATATGTTTCATTTTAATTCCCTATTTTATTACAAATTAGAAATTACTGATTATTTCCCGTTAGTCAGTCCATTAAAATACGTCACGAGCGTGGTAACTAAGTAACAAGTAACGCATTTAAATGCCCGTATTCAAAATTTCAGGGGACAACGTGTATAGTATCTTCGGTAGATCTATCTGGTAAGAAGCGGAATTGGTGTTTATTTATTATATTGCTTTTTGTTATAAATCTCAGTAAGCGGATATATAATAACTTCGCAAATGCCATTGCAAATGCTGGGAGGATATGGGTCTATAGTTAACCAAACAGTCTTTGGGACCTTTTTTAAACACTGGGATAATTTTAGCATATTTAATTTTGCTCGGGAAATTACCTGATTCAAAACAATTGTTTATAATAACTGATAGTGGTTCGTAAGTAATAGAGGCAACATATTTAAGTACAGCTTCATCTTCAGGGGGAGTAGTTGGTTCAAGAAACCCTTACACTATGGATAACAGGAATTTGATAATTTTTCAATTAGAGATCACAACCACAAATTTCATTAAAATACCTATTAAATTCGTACACAATCTTGGTTGGTTCTTTATGAGAATTTTTACAACAAGCCATGATGGATGATATCGAATTTACGGCGATATTTCTGAATGTACAGACGGTTGCTTCACTTTGGCTACGGTCTAAAATAGATAAACAGTATCTGGTCCAATATATGTGATGGGGTTTGTGTAGATACTTTATCCCTGGTGACAGCCTGTGTTTGCAGATAAGTAATTTGTCTCGAAGTTACAAATAATTGTGAACGTAGTGTTTGTTTGTGAAAGTGATTACTTCAGAAACACAATTACTATAGTTAACTACATTTACGTTCTTTATTGTGTGATTTTCGTCTTCAAACACGTATGGAATCACCATAACCTATAATTATTTACTCTAAATCTGGAAGTAAATAAAGGACGCACGTGTTTTAATTTATAAAATTACAAATGACACCAGTTCATTGTGCAGGATTTTGGCACGTATATTGGCGTAGTGAATAAGTCGACGGTTATTGCTACAAAGGAACCAGGTTCGATACTAGAAAAAGGGACGGAACTTTTTTTGGTTTTATTTACTTTATCTGAGTGTAAATAAAAATGTCGCAGTCTACGGTAACATTTAAATGCTGCAAAGGAACCCCTTTTAAGAACTTTGTCTGCATTAATTGCCACAGTATATATCACATGGCTTGTACAAATAAAAACAAAAAGATCCAGTATTTGGATGGGCATAAAGTTATATGTTGTGCAAAAAGCCTTAACAACTCATCATTAAATTCAAGCATAGAATCCACCAAACAGGAAATTATTGATGAATTAAATTTAGAAATCAGTAACAAAACGAAGTATATTGATAAACTTGTGAGTCGCGTAAAAATAATTGAAAATGATGCAATCGAGGCTGAAGAAACCTTAACAAAATTTATAACAAGTCTTCAAGCTGATATAAAGATGTTAAATTTTGAATTAACCAGAGTTAATAGAATTAATGAAGATCTAGAAGATGAAATTCATAATTACAAGGATATAATATCAAATACTTCACGAACAATCTTATCGCCAAGTTCTACAGTTTCTCCCATAATGGATTGCACAAAATGCATCATTTATAATTCTAAAATTGAGGAACAACGAAAACAAATCAACGACCTTGTTAATTCTAACGTTGAATTAAATAATAACATGGAGCAACTTTCAAAAACATTAAATGAGTTTAATACAGTAAAAACATGTAAGCTTGATAATATTAAAACAAATACTAAAATACTTATTTTGAGTGATAATCATGAGAAATATGTTGGACATCTAACGCAGAAAGTATTCAACAAATTTTCAAAAAAATCCTTCAGTTACATCCATATACAAGCCGAACGCCACTTTTGACAACGTTATTATAAATATCAAGGAACTAACAAGAAACTTCACACAGGACGACCATGTGTTTATTATGGCAGGGACAATCAATGCCATCAAGGGACAGCAGATAAATAAAACGAGTTTAAAAAACTTATTACAAAAAGTTTCCTCAAAAACCAACATTCATATTATTGGAAACCCTTTGTGGAAGAAACGACTTATTTTAAATAAATTTATCACGTCTGTAAATACTCAATTATCGGAATGTGCACGTGATCTCAGTTGTACATATTTTTATAATAAAGTGTTATCGCACAATCAGTTTTACATTAATAATAAGTTTAAATATACAATGATTTCTAAGGTATTGCTTCAGTTGGAATCATCTCGACCTATGTATCCTTATAGTAGTTCAATAATTTCATCGTCGCCAAAAAACATGTTTTCAACTGCGTAACTAAAAACAAAATTAAATTAAATTGTCTATTTATTAATATTCAATCTATACGGTCCAAGATTAACGAACTTGCTATTATACAAAATGACAGCTCTCTTAATACATCAGTGCTTTGTGTTTGCGAACACTGGCTTCTTAATGAAGAGTACACGTCACTTGGATTTACTAATTTTCATGTAACGGCACAGTTCTCAAGAAAAATATTTAGTCATGGAGGCGTATTAATTATGATTAAGAATAACATAGATTATTTTCCTCTTGATTTCTCTAGTCTAATATCAGAAAAGGATTGTGAAATTACTGGAATTGTTTTCAAACAGAATATAATATTAACCGCATATCGTTCACCTAGTGGTGATTTTAATAAGTTTTTATGCATTTTATCGAAGGTGTTAGATAGTATAAATTTAAATAATAAGATCTACCTCGCCGGTGATTTCAACGTCAGATTTAACGGTAATGATTACAAAAAGTCACAGCTTATAGAACTCGCCGAAAGTTACGGTTTAAAATTTTTAGTTCATTTCCCCACACGATTCAACAATTGTATTGATAATTTATGTACCAATTGTCCTAATGTAACTTTGACGAAACCTTTAGAAACATGCATTTCAGATCATAGAGGTATTTTGTTTAAAATTTTTACGGAAAATCCTTCCTCTAATAAGACAACCAGTAAAAGTGTACGTCCGATCACAAACATATAGTCTGTTCGTTGGATCTTTGGTCGTACGTCACAAACTATCGCTTCAAAACACGACGAAAGTTTTACAGTGCGTTCTTTTTCTAACGCATTTGGTTTACTTTATCAGACTGAATGTTTTTGCGTCGTTTCTCAAAGCGATAATTTGTGACGTACGACCAAAGACCCAACGAACAGACTATAGGTAAATTTAGATTATTTGAATTTCTAGATCAAGAATCATGGAAATTTATAGATAAAATAGATAATGTAAATGCTTGTTTTGATAAATTTATTTCAATATTCACCGGACATTATAACACTGCTTTTCCAGTTAAAAAACTGTTTAATCAAAACAGATGCAAACGCATTAAGTGGTTCAATTCTCAATTAGCGGGCATGCGAAATACTTTGGCTCTAATTACTAAAGCCTATAATAAAACACAGAACATGGAACTAAAAATTATAAAGAATAGATACCGACAATAATACAAATGTGCAATTGAATCACCTAAGTTAGAAGCAAATAATGCTCACTTAAGGAATTCTTTGTTTAGGCCTAAAGCAGTGTGGGAAATTGTAAATTCTAATAGAGGTTCTAAAATCAAGACGAATCCTGGCGGAATATCGGCAAATACACTAAATAAATTCTTTACTAATATACCTGCTGATATTTTAAGTTCATTGCCGGACGTTGACGTTGATCCCATAGTTTTAATGTGTTCTAATCCCCCAGCTAGTGGAATGTATTTTAAATTTGAGGAGGTTTCAACTATTTCTGTGAGTAAAGTAATTCAAAATCTAAAACCAAGCAAAGGCGTTGATGCATATGGGCTACGGTGTGATATTTTAAACTCAGTTCTTAATGCGATTCTAGTGCCACTAACAAAATTAATAAATAAATGCATTCGAAAACATATTTTTCCTGATACTCTGAAGAAAGGATTAGTTATCCCTATATATAAGAACGGAGATAGTTCTGTTCCAAATAACTTCCGACCGATATCTATCCTACCGGTGTTTGCTAAAATTCTAGAAAAAATTCTACAGCTACAGATGACTGGATATTTTGAACGTTTCAATATTTTCTGTAAGAAGCTGTATGATTTTCGTAGTGGTCTTTCAACTACTAACGCTGTTAGTGATTTTGTAGAGCAAACCTTAGATTGCTTTGAGGAAAAAAGCGTCTGCAAGTCGTTGTTTTTGGATCTTTCAAAAGCGTTTGATTGTGTTTCCCATGCAATTCTTCTAAGGAAACTTTATTTCTATAATCTACATCCAGATACATGTCGCCTAATAGTATCTTACCTGTCTGGTCGATCACAGTGTGTTATATCCAATGGTCATGTATCCAAAAATCTTCCTATTGTACATGGCGCACCGCAAGGTTCAATTCTGGGGCCATTGCTATTTCTTATATATATAAAATGATTTGCCAAATGCAGTAAAAAAATCAAATTTAATACTATATGCTGATGACACGACTCTGATAAGTAGATCAAAAACTCTAAGTGATGTTGCAGCTCTGAATAGAGAAGCTCAAGGAAATGCATCCATATGGTTTAACAGCAATCGCCTTAAACTGAATGATACAAAAACGACGACTATTGCATTTTCTCTCAAAAAAACTGACGACCCTATCATATCAACAAAATTCTTAGGAATACATCTTTCTTCAGATTTATCGTGGAATGTACATGGCAATACCCTTTCGAATAAGTTAAGTTCAAGCATATTCGCAATTCGCACTCTTAGGTCACAAGTGTCAAAGGATGTTTTAAGAGCTGCGTATTTCGCGCTTTTTCAATCGCATATGTTATATGGAATTAATTATATGAGGCCATTCAGCGATTAGGCATAGAATCTTTAATTTGCAGCGCAAAGCTTTAAGGATTATGTGTGGGTATGCTTACGATGATGACTGTCGCCAGGCTTTCATAGACGAGCATATCTTAACCTTGCCATGCCTTTATATCTACGAGTGTCTGATATATGTTAAAAAACATCAGAATTCATATCAAACGCAACCCAGTATAAATACTCACTGCACTAGACAAGGTGGAAATATCTATCCAAATTCTATCCGCCTAAGAAAATCTCAAACAGGTATTAGATATTATAGCGTTAAATTTTTTAACAGACTACCTCAGGAGAACAAGGATGTTTCACTTAAAAAGTTCAGCAAAACTATAAAAGATCTCTTGGTCTCTAATGCATTCTACAGTTGGGAAGATTATTTAGGATTTAAATTCTCTTAACTGATTTTTAGTTTTAATGTACATGTTTGTGTAACTTTATATTATATTTATTTATTTGTTTGGTTATTATTCTTTTTATTTATATTTTATTCGCTGATGTACTTTTAATAGTTTTAGTTCTTTTAAACTTATTCAATAGTTTTTAATTACTTGTTTCCTGTACTATTTTACTAATTGCTTATTTAAAATTTTAATTTTTAACATGTAGATAGTTTAATATATTCTTGTAAATATTATTTAACACCTTTTTAGTAATTTCACTTATATCCGCTAATTTACTGCCCATGATTTTCTCTTTACCCAGTTACTACACATTTATGTATAAATATTTTTAAACATTGATTATTGTCATAGATTTAGGACTTTGTAATTGACTTGTGTAAGCATTCTTGCAATAACACGAATAAAGTATTATTATTATTATTATTATTATTATTATTTTTTCTTTTTTTTTTTTTTTTGGTGGGTGGGGAAAATCCATTTACGGACGAAGTGTCGGACTCCCTCCAGAGAGGAGGACTACCGACTAAAAACCCTTCCCACTTTACCGGCTTCGACTGCAAGGTCATTAGCCGGTTTACTCTTGTTAGAAATATCAATATAGAAAAAAATAATTAATTAAAGTAAATTAAAATATATACAATAAAAACAACTAAATTTAACTTAAAATGACAGATATTGCGGACCAAGGTTGTAAAAGACCCTGGCACCAAGTAAACACTAAATGGACAAATAAATCTTAAACCTAATATCACAGAGCGGATGACACCGAGGTTGTAAAATATCCCGATGCCGAAACCAGTTATCACAGATAAAGCGGCATTGGGATTGTAAAGGACCCCAATGCCGGACCCAATACAAAAAAAGGACAAACACAACCAAAATCACAAGAGACGATACCGGGGGTGTAAAAATACCCCGATGCCGGACCCTACAAAAACTATACAAAATCTGTGCTCCAGAGTTGTAAAGAGACTCTGGAACGGACGGACACGATAATTAAAGGTGAGACCGCAGTTGTAAATGGACTACGATGCCACTATACAAAAGACGAAACACTAAATAAATTAATAATAAATTAACACTTAAAAGACGTTTACAAATCGCTATAGTCGCTTCAAAAGACATGTATCATGTAGAAACGCAAGACATGTTTCTACGGACCCCTTACTATTCGCCAATATGGACGCCAGATCACCACCAAGCCTCAGCCTATTTCGCTGTAATGCGTAGGCTGGGCATTCCACTAAAATGTGCTCCACCGTCAAACGGTCATGACAGGAAGGACATTCTGGCTCTTCATCGCCGGTTAGAAGATACGAGGAGGTTAAGTTGGTGTGCCCTATGCGAAGACGGCATAGGGCAACCTCCTCTCTCCTCGTAAGTGTAACCGGCGACCGCCATGGAGTCACGGAGAGCTTTACAGACCTTAATTTGCTCTCGGAGCCGTTCCAACTTTGCTGCCAATCCTCTTTTAATTTACATTTAATGTACTCTTTCACATCGTCGGGCCTTACAGGTATATCATCAGTGGTCTCCGCTTCGGCAGCCTGACGTGCAGCTTCGTCGGCCAACTCGTTGCCCTCGATACCTACATGCCCCGGAGTCCAGACGAAAATAATCGTCTTTCGCATCCGGGACAATTATTATTATTATTATTAATAATAATTTAATAATAATAATAATAATAATAATAATAATAATTATTATTATTATTATTATTATTATTATTATTATTATTATTATTATTATTATTATTATTATTTTTTTTTTTTTTTTTTTTTTTTTTGGAGCGGCATCGACTTCTAGGGCCATTAGCCGCTATTATCTCTTTTTTTTTTTTCAGCTTTGTAATAATAATAATACCCACCTAGTTGGTGTAAAAAACCAACTAGGCGAGACGGACGTTCACAAAATAAATTAACATATATAATAAAATAAGGACTAGCGAAAATAAAACACTCGACCTAGACCAGCTAGGCGAGACGAACACAGACATTCATAATAAAAACAACTCCATCGAGTTGGTGTAAGAGGCCAACATGATGGAGGGACGACACACAGATTAAAACTTACAACTAGACACAAAGATAAAACTTAAAACTAGATAAAAACTATAAAACCGTGGTCGGGTGTAAAATGCCCGACAACAAAGACGAAACAAACAAATGCAATAAAATCACTCTACCTAGTTGGTGTAAAAAGCCAACTAGGTGAGACGGACGTTCACAAAATAAGTTAACACATATAATAAAATACCAAAAGTGGCAAATAAAACCGTTGCCGGGTGTAAAGTGCCCGACAACAAAAACAATACAAACGAATGCGATAAAATCAATGATAAAAACAACTTCACCATGTTGGTGTAAATAGCCAACATGGTGAAGGGACGACACACAGAGTAAAACTTAAAGCTAGACACAAAGATAAAACTTAAAACTAAATAAAAGCGATAAAACCGTTGTCGGGTGTAAAGTGCCCGACAACAAAGACAATACAAAACGAAAACGATAAAATCACTCGACTTAGTTGGTGTAAAGGGCCAACTAGACGAGACGGACGTTCACAGAATAAATTAACAAAGATAATAAATTAACATAAAAAGACGATGCACAACAAATTAAAAACTGCTCAGCACAGTAAACTGGTCCTTACAGTACCCCTAAATTCTGCGTAGAAGTTCTGTCGCTTGCAGAAAAGCAACGACAGTTTCTACCGACAAAACAGAATTGCTTAAATCGTACGCTACATTTCCTTGGAGCTTCAGCCGTACACGTTGACCTGTGTAGGCTGCACATTCCTCGATTATATGCCTCACCGTTAGAGGGCTGTGACAAGTGTCGCATGTGGGTGCTTCGTCACCGGTCAGGAGATGAGAATGGGTCATGTTGGTATGACCCATTCGTAGGCGGGTCAGAGCGACCTCCTGTCTCCTACTCAGTGCGACCGGTGACTTCCATGCTGTCACAGAGAGTTTTACAGCTTTTAGCTTACTCTCGAGGCTCTCCCATTCCCTTTGCCAAGCTTTGTTGACTAACGCCGTAACGCCGACCTTGACATCGTCAGGCCGACACATGGCGTAGTCAACATGATCCGCGAGAGCTGCCTGACGGGCAGCTCTGTCTGCAATCTCGTTGCCTTCAATGCCGACGTGTGATGGCACCCATATGAAGACAACATTCTTGTCAGCGAGATGCAGGTTGTACAAAAGACAGAGGATGTTCTGTACAAACGGATCATTATTTTGGCTGTCGGCTATACTTTGTAGGGAAGAGAGGGAATCTGAAATTACGAGGAATGTACTACTGCTAGACCTATTGCAGTAGTTGAGCGCTTTCAATATTGCGAATAGTTCGGCAGTATATACGGAGGACAGAGGATCCAACGACCACGAGTGTGGAGTGGAGTCAACCACAAAGGCTGCTCCTACTCCAATGTCGGTCTTAGATCCATCCGTATATATGCAGCAAGAGTCTGTATATTTGTTAAGGAGTTCCATTAGTTTCACCCGAAAAATTGCCGGCGTCGTTTCGTGCTTTTGATCGTTTAGCAACGACAGAACTATGTGTGGTGTGGGTATCACCCATGGCGGTACCTCACACACACCCACCGGCTGTATTTCGGGTAAATGGAACTCAAGACTCTTGCGGAACTCGCGCGCTCGGACACACACCGGCCTTGTGACTGACGGTCTCAAGGCGTATTTACGATAAGTCTCTGCTCTGTTAAAACAATTGAAATTTATGTGTTTCGGGTTACTACGTACAGACGCTTCGTATCGCAAAGCGAACCGAAGACGTCTGTACCTCAGCGGTAGTAACCCGGCATCACAGCAGAGACTATTCACTGGTGTGGTCCTAAAAGCTCCTGTAGCGTATCTAATGCCTGCATAATGTATCGAATCTAGGACTTGCAACCACGAATTACGAGCAGCGGAATATACTGCGCACCCGTAATCAAGCCTGGACAGAACCAGAGCCTGATACAGCCGCAGCAAAACCTCTCTGCTCGCACCCCAATTAATGTTAGAAAGGCACCTAATTAGATTAAGTGCCTTCTTACACCTTGTAGCAAGGTCATTAATGTGGGGACGGAATGACAGAGTCCTGTCGAAAATTAGTCCTAGAAATCGATAACTGTCGACACATTGAATAACAGAACCATTAATATTTAGACTAGGCTCCCTGTGTGGCTTTCTCAGACGACAAAAATGGACACATGCCAACTTTGTCTCTGAAAACCGAAAACCACACGAGCCAGCGTCTCGAACGATGTTATCAATGTTCCTCTGCAGCTCTCTACATATAGCCGGGATGGTATCTCCGGCCATGTAGATTGCGAGGTCGTCGACATACAGGCACGTATTCACTGGGGTACTAACGGAAGTTGCAATATCATTTACCGCAATAGAGAAAAGGGTTACGCTAATGGTAGAGCCCTGCGGTATACCGTTTTCTTGTACGTGGAGAGAGGAGACAAAATCTCCTACACGTACTCGAAAACTTCGGTGCGATAAGAAGGACTGGATGAATAAAGGCAGACGGCCTCTCAGTCCCCACCGATGCAACTTCCCAAGAATGCCATGACGCCATGTCATATCATAAGCTTTTTCTAGATCGAAAAACACCGCGACTAGGTGTTTTCTCTCTAGAAAAGCGTTTTGAATGGCATTCTCTAAACGGACCAGATGGTCAATAGTGGAATGACGTTTCCTAAATCCTGACTGGTAGGGTACGATCAGTTCTCGCGACTCGAGAATCCATACCAGTCGGCTATTGACCATTTTTTCAAGAATTTTACTCAAGCAGCAAGTCAACGAAACCGGACGATAACTAGAAGCATGATTCGGATCTTTTCCAGTTTTGAGAAGAGGCACAATAATTGCTTCTCTCCATTGCTCCGGATATTCCCCTTTCTCCCATATCCAATTAAACAGAGACAGGATATGGGTTTTTGATTCGTGTGGCAGATTTTCTATCATTTTGTAGGGGATATTATCCGGGCCAGGAGAGGAGTCATTGCTAAACCTAAGTGCCTCCTCGAACTCATCCATTGAAAATGGATGATTGTAATTAAGATCCGAATCTGTGTTAAAGTCTAGTGGAGCTTCTAGTTCACCTTTCCTACGCAAGAATTCGGGATTATAATTGGAAGAACTACTGGCGCTGGAGAAATGTAGAGCTAATGCCTCCGCTACATCACGAGGCTCCGTGATTGTGTTGCCTCCATCACAAAGGCCTATGATGGACGGTAGCCTTTGTCCGCGGATAGCTTGTACCTTTCTCCAGACTTCCGTGACTGACGTGTCACTCTTCATTGAATTCACGTAGTTCTTCCAAGAGTCGTTTTTCGACTCTAAAATCTTGCGGCGGGTGACGGCCCGCTTTCGTTTAAAAACGATAAGATTTTCTTGCGTAGGATTTCGTTTATAGATGTTAAACGCCCGTTTCTTCTCTGCGATAACTCGACTAACCTCAACGTTCCACCACGGGACGGAGGATTTACTAGTCGAGCCAGAGGTACGTGGTATAGACTTTTCTGCTGCTTGAGTAATGCTGAGATTAATATTAGAAAGAGTGGAACTAATATCTTCTGAGTTTACGGGAAACGTGACTTCGTTCCGAAACTTTTCCCACTCTGCTAGATCCAGGCGCCAGCGCCTGGGTCTGCGTTGTATGGCCCTCGGAATATTAGTGGACAAGATGATCGGAAAGTGATCACTTCCATGTAAATCATCGAGGGCCTGCCACTGAAGACGCGTGGCGAGAGTGGGCGAAGATATTGCTAAATCTATTGCTGAGAATGCACCGGTGAAAACGTTGAAATGCGTCGGTAGTCCGTTATTTAAGAGTATCCCTCCCGTAATATCAAGCACGTCTTCGATATACGAGCCTCTGATATCGAGACGGGAGGAACCCCATAACGGACTGTGTGCATTAAAGTCTCCCAGCAATAGATATGGTCCAGGTAATTGCCTTATCAGATCGACTATCTGGTTACGCTCCCAGTTGCCATCTGGGAGGTAAACGTTGCATATCGTGAGATCTATCGGCGCTTTGATCACACAGGCTACGGTCTGAAGATCTGTTCTGAGATTTAATTGCGTATAAATACATCCTTCCCGTATGAGTATACCTACTCCCCCCCTTGACCGATGGCGTGGGGCTACGTCTTCCCTTAGGATGCTGTAGCCCCGTAATGAGAACACCTGGTCAGGTCTAAAGAGGGTTTCCTGTAGGCATACACAGAAAGGATTGTATTTGCGCAGAATGATCTTCAGTTCGCCGATATGCGATATGCAACCACGGCAATTCCACTGGACTATTTGTTCCAACTCTTTAGTAATGGATAAAAAAGACGACAAAGACAACAGAAAGATCGATAGAATTTAATTACAAACACCACACAGACTTCACAAACAAATTAGAACGACATTTTCCGGTGTTGAGTACCGGAAGCTGGATCTAATTGCCTGTTATCAGACCCAGAAGCAGTGGCCTTGACTTTTCTGGGCTTTCCTTTAGGCCATCCAACAGGCCGTTTGGCCTGTTTGGCTATACTTTGTTTATCACTCTCTGACTCGGAGAGTGATTGTTTGTAACGTTAAATTTCCGCCCTACGACATAATTATTATTTGCATTCATAGTTGTTATGTTTTATCCAAATTTGATTCAATAGTAATTTTCCCGGCTAAATAAAATTCATTTATAGTAGTTCATCGTAGGCAATCCTATTCGCAGCCTCCTCTGTGATTAGCGACCTCTTCTTCATTTTTGGCAATTGATCATCGACATTCCGATGGATTAAGACGCACGTTATTATTGATTGCTTATTTAGTTAGTTTTCTTCAAAGTGCTATTACATTAGTGGGTTAAGTAGTGTCCAGAAGCTCCGCTTGCTGTTGATGTACCCATACCGTGGTTTTGCAACGGGATTTTGGTGATAGCCTCGAGTTTTTTTTTGTGATTGGGAAAAAGGCGAATAAGGTAATGTGGTTTTACTTTTCCGTTTTAATTAAACGTTATTTGTCGTTTTACTGTGATTTTGTCATTTAACAGTAAATTCGCACCACCCAACCCCGTATTTGACCGGCCTAAGGTTTTCCGAACATCATCCTGGTGACGGCGTGGTCGTTATTTTTTTTTTTTGGTCCTGCTACCGTTCCGCCTACCGAGAGGGACAAGTATTTTCTGGAGACGTTCCGCATCGAGAGAAATCCTAGATGAGAGGATGTAGGACAGGATATAAAGGCCAGATCAAATTTTAATTATTAATTTTCGATTTACTTGTCGAGCCATTTCGCTCACGCGCTATCAGTTTTTTTTTGCGCGAGCGCGAGAAATTGCTGTGCGGTTCCGTCGTTTAATTACTGCACGGGCGATTTCGACTATTTTGTATTATACGCGTTGTTCCATTCTTTTCATAGATTGGTTCCTCATTAATCCCTTCAGGCGTAATTTTGTTTTGTTTCATTATTGACATTTTTGATTTGCCCTTCAGTTGTTCATTTATTAATTATTTAATTTCAATTATTTCATTATTATTTAGTGGTTCGCGCCATTGAATATTAAACCGGTCCCTACTATTTGTTTAGAGCACCCCTATTAATCACTATTATTGTTACCGTCATTATCACTAAGATTATTTTCAATATTATTATCGTCATTAATATTAATATTATTTTCAATATTAGTACTACTACTTTTATTGTTATCGACATTATTATTATTATTACCTTCAATATTAGTATTGCTACTATTATTTTTACTGTCATTATCATCAATATTATTTTCAATATTAGTACTACTACTTTTATTGTTATCGTCATTATTATTATTATTAGATTCAATAGTAGTATCGCAACTATTATTATTACCGTCATTATTGCTAACATTATTTTCAATATAATTATTACTACTATTATTATTATCGTTATTAGTATTTTAATATTCAATATTACTATCACTGCTATTATTATTATCATTGTCGTTATTACTATTATTATTTGCAATATTATTATCATAACTATTGTTAGTATTGTCATTATTACTGTTATTATTTTATTATTCTTTAATTTTTGTAATTACACTGTGATTCTAACGTGCACGATAGAAAATTCTTTTGTTGTAAGAAATTTAGAGCTAACTGCAATTTCATTGACTATTTATTATTTTATTTGCAAACCGTTTGTTGTTAAATTTACATATTTAATTTTTAACTTAGAGTTGCCTTTTTTTTGCAAACCGTTTGTTGTTAAATTTACATATTTAATTCCTAACTTAGAGTTGTCTTTTTTTGCTTACTTGGGTTTCGTTGTCAAATAAACCAGTTATACTTTACGTCGGCTTTCTTTTTTTCCATCCCGGTTTCGAGTTTTTCCGAAGACGTTTTCTCGCCCGAAGGACTTTATTTTTTTTTTAAAGAACTCGTGGCGCTCTTACTTCCATCTAGACCCCCCCTTCTTCACTGAAGGTAGCCGAGGTAAGTCATCGAGCGGATACGTCCCATTTTATAGATAGCCGGTACGTTTTAGAACTTTAGTTTTTTTTTGTTGTTCCTTTTATTTTTTTTTGTGGTCGAAGTTCCTTCGACAAGAAAAGAGCGTTACAAATTTGGCGCCCAACGTGGGGCCCTTTGGCATTTAGAAAGTCTCTCAGTTTGATCAGGCTTAGTTGAGTTTTATAATTGTTTTTCATATTTTCGGTCTCCTCTTGAACTTTGATCTTTATTTGAATTTTTGTCTGTAAGTTCGAAGTGGTAGGACGTAATTTAGTCTCATAGGTTTCAAATATTTACGGGGTTGGATTCCGATTATCCACAAATTTCTGTTTTGTATATTTTTAGGATCTTGGGTTCTTTTGAGTTTAGCGTTTAGTATTTTTAAGTAGACCCTTATCCTAATTTAGTGGTGTCATTTAGTTGTATCATTTAGCTGACCATTAGGTTTAGGAAATTTCAAGTAGGTGTTAATTTTTGTGACCATGGTAGGGAAAATGGAGGTAAATCGTCTCAGTCAGGATGAACTTGCGTATGAACTTCAGTATCGTGGTATGTCGAGTGATAAAACAGTCATCGAAATGAGGAAATCTCTGCGGGGATTCGTGCGTGCCGAAAGGGAAGGGCATTCAGTTACTTACCCTGAGTACACTATTCCATTTGCTGTTGATGCTGAAGCTATTTCCGCTAAGATCGTTGACCTTAGAAGCATAATTAATACTTTTGAAGGGCCTCCATCTTCAGGAGAGCATAGGAAAATTTTGTCGAAGCTCAGTTGCGCATTAGGGCGTGCGAATAGGTGTGTACCGGAAACTCCCGCCGAGAAAAAGTTGAAAACCGACTTTATCATACAGCTAACCAACTTGTCGAGTGATGTTAAGCGTAAACTTAAGGTTCTTGGTAGGCAATCTACTCGAATTGGTGCAAATAATTTATTAGATTTGAGCACAATGGTGGACGCGGACCGAAGTGAAACGGGAAGTTCTTCTGACGAAGCTGATATTGAACTAGCCACTCATTCATCTAGAGTACCTGCTGTCGGAAATTCCATTAGGTCAGTTCCAGTGTCTCAGTGGAATTTGAAATTCTCAGGTGAACGTAGTGATATGTCTGTCAAGGCGTTTTTAGAACGCGTCGATGAGTTGTGTGATGCTAGAAATGTTTCTCGGGCAACATTGTTCCATTCTGCTGTTGATCTATTTAGTGGGAGAGCGTTAATTTGGTTTAGAGCGATTAGGAAAGGTCTGTCAGATTGGAATGACCTTAGTGCTGCGCTTTGTGAAGAATTTCTTCCACCAGATCACGACGATCGTCTTTTCGAAGAGATCAAGAAAAGAACGCAGGGCTCCGATGAAAGTATGGGTATGTACCTGGCGTGCATGACCAATATGTTTAATCGGTTGAGTACCCGTCTTCCGGTGTCTTCAAGGCTGAAAATTCTAATGAGAAATATTGCGCCCTTTTACCAGCAACATCTCGCCTTGCATGATATCACTGATGAAGATCAACTTCGAAAGTTGTGTGTCAAGTTAGAATCCAAGCGAGCTATCCTCGATTCATTTCGACCTCCAGCGCGAGGTCACAAAAGTCTTGAACCTGACCTGGCTTATATTCATTCCGAACCTCCCATAAGTATGGCTACTGTGGTGGACGAAAGGGCCTGTTGGAACTGCAAAGAATTGGGGCATACCGCAAGGTTCTGCTCTGTTCCTAGAGACAAATTGTATTGCTTCCGTTGCGGCAGACCGGAGGTTACAAGTAGGACGTGCCCAAAGTGTAACCGTTCGGGAAACGGGAGGGGAAGGCGACCGTAGATCGGCCGGCGCCATTCCCAACCAATTCGACCGATTCTCGTAATTCCATAATTTTAGACTATATTCTCGCTCATGTCCAAGGAGACGAGCGTCCCTACTTGGAAGTTTCAATTTTTGGTGTGAACGTTTTTGGTTTGTTAGATTCAGGTGCTTCTCGCACAATTCTAGGGGGTCCAGGCTGGGACCTATTTAAGTCAGGAAATTTACGTGTTGTTGACAGCAAAGTCAGTTGTAAAGTGGCGAACGGTCAAAATTGCGAGAGCATTGGTGTTGTTAAATTGCCATTTCGGTTACGTGATCGAGTTGCATTAATTGATGTGTTAATTGTTCCAAATATCCCACATACGTTAATTTTGGGTATCGATTTTTGGTCGATTATGGGTGTTGTGCCCGATTTACGTAAAGACGAATGGAAGTTTGCGAGTTCCGTCATGTCAGTTGAGCCGAGGGAACAGCTTAAGTCACACTCCGACCTATCCGATGGTGAGGTGGAAGTGTTGAAGACGTTGTTAGATTCAGTATTTGAGAGCATGGGCAATAATTTAGGCTGCACTTCCTTGGTAGAGCATGTTATCGAGACAGATGCTCCGGCAATTAAGCAGCGATACTATCCGGTATCTCCGATGATGCAAACATTCATTGATGCAGAGTTAAAAACGATGTTGGAGAACGGCGTAATAGAGCGATCGAATAGTGATTGGTCATCGCCGATAGTGATGATCAGGAAGAAGGACGGAAGCTACCGATTTTGCGTAGATTATCGTCAGTTGAATAAAGTTACCCGACGTGACGCCTACCCGTTGCCTTTCGTGTCGAACACTTTGGATAAACTGCGTGATGCTCGGTATCTATCTTCACTAGATATCAAATCCGCTTACTGGCAGATTCCTGTGGCTGAATCTTCTCGCAGATATACAGCATTTACTGTACCGAACCGAGGCCTGTACCAATTCCGTCGAATGCCTTTCGGCCTTCATAATGCACCTGCTACGTGGCAACGTTTCATCGATCGTGTTCTTGGTCCAGATTTGGAACTACATGTATTTGTTTACCTGGATGACATTGTGATTGTCACCCAAACGTTCGAGGAACATGTTAGAGTTCTGAAAGAAGTGTTCAAGAGATTAGTCGCCGCGGGCTTGTCTCTTAACAGGGACAAGTGCGAAATCTGTAGGTCAGAGCTACAATTTCTCGGTTACGTAGTCAATCGACATGGACTACAGGTGAACCCAGACAAGGTTACCGCCATCCTAAACATACCTACTCCGTCTCGTGTCACAGATGTTCGGCGTATCGTAGGCATGGCATCGTGGTACCGACGATTCGTACCTAATTTTTCGACACTTACAAGTCCTTTGACCGCTCTTCTTAAGAAAAATCGAGTTTTTAAGTGGACGACTGAATGTGAACAGTCCTTCCAGCAAATTAAGCAATGCCTTGTTTCCGCCCCTATATTGTCGTGTCCAGATTATCGGTTGCCGTTTGTTGTGCAGACAGACGCTTCTCAGGTGGGCTTAGGCGCTGTCTTGACACAAGATCACCCTGACGGTGAAAAGGTTATCTGCTATCTGAGCCGTTCATTGTCAAGAGCTGAACAGAATTACAGTACTACCGAGAAGGAATGTCTTGCAGTTTTGTGGGCAATTGAGAAATTGCGCCCATATATTGAGGGGGCTCATTTTAGGGTCATCACGGACCATTATTCTCTAGTTTGGCTTAACAATCTTAAAGATCCTACTGGTCGTTTGGCGCGTTGGGCAATCCGTTTGCAACAGTACGATTTTACCATCGAACACCGTAAGGGTAAAGACCACGTCATTGCTGATGGTTTATCTAGATCCGTTCCCGGTCTGAGTCCTATTACAACGACAGATACCAATAAAAGAGATCGTTGGTATACTAAAATGCTTGGTGACGTTGCTAAATATCCACTCAAGTATCCTCAATGGCGAGTCGATAACGATAGGTTATTCAAGCACGTACAGCATGTTTATCCTAACCTAGAAACTAGAAGTTGGAAGCAGGTAGTTCCTAAGGACGAACGTACCATGCTGCTAAGACGATTTCATAGTGATCCTACTTCTGGTCACACGGGAGTGTATAAGACATTTAATCGTTTAGCAGAAAACTATTATTGGCCCAAGATGCGTGCTGATGTGAGTCGTTTTATTAGAGGTTGTTCGATTTGTTTAGCCACCAAACCAGAGCAGAAGCATCCCGCTGGTTTGATGGTGAGTCGTGTGGCTAATTCTAGACCGTGGGAAACTATTTCTATGGACCTCATCGGACCATTACCGCGATCGACTAGGGGTTTTTCGTTTATTTTAGTCGTGGTGGACCACTTTAGTAAGTTCTGTTTAACCTTTCCGTTACGGAAGGCTACCGCCGCGTCTGTAGTAAAGAATATTGAAGAGAATGTGATATTAATTTTTGGAGCACCATGTGAGGTTGTTTGTGACAATGGTGTACAGTTTCGTAGTCGCGATTTTCGACAGCTATCTGAACGATACGAATTTAAAATATCGTTCACTGCTAATTACCATCCGCAAGCGAACCCGACGGAAAGGGTGAATCGTGTTATTAAGACGATGTTGTCGTCTTACGTTTCTCAGAATCAGCGAGAATGGGATGTATTCTTGCCGAAGGTATCGTGCTGCATTCGTACTTCGAGACATGAAGTTACTGGCTTAACTCCTTATTTTATAAACTTCGGTCGAGAAATTCGACTATCGGGGCGTAGAGTTCCGCAGCCAGTTGAAGATGGCGCTGCGCCTAACCAGAACTACGAGCCGATAACTCGTGCTAAACACCTCGAGAATGTTTATAAGGATGTCGCTGAGAATATCCGTCAATCTACGAAACGACAAAAACATATTTACGATTTGAGGAAACGACCAGTGCAGTATCATCCGAATCAATTAGTATGGCGTCGAAATTTCGCCATCTCAGATGCATCTAAGTATTACGCGGCCAAGTTAGGTCCCAAGTATATCGGTCCCTTCCAGATACATAAACGAGTATCTCCATGGACCTATGAACTCAAGCATCCAGACGATGGTAGATTGTTAGGTTGTTGGCATAGTAAAGACCTTAAACCTCAGTTAGTCACCGATGATGCCGAACAATAGTCAGTTTCCTATGCGTCTGAGAATATTTGATTTATCGGTTGTTAGACGAGAATTGTACCTGTTTGTTTCTTTTTTTTGTTGTCATGTCGGGAGAGGACAGTTATCCCTTTTGGTTTGATTTTGTGTTGAAGCCTTATGCTCGGAGGTCCTCACCGTTGAATGCGATTTTGAGTGGGGCATTCAACCTACATGGACATCGCCAGATGGCCCATGTTGGAATTTGTGATCGTTCGGTGTGTAGTTTGACTCTTGTGGCTCTGATAGGTATCGTATCGAGGGTACGTTTTAGGTTAGTTTGAACCTCGACATGGTCGGTTTTAATGTACTCACGGTTTCTCTAGTTACTTGGTTATTAGGTTTCGAAATATTTGGAATTATAGATTGTTATTTGAACTAGTAACTTATCGTTGTTGAACGAATTTTGAGATACACAATGTCAGTGGCTACGAGGTTGAACGATTCATTTATTTTTGTGTTGTTTATACTCTGTTGTGATATCGTTGGTGAGATTCCTTGGTGATGACATCTTACGAGGGGTGTATGCTACGGTAACTGAACTTGGTGCCCTGTGGTTCGACTTGTTCGGTTTATGAGTGCAGTTGCTGTTTTAATTGTGCGGTTGTGACGTAAGTTTTTTTTTTATAACCCACAATATTCGTCAGTTGATGGATTAAGCGGTATTACCACATGTTTAGATGGTCAGACCCATTGAATTCTGCCCTTGGACTTGATAGAAACGTTTTGCATTTCCGATTTTGACATTGTAGCTAGGATGATTGCCAAGTTTTTGCATAATTGTCCTTGAGTTTACCGATTGTGACGGATCCACCTGAAGCATCCTGCCGCAGATTTGTGTGTTCGGAAGGATTATTCCCGCTTGCTCTGGGGTAGGTTAGTGGTAGAATTTCACTGTGACCCAACGGCGCAGCTATTGTCATCTGGCAGCGAGGGGCAGTGAAGGCCTGTTTCTGGAGTGGCCGGCGATGAAGTCCGGAAGTCCATGAGTTGGTGGTATGATGTCGATGGGAGAATCCGGGGTGAAGCCTTGTTGTTTTTGTTTGGCCTTCGATGAGTTGGAAATCTCACAGTCTGGAAGTTAGTCATGTAGTCTACCAAAGGGGTAGATGAGCTTCCTGTAGGTGGGGCTCCACTAACCAGAATCCTTACCGTTTGCGGAAGGAATGTCGCCAGTGTTGGTGTGGCTAGTCTGCGGGTGGTAAACCTCTACTCTGGACTACATGGACCCTCTTGATGGATGGGTTCCAGACCATCGAAATACCTTCGTAGTTTTCACAGGCTCACTTATATTTGGTTTGTTCTATCCTCCCAGGGAGGGATAGTCCGCCATGTGAATCCCGTAGTGATTGTTTTCAGGAAAGAAGGATGCTTAGGGAAACTCCATCCTTGCTTTCTAAGTTGGGTCGATGTTCTTAGTTGTTCAGTATGGTCTATTTTGGAAATTTATGTTAACTTCATCTTTTTTTTCCTTCCTTATCGACATTTGACCGTTTAGAGGTCAACACTCTTTTTTTGGAGGAAAGGGGGGAATTTGTAACGTTAAATTTCCGCCCTACGACATAATTATTATTTGCATTCATAGTTGTTATGTTTTATCCAAATTTGATTCAATAGTAATTTTCCCGGCTAAATAAAATTCATTTATAGTAGTTCATCGTAGGCAATCCTATTCGCAGCCTCCTCTGTGATTAGCGACCTCTTCTTCATTTTTGGCAATTGATCATCGACATTCCGATGGATTAAGACGCACGTTATTATTGATTGCTTATTTAGTTAGTTTTCTTCAAAGTGCTATTACATTAGTGGGTTAAGTAGTGTCCAGAAGCTCCGCTTGCTGTTGATGTACCCATACCGTGGTTTTGCAACGGGATTTTGGTGATAGCCTCGAGTTTTTTTTTGTGATTGGGAAAAAGGCGAATAAGGTAATGTGGTTTTACTTTTCCGTTTTAATTAAACGTTATTTGTCGTTTTACTGTGATTTTGTCATTTAACAGTAAATTCGCACCACCCAACCCCGTATTTGACCGGCCTAAGGTTTTCCGAACATCATCCTGGTGACGGCGTGGTCGTTATTTTTTTTTTTTGGTCCTGCTACCGTTCCGCCTACCGAGAGGGACAAGTATTTTCTGGAGACGTTCCGCATCGAGAGAAATCCTAGATGAGAGGATGTAGGACAGGATATAAAGGCCAGATCAAATTTTAATTATTAATTTTCGATTTACTTGTCGAGCCATTTCGCTCACGCGCTATCAGTTTTTTTTTGCGCGAGCGCGAGAAATTGCTGTGCGGTTCCGTCGTTTAATTACTGCACGGGCGATTTCGACTATTTTGTATTATACGCGTTGTTCCATTCTTTTCATAGATTGGTTCCTCATTAATCCCTTCAGGCGTAATTTTGTTTTGTTTCATTATTGACATTTTTGATTTGCCCTTCAGTTGTTCATTTATTAATTATTTAATTTCAATTATTTCATTATTATTTAGTGGTTCGCGCCATTGAATATTAAACCGGTCCCTACTATTTGTTTAGAGCACCCCTATTAATCACTATTATTGTTACCGTCATTATCACTAAGATTATTTTCAATATTATTATCGTCATTAATATTAATATTATTTTCAATATTAGTACTACTACTTTTATTGTTATCGACATTATTATTATTATTACCTTCAATATTAGTATTGCTACTATTATTTTTACTGTCATTATCATCAATATTATTTTCAATATTAGTACTACTACTTTTATTGTTATCGTCATTATTATTATTATTAGATTCAATAGTAGTATCGCAACTATTATTATTACCGTCATTATTGCTAACATTATTTTCAATATAATTATTACTACTATTATTATTATCGTTATTAGTATTTTAATATTCAATATTACTATCACTGCTATTATTATTATCATTGTCGTTATTACTATTATTATTTGCAATATTATTATCATAACTATTGTTAGTATTGTCATTATTACTGTTATTATTTTATTATTCTTTAATTTTTGTAATTACACTGTGATTCTAACGTGCACGATAGAAAATTCTTTTGTTGTAAGAAATTTAGAGCTAACTGCAATTTCATTGACTATTTATTATTTTATTTGCAAACCGTTTGTTGTTAAATTTACATATTTAATTTTTAACTTAGAGTTGCCTTTTTTTTGCAAACCGTTTGTTGTTAAATTTACATATTTAATTCCTAACTTAGAGTTGTCTTTTTTTGCTTACTTGGGTTTCGTTGTCAAATAAACCAGTTATACTTTACGTCGGCTTTCTTTTTTTCCATCCCGGTTTCGAGTTTTTCCGAAGACGTTTTCTCGCCCGAAGGACTTTATTTTTTTTTTAAAGAACTCGTGGCGCTCTTACTTCCATCTAGACCCCCCCTTCTTCACTGAAGGTAGCCGAGGTAAGTCATCGAGCGGATACGTCCCATTTTATAGATAGCCGGTACGTTTTAGAACTTTAGTTTTTTTTTGTTGTTCCTTTTATTTTTTTTTGTGGTCGAAGTTCCTTCGACAAGAAAAGAGCGTTACATGTTGCCTTTTAATGGAAGGGCTTCTCCCTTCCTCCAAAGGAGTCTTAAAATTATGTTCAGCGTCTACATTTTTGGACGCTGGAGTAGTGTTTCTCTTCTCTACATGGGAGAAGAGTGAGGTAGCTTCTGATGATGAAGCTACAGGTCGAAGTGTCACCTGTTTTGCAGTGTTTGTTACTGCATTGGTAACTACATTTCTAGTGTCTATAGTTCCACTTCTGTTCCCCATTAGATCCCCTAAGGTTTTCTTTATAGTTTCTTCAACTAATTTAGCTATAAGAGGAGTAAAGTCTTGTATTAATTGCTCTGCACTCGAACGTTTTGCAGTGGCTTGGGCAAACGACACATTATCTTTAGGAGATTTCGGCGGTGTTAGTTTTCGTTTAGCTTCAAAATAACTGATTTTCTCTTTGGTTCGAAGTTCTTGAATAGCCTTTTCCAGTAATATAGCAGGACAATCCTTATACCTGGCTGAATGATTATTGCTACAGTTTACACAGGTAAACGGTTCAATGCAATCTGTACCTTCGTGGATAGGTTTTCCGCAGGTGCACATCGCTGGATTTTCGCACCTCGAGGAAGTATGTCCAATCCTCTGACATCTGAAGCACCTCATCACACTCGGTATATATTGTCGCACTTCAAGATGGTAAAAGGCCACATTTACCTTTTTGGGCAGAACAGTTGAATTAAAAGTTAATACGACAGAAGGGGTATTAACAAGTTGACCTTCTCGCTTCGTCTTGATTCTACGTATTTCAATTACATTCTGTTCTCTCAAATTTTCTAAAATTTCCTCATCTGTGCAATTCACGAGATCTCTGCAATAAATTATGCCTTTTGAATAGTTTAGTGATTTATGAACTGTTACGTTAACTTCGTACTCTAGAAATCTCGCCAGTTTCAACATCTTAACTGCTTGTTTATCGTTTAAGACTTCTATCATAAGGCCTTCTCTAATCTTTTTCATAGATTCCACTTTACCTACTAATTGCTGCACAAATTTCGATATCGCAAATGGACTCACTTTATCGAAATTTAATTCATCACACCTTTTAACAATAAAGAAGCGAGGCAAAGGCGCCGACGCCTCTCTATTAATTTGTTGGGAACTTCGCGTGTTCCCAGACGCCGCGTCATTTTTTAGAGAGGTTGACTCCTCTAAAGAGTTTTTGTTTAGAGTTCCCATGCGGTTCCCACGAATAGGGCAGAAATAAAGGTCGACTGCAGCAGTGCTCCCATACTGCAGCAAGGCTAAATGCAACCGGAGTTCGCCAGGTATCCGGAGGACACCGTATGAGACCAACTGACGCGTGGCCATCCATCCCTCGGCACGGTACGATTGACACCTTGGATTACGGATTTTTAGTCGAGGTTTACTCCTCTAGATCCGGCATGTTCTGCAGAAACAGGATCACCTCAGGTAGGTTATACCAATGATGGTACGCATGCCGGTCTTGGGGGCGGAGAAGCTAGGGTGACACCTAACCAGGGCTAGCAAGCTAGCCCCGGCTAGGGCACCTATAAGACGCTACACGCCCCCCTGTGGACAGAACCACTCGATCCCTTTATTATTATTATTATTATTATTATTATTATTATTATTATTATTATTATTATTATTATTATTATTATTATTATTATTATTATTATTATTATTATTATTATTATTATTATTATTATTATTATTATTATAACCGTTGAACTGTTTGAAATAGAACTTATTATGTCTACTTTATTAGCATTTTTAGAGTGGAAATTCAAGATATTTTTCAATAATGTTTTCATAAAGTTGTTTCTTTTTGTCTTCAACGTACGAGTATTTTCTATGATTTTTTTTCTTCTTTGTACACATCTCTCAGTCCTGCAGATCGTCTATTTATATCTGGTGTTACCCAAGATGAATTTCACGATTGGAAGTATTGCTTTTTTAAAGGGAAACATGTGTACATATGGTATTGAAATGTTTCTACAAAAATATTGTACTGCATATTTGTATCTTCCGATGAATTATTTATGATACTAAGCCAAGTTTCTTGTTGTAATTTTTCTTTAAAACTTAATATGTTTTCTGAATTATATGATCTAGTAAATTTGAAAATGTTATAACTTTGATTTATATTTAAAGGAAATAGAAATGATAGGTGTGATCTGAGAGTATTGAATCAGTGACATTACAAAAAATTGGTTCTATATTTGAAAACACGTTGTCGATAAAAGTTGCGGAATTGTCTGTTATACGGGTAGGTGCATTAATACATTTCTTGAGCCCCAACGAACTTAATATACTTTTAATCCGACTACTGCTTTGCGAATTTATTAATAGATTAACATTCAGTCCACAACATACAGTGACACGTTGATTTCTGATGCATCACTCTTCAAGTAGCTTTTCATGGTTGTTGCAAAATGTATTAACATTCTCCGCAGGTGATCTATAAACAGAAACAATGACAATAGTCAGACCTTTTGCTTTCAATTTTACACAACAGTACTCGAAATTCCTATCAATATTAGGTATGTTTACAGTGAACCATTCGTATATTATATTACATTTAGTGTATATAGAAACTCCTCTCCCTATCATATATAAATTATATTTACAAATAATATATGATGTTATTTTATCTGCTTTTAGCCAGTGTTCATTTATACATAATATGTCAGGAAACCTAAGTTCGTTTAATAGGATTTGAAATTCATTTAACTTTGAGCAAAGGTTGCGAATATTTAAATTAAAGTAAAAATATTTGATGTAGTATTTCCTGGTTTATATATGGTGCAGACGTGGTGTTAACAGGAATACTTCTAATTATTGGATCGCTTTGATGTCCATTGTCGTCCGCCATCTTCTTGAGTGATTTAACTTTGTGGTGTTAAAGATATCTAAGTCGCTCATGTTCTCCGGAAAACCAATTTTGAATGAGGAATATTTATCCCCCGATTCTTCTTCGATGGCTTCCATAGTGTATTGAGTTATGGCGTAGTTACTGTCACCAAATTGTTGTATCAAGTGAGAATTCAGTTCAGTTGTGTTGTAGCTAGTTATGAATCTATCAACATACAGCCACTTTCTTTTTAAAGGAGCATAGGTCACGTTATTAATTCCTTGTCCAATGTCGGTTTTGGGTTGTACGTGTATTTAAATGGTACACCTACACTGATACTAGTATTTTGATCAGGAATACTAATTTCAACAGCTGATTGATTTTTGTCATATATTTTTTAATAGGTTTAGGGGTCCTTTGTTTTTCATTGCATCTATTTTATGGTTAGTGTATTATTTTTGTTAAATATAGTATTCGATTCCAACACTAACTTCAAGAGCTCACAATGTTTTCTTTGAATTTCAGAGTTTTCGGTCAACTTTTTAATTATACGATCTTTGTGATCAAGTAGTAGTTCAAATGTTCTATTTCAGATCTTAGATCTGTTACTTTGTCGTCTAAATTTTTCTTAACTAGGTCAGATGTAACTTCTTTTTTAATCGACTGAGATAGTGGCATAGAATCACAACAAATAAATGTATTGTTATCAAGTCGTCTCATATGTTTACGCTTTTTGTTTTCGAAACAGCCTACATGAGCTATTCGCGTACCTTGTGGACACGTTAGTTTTTTGTTCTCATTGACAACTGCCGCTTTACAGAAGTCGCTTGCAAGCTGGTCCATCATAATTAGAACCAGAATTACAATAAAATAAAAACTAAATTGTTAGTGTTATCCCTGTTACTGGGTCAATATTAATGTGAATCAAAATTGAAAGACGTACTTCCCAGTATATTTTAATAATAATTTTATTTTCCTGTACTAGTTTCGGGTGTTTTGCCCATCTTCAGCATAAAAACGTCTATTTAATGTGTTATTATGTTTTGTTGGAACATCGGTCTATGTATTAGGTTATGCAAATGTTTGTGTTGTTAATCGTGTTTGTGTTATTTGTTATTATCGAGTATATATTTAATATTAGGTGTTTTAAAATGTTTTAATGTGTCAATCCTATATCACTAGCGATTGACACATTAAAACATTAAACAAGATTGTTTATTTAATCATAAAACCAAAATAAGAACAGCTTACAGATCAGGGATATACTAGTTGACATTCGAATCTTGTAAAGGTGTGTATGTTGGTCAAACTGGTCGTAATTTTAAGACTCGTTTAGAAGAACTTTTACACACTTTTTGGCAAAGCTTAATCGACAAGTCGTCTTTCGCTAAACATATGATTGAAAATAATCATTCTTTTGATGAGGATGGACTTTTGATTATTAATTTTGCCGAAAAGGGTCGAAAAATTAAAAAAAAGAGTATATTTTAAGAGAAATCATTGGATAATTACTTCATTGTAAAGAGAAAGGTATGCCATTAACGATGAAAACGATATCAGTCAAATGGCCGCCAGGACTACGTTTGCAGCACCATACCTTTTCATGAAATTTATCATGACCAATTCGCACATTTGCGGCTGTATGTCCTTGATAACTTCACGAATTCCATCTTTAAGGTCTTGAATCGATTGTGGAGCATTGGCATAGACCTTATCTTTCACGTGACAACAAAGGAAAAAGTCTAAAGGTGTTAAGTAGCAAGATCTCGGGGGCCTATTGTGATCATCTCTTTAGAAATAACACGGCTAGGAAACTTTTCTTGCATAATTACGATTTTTTCGTTGCTTGCGTGGCACGTAGCGCCGTCTTGTTGAAAATAAACGTCGTCCACATCAATATCTTCCAATTCAGGCCATAAAAAATCATTAATCATAGCTCGATAGCGCAATCTATTCACCGTAACAGTTGCACCAACCTCATTTTCGAATAAGTAAGGTCCAATCACACTGCCAGTCCAAAAACCGCACCACACAGTGACACGTTGAGGATAGAGAGGCTTTTCAATAAGCATTCTTGGATTTTGCGAGCCCCAAATGTGCCAATTCACGTAGCCTCCGAGGTGAAAATAGGCCTCATCACTACAGTTGATTTTTTCGATGAAAATCCGCATCATTTTGACGCATTTCAAGGACCCAATCAGTAAAGATACGACGTTGGTGGTGATCGACCCGCTTGAGTTCTTGTGTTATCTGAACATTAAAAGCCTTCAAACCTGTCTTTATGTGTTATGTATTATGTCCCAAGAGTTCAATTTTTTAATCCAGTTTTACTATTGCTAACCGAGAAGGTGATTCACGACGACCCAAAAGTGCTTTAGTTTGGCGAACTGTGACTGCAAAATTTTCACCAGTTCTGTAGTGAATTTTAACAATTTCAATGCGTTGTTGAAGCGTGTATCGTTGCATTTTTACTAATCGCGTAGTTTTTACTTGTCAAATATCAAAGATGACAGCTGTAAAAATGACAGCTGTCCAAATAGCGGGCTATTCAAAATGAAACCTCTTATTGAAAAACCCTTTACAAAACAAAGAGAAAATTGTGTTTAATTTATGGCTATAGTCTTTCTTGTCTGGTTTGGATATGAATACCACCTTGACTTTTTGGGGGACATATCTAAAACTATGCAAAGCCATCAGCTGCTATAGGTTCCACTCTTCATATAATTAGAAATGAGTAAACATTATCCATTTCTCGAGACTTAAGTGATGGGCCAGATTATCTTGGGTCCTGTTGTTATGTTGGAGGCTATGCTCCAACATCTTTTTATGAATCTCCTGTCGGTCTTCCATGTTTTTGCAGTCAGGAAAATGAATTTTATACATATATGTCACGCTCCTTTTTTATTATTCCAGGCTTGCGGCTTAATATGACTGAAATCATGTGAGCGCAGCTATTATTCAATGCCTGGCGATGCTAATCGCAATAAGTGCAAATTAAAGTATTTTGTGCTCTTATCGTTTTTTAGACACTTCACGAAATTAATCTTTAGACGCGTGTTTCGCTGTATCTTATTTGTTTATTCTTTCTATTTTCGACACATAAATAGCAATATATATAATTTTATAAAAGATGGTTTTTAGTAATTTAGATTGGGTATTTAGTTAATTTTATTAGTTTTAGTATATTTTATGTATAGATTTAGATTTTACTTTATTGTTATTATAAGGTTTTTATCATTCATTGAAATAATTAAAATAGGCACTATTCAAATTAATTATTCAAATGTTAAAAATTATAAGCTAAAAATAAACAAATATAAATAAATTAGTTTTTGCTACCAACTTAAATTATATTAGATAATTTAAATGCACAGTGATGCACATAATTGATGCTAGGACAGTGATCGATTAAATCGATAAATACATGCATTATACGAATTTGTTGTATCGCGATAATTATAATTTAATGGTGATAAATATCCACGCGATAATATGATTTGGTCCGATATTTTCTGTCTTTCACGCACATATTTATTCGGCGGCATAAATGAATTAATTGGAGCGGAGAATGCGTCAATGATGATTAAATCCGTCGACTCCCCACTCAAATTTAAATCCACCCACACCAGTGCCACCTCATTTAATCACCCTCGATGTTGTTTAGGAGCGATTTTGATTGCGGCATTATTTTTAAAACACCGATAATGTAGGTTTGGAATATTAATTTTATAATTAGCAATATTATTTTCTCATTTTGCATTAATAATGTGATTCTACTAATTGCATGTGATATAGTATATACATGTGATATAATGTAAAGCTAAATAATCTCTATTTTATGTGATATAAATATATAAAGTAAATATTATTTTATGCCATTTTCAAATAATTAAATTTTCTATTTTCATGAAATAAAATAATGAGTAAAATTTAAAAACAAAAAACAAAATGTTAAAAGATTTTTCAATAATGAGTTGCTCCGCCCCGATTTGTAATGAAAGCACTAATTTAAATAAATTTAAACGGCGTTACATGCTCAATCAAGTGATCTATAGCCTGTGGTATTGTGTCTTAAGCTTTTTGAAACCCTTGCTGGAGATCGTGTAAGTTATCTGGAGGGTGTGGTAAATTACCCAGTCACCTATCAATCGGATCCCATACGAGTTCAATGGGCTACAAATCAGGCGACCGAGCAGGCCACGGAAGGACGGAAATGTTAGCTTCAGGTGCGCTTATCTTGTTAGAAAATGGGATTTTCCGCGCCCTCAAGATATAGCATCTAGCACAATGTCAATATAGCCAGCTACGTTTAGGTTGCCATCAATGAAGACCAAGGGTGATCTGCTACCATAACATATTGAATCCTATGTAATCACTCGACAAATGAGGCTGCTAGACGGTAAAGTGGACCGTATGGACCAACATTTCAATTTCGTTTTACCATTTTCTCTAAAAATCCGGCCTGTGTTATGCCAATAATACTTTAAACCAAATTTACTTAGTTTATTTTACAGATAATTTATTATGTTCTCTCCAATTAGTTTCGATAATAAATAATTCTATTTTTACACGAACTAAAAGAAATTCCTTTAACAAAGCGCATAAACACCTGCGACAGTATCTTTAAAAATAATAAGAATAACCCATACTCACTGGTGATGAAATATATACTTACGACAACATCGTACGAAAACGATCATGGCGCAAGCCCGTTGGACAGGCTTCAACCACACCGAATGCAAATATTCATCAAACAAAGATTATGCCCAATGTGGGTTACGAAGGGATCGTGTATTTTGAGCTGCTACCACATAACCAAACCATAAATACGGCTGTGTACTGCCGCCAATTGGACAGATGAAATAAAACCATCAACGAAATCATAAGGATGTTGTGTTTCACAATGGTAACGTAATACCACAAATAAGTTTAGTGATCCGCAAAATGTTACTGGAGATTAAATGGGATTTAATGGACCATCCAACACACTCACAGGAATGTCCGCTCCATGACGATTGTTTGTTTCATTTTTTGCAAATGGCAAACAATACAATTCAGACAGAGGTACCAAAACACACTTGCTTTATTTTTTTAATGAGAAATGCCAGAAGTTCTTTGAGTGTGGTATCATGATGTTATCCGAAAGATCGCAGAATGTAATTGAAAAAAGTAAAAAACCGAAATGACAAGACCCAATCCAATACATGGTATGTAGAAAATAATGTTCCTAAAATATTCCAGATTATAGCATTTAAGATATGATTAAGAAATAGCTCTGTGAAAATAATAGAAATTTGTTTCTATTATTAAATTTCTATTATAAATAATAAACTTGATGTATCTCGACTTAAACAGTTATTGTAATTAAATAACATGGTTTACTTGTTCGAAGTCACTAGGAGAGCTAGTATACAAATTATTTATTTTAATTTTATAATATTAATATTTCAAGAATTGGTAAGATCTATTTAAATTACGATTTTTGATGGTAGTAGAGAAGATCTATTTGACCAAAAACCATTCCGTTCTTTTATTTTACTGTCTTTTCACAAACTGAATAGTCCCATATTTTAAGAATTAAGAACAATAATCTCTATATTCCAAACACCTCTTTTATCTACATTTCACAAAGTGTGAAATAAATATAATGCTAAATGTCCATTAAATATTTTAAAAATGTGCTTTTTAATATATGCATTCTTTCTATATGTTAGTTTTTTAAATTTAATTTGTCTATAAACTGGAGTTTTTTATCAGTTTAGTACAAAATTAAATAATATATCTCAATTCCCTTATCAATTTAGTTGGCAAAAACATATGTTCACATCTAAAATCATATGTACATCAGAACATTTATATTATCATCCAAATCTATAGAAGATGAATTAAAAATTATTTTCTCTTGACTCGTTGATTTAAAGCCAAAAATATAACCTCTGACAATAAAGTTTAGTGAATAGTCCTGTGAAATTAACGTAGATGAAATGTTAACGAAAGATACCTTACCTTACCTTACCTTTCCTTCGAAATAGTCACCTCCCATAACTACGCACCACTGAGATCTGCTATACATGTTCTGGAAACTTTTCAAGAAGTCTTCTTTTGGGATGGAGTTCACAAGCCTCTTTTTAAAGCGAGTCTAATTCGTGGGAATAGGAAGAAGTCTGGAGCATTGAGATCTGGTAAGTATGGATGTTCAATTTGCACTACCCTCTTTTTTTGAGAAACTGTTTGACGACATTGGCCGTGTGAGAGTGAACAAAAACCCATGAACCTGGCTGTGCGCAATAGGGTCGTACCATGCGTAGACGTTTCATGAAATAATAATAATAATTGTATTTGTTGAGTCCATGTTTATAACGAATAGAATTTTGAATAAATAGTCTGGGTTATGTTATGTACTTCTCGTTATTATTTATTGTATTCTTTTAAACTAGTTTCGGCAGTGTGCCATCTTCAGTAAAACTACAAGTATAATTATGATAAATACATGGTTTGAACATTTTAAAAATAAAGTAAATTATAAGTATGTTAATTCTAAATTAAAGTGTATTGTGAGCGTAGATTATAAATAAATAAATAAATAAAGATAAATCTAATTTTGGTAGACATCTATACATCCACAATCATTCATTCAATGATTCTAACAACATTAAACTATTGCATAAACTGAATAAAGGCAAACTAATGTCCCTATTAGAAATATATGAAATTGATAGATTCATACATACAAATCCACAACTCCAAAGCTTGAATGACCAAACACATACTCTTACTACCCCATTATACAAATACCTTAATCAACCATATTACCCACCCAACTCCCAAAATCCTAAAAAACAAGTACAACATAACACACAAACATAAAATTCAACACACACTTTATAATAACAAATTACCATTAAAATAGGTTCCCTACACTGGTAAATCCATCATTCTTTCTACGCATCTACATCCTCAGTTTATATTAATTCTACACATGTATACTAACCACACATAATATTCACACCTCTACATACCTTACCTAACAAATTAACAGTACCAACATATTTAAACACATTTACCTAATTCTACTAATAAAATTCAAATTTCCCTCTCACAACCCAACTAAAAAGTCATACCAACCATACAAATTACCAATTTTCTATAAATAATGTGTCAATTTATTCTATTCCACAACTTGCCGCCAAACACGCACATTTTTATCATACAGCTACTTTAATTATACTTTCACAAAACTACATAATCCAAACGGTAAGATAGAATAATAATAGTTTAATTCACACATTATTACACCCTATCATAATATACCCCTGATTGTACTTTTATTTTAGAACACTTATATTTTACTCAATACACGTGATACATAACCTAAAAATTCACAACCACATGGAAATTTTACCGGCAATGACATTAATTAATTCCTTCCAAAATTAAAACCATATATACAGATTAGACGTTTGTAAGTCATGTTTATGTTTATTATACATTATAATTTATTTAATCACTATGTACCAACTTATTTATTTCTAATCTACGCTCACAATACACTTTAATTTAGAATTAAAATACTTATAATTTACTTTATTTTTAAAATGTTCAAACCATGTATTTATCATAATTATACTTGTAGTTTTACTGAAGATGGCACACTGTCAAAACTAGTTTAAAAGAATACAATAAATAATAACGAGAAGTACAAAACATAACCCAGACTATTTATTCAATAATAATAATAATAATGCCTTGAATATCAAAAAAGGTGATGAGCATTGTTTTGATGGTGATTATTCTGCTCTGACCTTGCTTTTCCGTTTCGTTTCAGGGTCATACCTGAGATACCAGGACTAATCCTCAGTCACAATACAGTTCAAGTAGTTTGATGTCGCATCCGCCGTTTCGACAAAATATTATGAAGCGTCTAAACGTGCCTGCTTCTAATTGTCGTACAGATTCGCAGATAATCTGTAGTTCATCAATTAATTGAAATTTCCCGCTACCGGGGTTATCAGAAACACATCCCCGGTTTTCTCGAAAACGGGGGAACCACTCGTATATGCATTTCAAGGACATTCCTTGATCTTCATAAACGCATGAGTTTCTTTCGGTTTCTTGCCAAGCATAAACAGAAAATGAAAGATAAAAGATCAATTTAAAGTTAATCTTTTGTCTTTCATTTTTTGTTCTCAGTTAAGAACCAAAGCACTAAACAAGCACTTTGTAAAGCAAGTCTTACTCGTCGTAAAAACGACGCTAAGTTGAACAACGATGGAAGCAGAAGGTCAACACCTCTACTACGCAGGAGCAGCAATTTGTTTCGCCAGTGTTGCCAGATCGGCTGTTTTGACTTCATTCACCGAACTTTATTATCAGATGTTGAACAATACTTTTAGTCTTATCATCAACCAACACCTGTTTTTATGGCATGTCTAGATAATATCTGATAAGCTATAAATATAATCAACACTGAAACTCTATTGAAAAGCCAAAGCATGAATTATTATAAAAACAAATACTAAAAGTATGAAAATGATGGTAGCGACCGTTACTATGTGGTAGTTCATTTTAAAAAAAGGTTAAATGAAAATAATTTTTAAGTTTTTATACCACTATTTATTGTATAATATACACAAACAAAGTTTACAATATATTATCAATTTTGACACAACTATAGTTTCAACCTTTGCAGGTCATTATCAAGTATTGAATGAAGGAGAATACAGGGTGTTAACAATTTATAGGTGAGGTATGAATTTTTAATGAACCTAATTAGGACTGAGAAGATTTATTACAATGGATTAACTAAATATGATTAAGTGCGGTATTGTGGTGCAGGGCGGATTAAGGTGCGGTGTTTTCAGAAGATGTACATGTCATTATAACTGCTTAAATAATGGCGAAGAAATTAAATCCGTCTGCTCATTAAGCAGATTAGAATTAATATTCTTGCTTTGGCGGTATATCTCTAATGACTCCAAAAGATTAAGCCTTTGGCCTTTATTGCAAAAATGTAAAAGTTTTAAATTATCCATATGTAGAAATGAATGATTACACTCTAAAATATGATTTGAATAAGAACTTTTTGTATGCCTAAGTCTGAATGCTCTATAATGTTCATTGTATCTCTTTTCAAAACTCCTACCTGTCTGTCCTACATATGTGCTGTTACATTCGGAACATGAAATTTGGTATACTCCCGATTTTTTAATAGATTGAATTTTGTCTTTTGCGTTAAAAAGTATATTTGAAAGTTTCCTCGCTGGTCTAAATGCAATTTGATGATTTTGTTTTTTGAAAATATTTGATATTTTATTTGTTGAGCGTCCAAAATAAGTGAATGTTATAAATTTTGTATTCGTTCGGTCTAAAATATTAGAATAAAAATGAGCCCTGGTTGATTTGTACAGTTTTTTGTGAATTAAATTTTGAATAAGATTAACTGGGAAACCATTCTCCGTTGCTATTGATATAATTTTGTCTAGTTCTGTGGTTCTACTTGAATCAGATAGAGGGATTATGAATGCTCTATGTATCATCCAGTGAAATGCAGCTAATTTATGGGATAGAGGATGATTTGAATTATAAGGAATTGTAGAGTTGACGTTAGTAGGTTTTCTAAATATTTCAAATTTAATTGTATTATTCTGATGAATTAATGTTAGGTCCAAAAATTTGATTTTATTGTCGTTTTCTCTCTCTACTGTGAATTTTATTTTAGGGTGAACACTATTAATTAAGTTTAAAAATTGATCTAACTGGCGTGATGTACCAGTAAAGCATGCGATAACATCATCTACGTATCTAAACTAAAATGAAATGTATGCTTTTGTGAAATTTGAACTGAAAATTTTTTCCTCAATATTTGACATAAAAATTTCTGCTAATAAAGGTCTCGATTAACTTTATTTTATGGTTATTTTGTAGATTATTTGTTATTTAGGAGCTCATTATCTTAAATGTCCATTTGGGCTGTAGGGAATTTAGCAAACCACTTATGAATGGTTGCTTCTGCAGGAGCAGAGTCCAGATAAAACTTGTCAAGCTAAGTATTTATTCTAGCACTATTTCTCCCATTAAAAAAACAGTGATCATTAATATACGAAATTTCTTTTTATACATTTTTTAATAACATAAGTCAAAATTCTATAAATGCGAACAAATTGTCCGATCGCTGTCAAATTTTAACACGTATCCTTTGAAGGTTAGTTTACACTGAAAATTATATGGAATAAATCCAGTGGTGCCCTCTCTTAGAAACGATTCGATCGATTTAGCCGAACTGTTATTTTATCATCTTGATCATTGGCAAGATTTTGTGTTCTGATTCTAATATAATCCACGTTAACCTTGTTTTTCACTTTTCCAGCAATTTAATATTTTTGGTATAATTAATTGAATAAGGTAAGATTGTGGAAATTCAGTGATTTAAAAAATATATGAACTGGCTTAGATAGAGAATATACACATCTCTTTAAAAATATACAGATATGACATCAGTAAGATTAACATTGAAGCAATTTAAATTTACAATTTTATTTTATTTTATATTGGATCTCTAAAAAGGTTGCTCGAAAAGTTAAAACGTGAGAAAAAGAAATTAGAAAAAGTGTTTGGCAAATAGGTCAATACTGTGAGGCAAATAGGTCAATACTGTGAGGTATTTCATTACTTATTTACTGCTTATAAGGGACTTGTCGCTATACTTAGAAATACTGCAGCAAATCGACCCGGCCCACCTGTCCAGACAGACGGACATCATTTCCAAGAGGCTAGAATTTTAAATACCGTTTAAGGTGTTGATTGAGGACCTCAAAACGCCTTTGATGAAAGTCAAGGAGTTTGGTCGAATAGGTTTGAGCCTATAGCCAGGACTTACGGACTGTCTGGGAATGTCGACGATCCCTCTCGCAACAGGCCCCGAGGCAGGGGTATATTAAAGGCAATGAAGTGGCAGATGCAAATGCCACTCCTATAGGACCAGAGCCATTGTGCGGACTTCCCATGGCGCACAGAAGAGAGGTGGTGCAAAAATGGAAAGAGGAAAGTAGACGCAAGTACTGGAATAATGTCCCAGGCTTACGTCAATCAAAATGACTTATCAAACTCGATCACAGCCATAAAGTACTTGAACTCATAAGGTACGAGCTGAGAACATTCACCGGACTCTTGTCAGGGCATTGTTCTCTACGGTACCATTAGTGGAAAATGGGAAAACAGGAAAGTGGAAACTGCAGGCTATGTGATTCGGCAGATGAAACGACTGAGCACATACTATTCATCTGTGTCACAAGCGTTTTCACACTTCGGCAGGGACCGAATGAAGAAGTAAGCAGCACCACCCCCAAGAAAGATACCAGATTCATGGAGAACGGTGGACTGCTTAAGAAGTGATTCGTTAAGGGTAGAACAATAGATCTGTTAGATCACCGCTTACAAGAGGCAATGGACGGTTGTTAAAAGAAGTTGTCAGGACGACTATCGGGTAGCTTTTATTCCATTTACACAATACATTCTCTCTCGATTGCTCCCAAATCGCATTTGGAATATTGTAGTCTACAAATAATTGAATTACTGTAAAAATTTAAACATTTTTTTTGAATTTAGATATATTTCATGCATTTGGTATATATATATATATATGTATCCATCTATATATCACGATTACATTGGGTGAAAAGAATTGAGCCACAGTCCAGTAGAGGTCCTAAATCGATATGTATATAATTACAGAAATGACAAGGAGAGTTGCCGGATTTTTACTTGTTTGCTAAAGCCAGAAATGTTTGTATTAAGACAATATAATGATGGAAAATATTTATATAGGGTGTTTCTGTGACTCGGTGAATAAAATTAACCACATATACAAGAGTAAAAATGATGACGATTCGAAAAAAATATTTTAAGAGTCTTCAAATGACCAAATACAGGCTATCAAAGTTAAGAAATTTTAACCCGTTTTTCTAAATATTTTCAACACCGTTCGTGGTAGAGAGCTACAATATAGCACAGCCTAAACTAACATCCTTTCTTAGGTAATTTGTCACTTCGATTGGACCGCGGGAACCATGCAATACAGGGTGTTCTTAAAATATGTTTGCTCAGAACTTTTTTGTTTACTCATAAATCTTCATTTATTCTTCCAAATATTAATACAGCCAAATTGCCAAAAATGGATTGCGTATTTGTGGAAGAAAGATTATTGGATGATAGCGGCAATTTTCAAGTTTAGGGATGAAAACTCTGTGCCCTTTTCCAGTCAGTAGGGAAGTATCAGATATAAAATACAATACAGAAAGTAACTAACATAAATAAGTTAAATAAGAAATGAATAATGATTTAATTTTTAATAATAGTATGTCTTTATTCTCAAAATAATATACACGAAATAACCGTACATTATAAAGAATAACGTCAGAAATAGAAACATAATAACATATTGTTTTTACATACTATAAAACTAATGTGAGAAATGAAACATGCTTTTGTAATTACAAATCAGAAATTTTATACAACTCTTTATCAATTAAAAATAAATACAGTTTGCGTTTAAATAAACTTATTTTTTTTGTTTCTTGCAAATCACTATGCAACTTATTAAAGAGCTTTAAGCCGTTGTAAGCAGGAGATTTTTCCGATAAAGTCAGTCGATGGAGAGGAGAGACGTATCGCTTGATATTACGGGTGTTATAACTGTGATCGTGACCATATTGAGTGAATTTTGATTTGTGTTTAAAGTTAAATAAAAGTATTACATAAACGTAGAGGTTATAGAAAGTTAAGATGCCTGTATTTTTAAAGTGTCCTCTGCACGATTCATTGTAATTTAATGCAAGCATAATTCTTAGAGCTCTTTTTTGTAAAATAAATAGCATTTGTGTTGCTACACTATTTCCATAAAAAATGATACCATACCTAAGCAAGGATTCAAAGTTGGCTTTATATACCATAATAAGGGACTTGTGGTTAATTAGCGGTTTTAAAATCCGTAAAGCATAACAAACAGAATTTAATTTCAAGCTCAATTATTGGATTGATAAGGCTGTTACTTGGCGAAACTCCATTATGAACTTATAATGAAAAAACACGATCGTTTTGAGTTTAGCTTTATTTTGTAGATACTGCTACAATTGTTTCACCACACAGTATTCATTATTAATCTGCCTAATGAAGCCACTGTGTGGTGAAACAATTGTAGCAGTATCTACAAAATAAAGCTAAACTCAAAACGATCGTGTTTTTTCATTATAAGTTCAAGCTCAATTCTTTGCAGTGACGTTTCCAATTTAATTTATTGTCCATGAAGACTCCTAATATTCTAAATTCTGATTCTAATTGTACATTATCATTTCCCAATATTATATTAGATATTTTAGGAAACTTTGTATGAAATTGCATGATTTTGGTTTTGTTGTTATTTAAAATTAATATGTTATCTGACATCCATTTTTGAGTAACTGAGTAAATATAATTTGCCTTTATTAATACATTCTCAACATTAGTGCTTACAACTAATAGGTTTGAATCATCTGCATACATTTGAATGAGGCCTGTATTTTTGAAAATAAGTTTTGGAAAGTCATTCACATATACAATAAATAACAAAGGGCCCAGGATACTTCCCTGCGGCACACCGATGTTTGTTTTTTCTGTAGATGATTACTTATTATTTATGAACAATTTTTGACAACGATCACGAAGAAAAGACCTTAATAAGATATTATGGTTCATTGTGTCAAATGCCTTGGAGAGATCCAGAAATATGCCTAAGGGAATTTCAGCTCTCTCCAAGGCATCTACAACACATTCCAAATACTCATAGATAGCCGTTTGAGTCAATTTCTTTTTAAGAAAGCCGTGCTGAGCGTTATCAAGAAGATTATTTGCGTTAAAAAAGTCTACAATTCTATTTGCAAGGACTTTTTCTAAAACTTTGGAGAAAACACTAAGTAATTTGATTCGCCTATAATTATCTGGATTCGTTAGATCGCCTTTTTTATGTATTGAAATTATTAGTCCCAATTTTAGGCAGTTAGAAAAATTACCTGTTTCTAGAGATTTATTTACCAGATGTGTTAAGGAAAGTACAAGTTCGTTTATTGCACTTTTTAAAAGTTTTGAATTTACTTCATCATATCCACAACTGTTTTTATTCGCCATGGCAATAATAATATCAAATATTTCATTTGGTGAAAGTCGTTTAAGAAATAGCGTTTTGGGGTTTCTGGCAATATTAATATTTGGTTGGTTGTTGGCCATGTTTTTGGTAAGGTTAATTGAAACATAAGTAAAATATTTGTTAAATTTTTCTAATTGGCCTTCCACTATCCCACCAAGAGACCGTCCAGATTTACCAAGGACTTTATTTATAATAGACCAGCTGGTCTTCATTTTGTTATCACTCCTTAATAAAGTCTGTTCGATCTTATTTCGCTTGTTGAATAGCATGTTATATTTTTTTATTTAATTTATTATATTCATCTTTTGCCCCATCGTTAAAATGTTTCAAAACTTGTAAACAGTCAAGCATTTCTTTGCACGATGAAATCTCTGGAGTTCTTAATGCATTATGGACTCGTTTACGCATATAATTTATGGTTACTTTAGGGCAGCTATTATTTAAACTATTGCCAATAATTTGCATGAATGTGTTCAAACTGCTCTCTACATTGGCCTTTGTGTACATTTCTTCCCAAATAGTATCATCTTTCAATAATCGTCGAAAGGTAGTTACATTATTTAAATTAAATATTCTCTTTGTGACACTAGTCGACTTAGATAAATTTGTATTTACAGAAAATGTTAATTTTTGGGCGAGATGATCCGACAAGTGTGTCTCAAAAACAGATGTTTCATAATCTGTTTCCAGATCAGTTATAATATTGTCTATTACTGATGCGTTTACATGTGTAATTCGCGTAGGAATTGCAATTGTAGCTGTGGCATTAAAAGATTTTAGGATATTTGTGAATTCATAAGATTCAGGTGATGATCCGCTGAAATCTATATTAAAATCCCCTGCTCATGAAATAAGTTGATTTAGCGATAGTTAATATATTTAAAAATTTGTCTAGCTTTACAAAAAAATTATTATAGTTAATATTTGGCGCTCTATAAATTACTACGCACACGCACTTCAAATAACCATTTTTCACTTCTACTGCAGCACATTCAAAGTTATCACACTCCGCTAGATTGTTGATATCATTTCTCGTGATGAATATAGTAGCTAGTTTGAAGTTTTGAATGCTGAGATTTTTAAAGTTATTTTCATTCTGCCAGTGTTCTGTTATAGCTAATAGTTTACAGTTTCCATGATTTGTAAGCAACGCCTCTAGTTTTAAAATTTTATTATAAAGTGATCTGATGTTTAGGTGAATCAGTGAAATTTGTTGTTTTGATATTACAGGTGATACTGTAAGGATCTCGTTGTTTATGTTGGTTGGATAGTTACCTTCTTCTGACGAAAAAAATTAAAACGTCTGACGGAAATTCCCGATGGCCATAAATCAGGCTTAATTAATTTGTCTAATAGATCAAAGTCAGCTTCCACCTTAAATGCTGACGTTGAGCTGTTTTCAACAGTAGCTAATTTCTCAACTTGAAATTGGCGAGAAGGAAATCTTTTCTCCAAAAATGCCTCTACTTGTTCAGAGGTGGCATTAATTTTGGTGCGTCCTACATGAAGCCAAGCTTTTTGAGTTGTTGCGCTAAAATTATCAATATCCCATGAGGCTTTACCTCTTATAGTTTTCTTTATATAACTATTTTTGGGCTTTGCAGCAGTGTCATTATTCAACGAGATTGGTTCTTCAGGTCGCTTTCGGCGTGGTTTGCGAACAGCATCAGACCATTTAACCGTCGGAGCAGCAGGCGGTCGGCTGGGCAACGTTTTGTTCCTCCGCGGTTTCAAGTACGTCATTATTTATTATTGGGACATCGATGTTGGTTTTGTTGCCTACGACTGATTTGTAAGTCGCACTGGCGTTGGCTGTTAATTCGCTATAATTGGTGTCACCTATTTTAGCAGTTTTATTATACACACTTTTTGGATCAAAGTACATTTTTAATTCACTATTCTCCTTTTCGAGATTCCTTACTTTTTCAATTAGCAATTGGTTTGATAGTTTAAGCTCAGTTATTAAGTCGGTATAGGCAATGAATAAGTGGTTCGCATACTCACAGTTTTGTCGAGTATGCCCAACTGCATTGTTTACATCCACGCTCGGGACTGTTGCTTGTAGGTTAGGTTCTGTTAACGGCAGGTTGCAGCAGGCTTTTACACAATCCACGCAGATGGTGTGGTAATAAGACTTGCACTGGGAACACTGTTCACCTGATTTGGCCCTCGTACCACAGACACATCGTTTTGGCGTGTTTCTTAAGCAGCGTGTTACTTTCGGCGTTGGACATATTCTTATGATAATTTAATTAACCTTATCTGTTTAAGGCGCCTTTTAAATAAACTAAACGGTATACCTACAAAATCTACTTCATTACAAATATTGTTCGCGACACGTGCTAACCTAGACAAAGGACAATTTAAGCCACATGTAGTCCTACAAAAATAGTTGTGCAGAAATTGCTGGCTACGTACTAACCTCAATAAAATTATCAACAATTTTGTACAGAAAGCACATATCTATTTCTATTCCGCGTCGGTATAACGAAGTTATACAATAATCAAATTGAGATCATACAAGAGTGTTGTATACAATAGTGAATGTGCGTATATTATTTATGTCAGCCGACATACGCTTTATAAATCCTAGGGCCTTATTCGCCTTATTAACCACATAGTCAATGTGAGAACTAAATGAGAGTTTGCAATACAGGAAAACGTCAAGGTCTTTTACTAAGTTAACTTTTTAAGGCTACAGTTGTTTAGGGTGTATTGAAACTTTAATGGTTTTACAATGCGAAAAAGATATGTAATAGAACTTGTCAATATTTAGCTTCAGGTCATTTGAAAGGCACCAGTAATGAGCCTAGGTTAGACCCTTGTGGAACACCAGACGTTGCGATGTAAGATTGCTTTCTCTCAGAGAGATATGTTGAAAACCAACTTAATAGTGGATTACACAGACTATAACACTGCAATTGTTTAACAAGAATAGAGTGATTAGCGGAGTCAAATGTTTTGCTGAAATCCGTATAAATAGCATGGACTTCAGCATTGTTTTCTAGAGCTACATGTATATAATCTGTGTAAATAAATAAATAAGTTAAAGTGGACCTGGTAGCAAAGAAGCCTTGTTGAGAATCGACAATAACTGTGCGAAATACTTCTAACGACGGCTGATAGACTTTCTCAAATAGTTTCGCCATCGAGCATAAAATTGAGATTGGCCTGTAATTCTCGACCTTTGACTTTGACTTTGACTTATGGATAGCTATGACATACGATTCTTTCCACAGGTTAGGAAATACGCCCATATTCAACAACAGCGGAAATATAAAATGTAAAGGATTTGTTAGAGTCTCATGACAATTACGTATAAATATTAGTGGAACATTATTCGGACCAACACTGCTAGTGGGATTCATTGAAAACCGTGCACTGGAGATATTATCTAGTGAAATTGGAACATTACTTAAATTGATAAGAGTATGAGGATCAAATGAAAAAAATCAAAAATGTGAAAAATAATCAGCGAACAAAGTAGCCATGCCTAGGCCAGTTGATATAATTTTGGTACCATATGCAATCGATACAGGAATACCATGACTTTTATTTTTATTATGTACGTAAAACCAAAAGGATTTCATGTTATGTGGAATTGACAATTCACATATTTTGTAACTTTGACTAACTGAATTGCATGTTTTGAGACCCATAAAGGGAACGAAGTACTTTTGGTCGTTATTTTAGGCACACACAAATCTATCGCAAAATATATGACGTCATAAAAGATAGATACAATAGTATTCACATTAGATGAAATTCCAAGAAAGGACCAATCTAAATTACTCAGAAAATTATTAATTTGTTGTAATCTGCACGCCTAAAATCATATTATAAACTATTACATTCATCAATAACATTAACATGAGCTACAGGTATATTCAGACGAAGGGATGGATGATAAATATCACATTTGATAATTGGCGTGCACTCACTAACTGAAATATTATCATAGTTCGAATAACACAAGTCCAGCATCACATTAAATTGATTGCTAACTGCATTAAATTGATTTAGACCTAGAGTACTACTTAATGCATCCGAGAGTACTATTTCTGAAGGTAGTGTAAGAATAGTCGGAAGAAGCCCAATACAATCTCAATCGGACACCCATTTTATATGACGTAAATTAAAATCTCCAATAATGATCATCTCACTAGATGGGGGGCTTCTCATGATATTCTTGATGGTCTTGAAATGCTGGTTATAAATATCAATATTTGAATTAGGAGGAAGGTAGCAACAGCAAATAATAAAAAAAATCTTATTTACAGAAATTTCAATTGAATTATTGGTTTATAATTGACGCGATTGCAGATCCTTCCTAACACTATTCAGGACACCGCCGCCTATAGTCCCTATAGTCCTATTGCTGTTAAGCGATGACCTATCCATACGATAAACAATGTATCGATTATTAAATAATCTGCATCCATGATGTCCGGATAAAGCTATGTTTCACTGAGTGCAATAAGGTCCAAATCTTCACACAAACAGGAACAGTAAACATTTCTCAGTTTAGTTCTCAGACTTACGTTCTGGTAATAAAGTGTGAGGTCAGATAATACATGTTTATTTAATTTAGAATTACCAGACGAATATATTAGTTTACTTCATAAGTAACAATTTGGGGATTACCACAAACATAATTAATTGTTATGTTATTTTCACTGTTTTTAATTCTCATAGATAATTGTTATTGGAGAAATTTATGATAGTAGCATTAATATATTGTATTTTTTCAAATATAAAACATTAGCTAAGCATAGTTAATTGAATGTGGGTGTTTGCGTGATACGATTGTTCTATTTTATATTTAAATATGGAAAAATTTTTTGGTTACAATGGGATACTTAATTATTACAATACTTAGTTTCTGGAATTCACATCATAAATCAATCTTTTCGATCATATATAGAAGCAGTAGATAACATATAAGAGAAAATGCGTTTTAAAAGTAAAAGTATTTAATTAATATAAGATGCCTAAATGATATACTCATGAGGCCATACAAAATAATAATTTGATTATTTGGACTATAAAATCAGATAATAGAGATATAATTCAAACCCAGGTTAGAATGGAACTTAAGGGTAAGTTATAAAATATGATTTTATTATATCAAATATAAGCCAGCTTGTTGTCCCGATATATTAATTTGTTTAATTAATACATTCATAGTTTATACATTAATCACATCGTGAATATACTAATATTTGAAAATCATTTAAAATACATCCCTTGTTGATACTGAAAATTCTAACTTGTAGCGCACTTAAAGTGCTACTTCAAAACTCAATAAATTATATTTTATCATAAATTCAAATATTTATTATCAATATTAAAGGTTAATAGGTATTAAATAGATTTGGTCAGATAAGTTTAAATGCAAAAAAAAAGATTTCTAGTACTTAATGCTTCATTTATTCTCGACAGAGGACAACTTTTAAAAGCGCAAAGTAATTATATTTAATACCCCAAACAAGCACATAGCAGTAAAATATGACAGGGATTTGTCAACTCTGTGCACCAATTTGTCGAAACACAAATAAAGTTAATAACCCGCATTTCATCCCTTTTCTCCGCTTTATTGTCCACATGCCACTGTGCGGAATTATTTCCTGTCCTCCCTATAAACAGAAATATTTCTCCAGATTTTTTTGTTATATATGAGGGAGTATTACAGTATTACTGAAATAGTCCATTTTATTAGAGTATATACCTAAAATTAAAGTAATGGTGAGAAATATTTCATTTAACTTTTAAAATACCTTAAATATTTTATTATAAGGAATTGATTTTGATGGATGTCATTAAAATCCGGTAGTGGGCTCATACTGGTCGAACTTTTGAAAGCGAGAGTGCAGCATGGTTAGTTCGCGTCAGCAATTGTATGGATGACCGGTACCATTTGCTAATGGGATACAATTAATAACGCTCTACAGTGACGGGAGTGATTCTTTAAAGTAGCAAGATTATTTACATAAATATACATACACAAAATACAACATAAGGACAACGTGGTCGATGACCAAACACTACTACTATTTAATCACATTTTTCTCTAATTAAATTTAAAAGAAGCAGTTACAGCTATTATATTCTTATATTTTTTGTGTTTTTTTGATGTTCTATCATTTAATATTTAATTCAACACTATAGGTCTAAAAATATTTAACATACATAAGCAGTTCTTAATGATATTTATTGGTCATAAGAAGATCCAGCTATGCTAGTTATGTATTTATAAGTCTCTTAAATTGCGGTTGCAACAGCCAAGATGACTTAACACTCTTCAGAATTCACCCTAAAAGTAGCGGAATCCCAAGAAGTTAGCACCACCAGCAAACGCTTGGTTTAAAAGTCCTAAACTTAACAACATATTCAGTGATTTGCACTCGTCCAATCAAAGTTAGAGTTAATAGTAGTTAAAAATATATCCTTTCTTTACAGTTTTTTATTTTAAATTAAAAAACTAAAAAATGTAAAACAAAAACTGAAGAAAGGATATATTTTTTTTTAGTTAATTAACTATTGAAAATGAACACGTCGTGTTCGAAATGTACATATAGTGTAAAATATAAACTGTGAAGAAGGATATATTTTTAACTACTATTAATTACTACTCTTCACGTACTCGAATATTTAATCAGAAATAACTCTACCACTTTCTGGAGCAATTGCCCTTGCCAGAGATGTGCCATAGCTATATAATAACATAAGTCATTTATACATAGTAAAATATTCATGCGATAATAAACTGTTTGACCTGAATGTGAAAAATATAACTATATTGATTTATAACTTATGAAATGAATGTATAGCTTTAGCAACATCATTTTATAATAAATGCATTGTATACATCAAGAAATGTGGCTTCTCCTAGATTGTTGAAAGCTTCAAGGCATTTTTCGATAAATACCATAGTTGCAGTGGTTGTTCATCGGAAATATCTAAAGCCATATTGGCTGAATGATAAAATATTTGATCTAATAATATAATATAAAATTTGAAGTTGCAACAGGTGTTCAAAAATTTTGTACATTATCCTTTTTAAGCCTTTTTCAAAAACGGACACTTCAATTGCCATTCGTTTAAGTTTATTGTAACGTTCCACAATCCCGATTCCAAATCAGAAAAGTCACACACTGTAGAGTAGTGAGGGTATAATGATATCCGGTTGGATAATCCAGTCGGAGATCGTAGAGCAGAAGTTATTGCCCAAGCAAAACATGCCTGGTCGTTGTTTGGTACATTTAACATATTTTAATCGACATTAAGTCACTGCAAAGTAAAAGGACTTTAGAGGTTTACTTGTTAAATATATTTTAAAATGATAACAAAACAATCCTTATTTTGGATTGTTAATAATTGATTGCAATGACTTGACCAATCCAGATTTTCATCAATGAGTAAGCCAAGCAGTTTTGTGGAACTTGTTGGTGATAATATATTCTGATCAAGACGGCTAAAATTTTTTCTATTAAAACGGATGAGAACTGTTTTTAGTAATATGTCTATTATGCCGAAACCAGGATGATAATTGTTCTAAAATAAAGTTGCAGTGGTTTTCTAATCGAGAGTTTGATAATTGACTTAAAATGGTTGAGGCATAATCTGCGAACATGTATACATCTTCATAAATGTGATGAATAATATCGTTTATATGCAATCTAGTTGTAAATAGAGTTGGACCTAGTATTGACCCTCGAGGGACACCTATGTATATTATATTCATATTTGAAAAATATTCTTGAGTATTCAGTTAGATTTTTATACTTAACACTTTGCCAGTTGTTTGTAATATATGATTGAAACCAATTATGGGCTACACCACGTATACTATAATTGTACAGTTTATCTAACAATATATTAACATCTACACAATCAAATGCTGGACTGAGATTAATAAATATTCAAATTATGTACTGGCCAGAGTCTTAGTAGTCAGTTATTGTTTTATGAAACAAATATAATGCTGTTGATATAGAGCATTTTTAGAAACGCCGTGTTCTGGAAATGTAAAATATTAAATTTTTTGTTAAGTAACTTTCTAATCTATATTGCATGCCGAGTTCAAATTTAAAAGAAAAATGAGGCTAGAGATACCGGCCAATTGTTCTTAACATTTTGATGGTCACCATTTTTATAAATGAGATCTATTACAGATTTTTTTAATAAAATAAGGTCTTCAAATATTGAAACTAAATATACCAGAAATGATGAATATTACCATAGTGGCTACAATCGCTTGATGTACATCATCTCCATCTGATCAGAGTAAAAGGTCGAGTGGAAAAATACATAAAACCGTAAACTCCGCCTTCAAGATTTATGCACCAAATTTTGAAGTGATTTAATTTTTATGTATGTATGTTTGTGTAAATTTTTTAGTAAATGACTAAATAAATAACTTTTCCTTAGTAGTTATTTCATTATGAATAAGAGAGATATTTTAAGATGAAATGTTTTTGTTTGTAATTTAATTGATGCTGTGCCAATATCTTTAGCAATACTGTTAGAATTTAATATTTTATTTTGATAGTAGCGACCGGAGCAATGCGAACAACACCCACTGCAGCAATGGAAGCAATGCTCTGCCTTCCACTTCCCGACCTTTACGTAGAGGAGATGGCCACGGCGGCAGCACTGCGCCTAAACTAAGTTGGACTCTGGTACAAAGGAGGCAGGGCTGGCAGACACTGTCACCTTTTAAAGGAGGCTGTTAAAAAGACACCCCTCCTTGGAAGGAAGACAGACAATTTGCCACCCTGCTACGTCTTCAATAGACCCTATAATGTATCGATAAAAAGAGGAACCGGGAGTGTAGAGGATGGGGAAACCATCCGAATTTACACCGATGGTTCTAAAACCAAAAGAGGATCCGGGGCGGGAATTTACTCGCAACAAATGGACCTCTCATTAGCTATACCCCTAGAGAAGCACACAACTACTCTGCAAGCAGAGATCGTTGGCATCATCCAAGGGGCGAAAGAAATCCTACACCGAGACATCCGTTATAGGAACATCCAAATCCTTACATACAGTAGGGCAGCAATACTAGCAGTGAGTAGTCACAAGATCACCTCAACACTAGTAAAAGAATGTCACAACACCCTTAATCTCAAACAGAATACTCTCAAGATGCTAAAACAACATTGGGAAAACACCTCAGGCTGCTGACAGGCCAAGGAAGCAATACGCTCACCCAATCTGAAAACAGCTGAATATTATTTGCGACTATCCCGGGGGAATCTGCGTCTTATCACAGGTATCCTTACGGGTCACTATCAGCTAAGGAAACACTTGTTTACTATGGGACTGGTGGAAACCCCCATATGTAGAGCATGTGAAGAAGAGGACGAGACAATGGAACATGTCTTAACCACCTGCCCGGCTCTCGCCCACCTTAGAGAGTCCATGCTAGGGGAGCTCGGGCCGAACATGGCCAACATAAGGGATAACCCTCCAAGCGTTGTGCTGTCCTTTGCTCGCCACCTTGGGTGGCTAAATGAGTGATAGAACAACGCAGGGCTGTCCCAGTCAGGGGGGCACAACGGGCCTAGTGAGGCTTTGGTCAATGATTTGATCACCCTTGGCAAACTCAATCCAGATCCCAGATCCAGTAATTTTTTTGAGTTTGCAATTAAATTGTTGTAAGTTTTCTTTGTTACCTTGTGACACGTTTTCAATTCTGGGTAACGTTTTTGCAAGAAGAATATTTAGAAGAAATGAGCTCCGCCCAGGTCTCTTCAATTTAAATTATAGTAATAATACGAAAAGAAAGCAAACAATAAACAATGTATACAGATCGTATAAATTGCGGAATGGTGTTTTAATATTTATTTTTACCCAGAATTTATTAGAAAGCTGTGTTTTAACGCAAAGTGGAAAATGTTTATTATAAGTGTAAATATATGTGTCATGAAATTTACGATTAAATTTGTTTTCCGTGTAAACGTTTGTCCACTTTTCACGTTTCAGTTTATTTATAAAACGTTCTCTATTTATTGAATTGAGTTTTCTATGCATACTTTTATGTTTGTCCGAAATAGCGTTTCGTGATCATAAATTACATTATCGACAGTGAGTACATTATTTCAGTATAAGTTTGGGTAGATATGATCTAAAAAATTTGATGTAGTTATTGTGCAGCGAGTATTATAATATCATTATTTATTTTATCAGATTTTAGGTTAGTAGTAATTTTTTTAATGCAAGATGTCTTATTTTAAAATTACCTCCTCTAGCCCTGTAGCATGTTAGGATGTAATTAATATCTTTGCTTAAATGCCATATGAGTTTGCATATTTCTATGACGTTATCCAGGCACTAAGATCGGTGATTTATAGATCAGGTCTGTGCCATATTGCAACAACATGACCTTGCCTGCAATATTCTAAACCTAAAATATATTAACTAAAAGTTATAGAGTTTTTCTTGTAAATCCACGTTTTAGATAGACAGATAAATTTAAGATTTTAATCTCCATAGTCGAGTTGGATTTGATTAATTTTAGTAGTAGTAGTGGTCCTTCCGCCGTGTGTTACTTGTGAATTTGTGTGTGTGTGTATGTAAATGAGCATGTTACTTTACCGTCACATTAAAGCACCATTAATTGTTTCCCAATGGTGAATGGTACCCATCCAGATGCTGACCCGAACTAACGCTGCTGCATTTTCAGTAACGTTAATTCGGCCGCAACCGCATGCGCATGATTAATTTTATTTTCACTTAATGAACGTATATTGAGCAGGAACATATCATAGCTTACAGCTTTTACTATTTGATTTGAGTTGAGTTTAGAGGTCTTTGAAAATGTTAGTCTTGGCTGTGAATTGTTCGTTTGGTAAAAATATATTTACGAATTTATTCATAGGCCATAACTCAAGATTAATAACATAATTGAATAATTCCTAAGTTACACCAATTTTAACATATTTCTAAATTTTGGTTCAAGTTATTCCACGATGAAATGTTCATAAAATATATTGTTTATAAAATGTATGTTTTGATTGATATGGTCACATATTTAAAGTAAAGGAAATTGGTCTTTCTTCTATTCTTTACGTCTGTCCATTTTTGATTTTTAATAGGAAGTTGCTGCGGCTCCATCTCTCATGTTGATTTTTTAATTCTTGGTGCTGATTGGGTTACCGGCTTTCAAACAACTACAGATCCCCTTAATTTGTTATATTTAATCCAATGCAGGTTTCTGTTTCTTTAGAAAAATTTTAATATTTTTGTCGTCTTGTTTATTTTTATTTAAGTTTTGGTTATGTTCTAAATATTTTAACTACTTATCTTTTTCTTTGATAAGATGTTCTTGATGTTTAGGGTTTTCCAATAAAAGGTTTCATTTTGATATTTAAAAAGAATGAGTATATTTTAAGAGAAAACAATGGATATTTATTTCATTGTAAAGAGTAAGGTATGCCATTAACGATGGAAAACGATCAGCCAAATGGCCGCCACGACTACGGTTGCAGCATCTTATCCTTTTCATGAAATTTTCCATGACCATTTCGCACATTTGCGGCTGTACGTCCTTGATAACTTTACGAATTCCATCTGTAAGGTCTTGAAAAAAAGTCTAAAGGTGTTAAGTCACAAGATCTCGGGAGCCAATTGTGATCACCTCTTTGCGAAATAACAAGGCCAGGAAACTGGCAAAATAGCGATTGTGTCGTTGCTTGTGTGGCACGTAGCGCCGTCTTGTTAAAAATAAACGTGGTCCACATCAATATGTTCCAATTCAGGCCATAAAAAATCATTAATCATAGCTTGATAGCGCAATTCATTCACCATACCAGTTGCACCAGCCTCATTTTCGAATCAGTAAGGTCCAAGCACACCGCCAGCCCAAAAACGGCACCAAACAGCTGAGGATGAAGAGGCTTTTCAAAAAGCATTCTTAGATTTTCCGAGCCCCAAATGCGGCAATTCTGCTTATTCGCGTAGCCTCTGAGGTGAAAATGGGCCTCACCACTTAAGATTATTTTTCCATAAAAATCTCGATCATTTTGATGCATTTCAAGGACCCAATGAGCAAAGTTAAGACGTTGCTGGTGATTAACCGGCTTGAGTTCTTGTGTTAATTGAACTTTAAAAGCCTTCAAACCTAAGTCTTTATGCAAAATACGGTGTAATGTCGTTTTTGGAATGTCTAATTCCAAAGATCGACGAGGAATCGACAAACCTGGGTTTTTGTTAACACTATTGACTACAACAGAAATATTCTCAATTGTTCTTGAGTGACGCACACGGTTTCGATTCTTCACATTACTAAGTTGTCCCAACGGCTCAATTTTTTTAACCAGTTTTACTATTGCTGGCCGAGAAGGTGCTTCACGACGACCCAAAAGTGTTTTAGTTTAGCGAACCGTGACTGCAAAATTTTTACATTTTTTCATTTCTGTAGTGAATTTTCAATGCATTGTTGAAGCATGTATCGTTGCATTTTTACTAATGGCGTAGTTTTTACTTGTGAAAAGACAAAAGAAGCCAGCTACGAAAGTGACAGCTGCCCATATAGTGGGCTATTCAAAATGTAACCTCTTATTGGAAAACCCTTTAGAACCTTTTTTTAATAACCTCCAACTTTTTGCGTAACTTGATTACAATCTGAACAGTAATGCATTGGAGCTTTTCACAGCGAAAGCATGCTGTTATACCAAATTTGTTCTCCGACTTTACACATTCCTCGTGAAATTTACGTTTGCAAATATTACACTTGATTATTGAACTTAATGACACAGTTCTAAAGCACAATGTACAATTTATTTGATCACTATCTATTCATAAACTATTTAATAAATTACTTTCAGAGAAGGAATGGAGGGTTGCAGCCGCTATCTTTTGTTTTTTGTTTAGTTTATGATTTTGTTATATCGTTTCTTATCGTAAAAGCTGTTGATATTGCTGATTGTATACGATTAATACATTATTGAATTTTTCATCCAACGAGTAGTCGTCTTTTCTTACGAATTAGCAGATTGGTCTAGATCAGAGGTCTTCAAACTACGGCCTGCGGGCCAAATCCGGCCCACGACAGCGAATAGCTAACTGTTGTTGTAATAAGTTCGATAAGAAAACACAGAATCATAATAACTTGGTTTTATTCACTTGTTAGGCAAAGCTTAATGACAAGCATAATATACAGAAAATTTAACTTAATCCTAAGAACTAACAAATCATCGAAATGAATCCCACTAATATTATAAATTGCATATATATATATATATATATATATATATATATATATATATATATATATATATATACAAACATGATTTTTATCCTGAAAATCCCTCCGGAATGGAAAAGCTAAATGAATGAACGAAACCGCGGGCTATCTACTTAAAAGTAAAAAGAATACTAATGAGATTTATGTAATTGTGATTTTTCACAGACATTAGTTTGTAGTTGTAGATCAATTTTACTTGTACCAATTATTAAAGGAGATTAAGATGCTCATCGGTTAATTTAGATCAGTAAACATTCTTTTACTTCATTTTGGAGAATGTTTTCTCAAGTAAATAGTACCAAAAAGAGAAGAAGAGCCCCCGAGCAAATTTATATCAATTATCAAATTGTATTAGCAGAAGACTTATAAAACTCCAACAAAGGTGAGTTTTGATATTTTTTTTTAATTATATCATTGCACTGTAAATCAATAATTTCCATTTCAAGTTCCGGGGCTAGGGTTTTAATGTTAGTATCAAAAGTATATCTTAATTTCATTTGCAATGACATCAAAGTAATGAGGATAAAAATTTATCTTTAAAACAAAACTTCGACTGCAAAATCGATGGGAAACTCAGTCTTAGTAGTGCGACTAAATATTTTACATTTTTTTAAATGTGATAGATAGATAGATAGATGTTATATAGGTGGCACCAGCGCCTATTCCACCGCGACCTTTTCAGATATATTGTGGATCCCTTTTTATCTCAGATGACCAGCTCTAGCTTTGTCTCTTTGATTAGTCCTATTAGCCCTACCAGAGGGGCTTGGGTATAGGTCTCCGCGCTTGGATTTGTAGTGCCCAGCTTTTGATATCTAACCCTTGCTCTAGGCAGAATCTGAATGGTGCTTCTTCCACCAGGCCTATTTTGCTCATATGTTTGTTAAGCTTGCAGTGTCCTGTTATCAGACCTACTATTATTTTGACCATTTTTCTGTCTTGGTTCAGAAGTTCGGTCGTAAATTTTGGCGATTGTTTCTTAAGGAACTGTTTCGTCTGTCTCTGTCCTGGTAAGTTCGTCCACCAGGTATGGGCTCCACCAATTTTTTTATGGATCATTTGACTGCGGTTTTGGAGATTCTGCAGGAGGGTTCCGCGCCAATTACTGCTTTTGACGAGCCTTGTTTAATAATAATAATAATATTTATTGCGTGCTACTACATAATAATGCTTACACTTGTCAGAAATACAAATTGAATAGAGCCATAACCATTACATATATATATATATATATACTTAAAAATAAAAATAAAAAAGCAAAAAGCAGACGACAAAATTAGTGTGTAAATAAAATACTTATAAAATAAAAATTTGGATAAAATAATTTTTAAAACCAGAATAACAGAAAATTAAAGATAAATATTAAAAAAAACATAATTAAAATAAATAATAAAATTAATTTATAAAATAAAATATGCAATAAAAAATAAATACTAACAATAAAATAAATAAATTAACGTAACGGAAACTAAACATACATATACAGTTAACATAACGTAAAAGTAAAATTAATGTATAAATAAAATATAAAATAGATTTTATTTAAAATAGTATGAAAGATTTGTTGCTCAATAAACAGATCCAGACCATGACTAACATAATATTTAAGAATTGATGATGTTTAGTTTTGACTACTCATATTATGTGCATCATTCAAAAATTCCTCAAAACTGTAATATGCCTTTTCTATGAGGTAACTGATTATGCGAGATTTAAAAGAATTTATAGATAAAAGTTGCACCTCATTAGGCAAAGCATTAAAGAAGTGAATACAATAATAACGTGGGCCATTTTTTGATTTTGACAGTCGAAAGGCGTTTAGACGTAATTCATCCCTACTTCTTGTTTCATAGTCATGGAAATTATTATTACGGTTTGATGTGGCAATGTTCTTTTTAATATATAAAAGGCACTCATAAATAAATAAAGATGGGACTGTTAATATTTTAAGTTCTTTATAGGCTTGATGGCAGTCTTGACGATATGTGAGACCTGCGACGATACGAACAGCTTTTCTCTGAAAGGCAAATATCTCAGTCATGATAGAGGAATGCCCCCATATTATTATTCCATATGATATATGGGATTGGATGTAGGAGTAAAATGCAGTTTTGGCAATTTTAATTGAGACCGATTTCTTTAGATTACGCAGGAAATATGTATTCTTAGCGAGTTTGCATTTTAGTTCAATGCCATGATGTTCCCAGGTCAATTTAGGATCTATGACTATTCCTAACAGTTTGGCTGATTGTTCTTGTTGTGGGAGATTTGATTTAAGAGAGAGAGTCATTTCTACAGTCTTTGACAAATTTAACTTAAGTTTATTGCAATTGAACCATTCCATAGCCATTAACCTATCTGCATTTAGTTTGGCCGATGCCTGTTCAAAACTTTTATCACTAACCGATAATGATGTATCATCTGCGTATAGGATTATTGATGTATGTATCATGTTATAAGGAAGGTCATTTATATAAATCAGGAAGAGAAGGGGCCCTAAGATCGACCCTTGAGGTACCCCATATAGCATATCTTGCATACTCGATATATCATCCCCTAATTGAACAATTTGTTTTCTAGAGCTTAAGTAAGATACAATCATTTTGGAAGCAGTTGGGTGAAAGTTATAAAAATATAACTTTCGACAGAGAATAGAGTGTGTCACACTGTCGAAAGCCTTACTTAAATCTAAAAAATTACATATGGTTAATTCTTTCTTTTCAAATGACTCAATTGTGTCGTTTACGAATTTATTTACTGCCATAATAGTGGATCGACCACGACGGAAACCAAATTGGGAATTATTTATAACTTTATGTTTATCTAAGAATGTATTTATTTGTTCTAATATCACAGTCTCGAGTATTTTGGAGAAAATAGGGAGTATTGATATTGGCCGGTAGTTGTTGGCATCATCTTTGTCACCTTTTTTGAAAATGGGGATGCATTTACCTATTTTTAATGCATCAGGGAATGTATTATTTGTTATGGAGTGATTAATTAATTTTGTTAATGGATCTATAATTACATTAAGTACCCCTTTGATAATTTTTAAATTCATTCCATACACATCAGTACCATTTGTGGGCTTTAGACCCATAATTACTCTTCTTACTTTAGTGGATGATACTTTTGTTAATTTAAAGTAACTGTTATGGTTAGTTTCATATGATGACCCGGCCATAAGTAGTATGGGATCAATTTCGGTGTCAGGTATACTTTGTATTATATTTTTAGCAGCCGATGCAAAAAATAAGTTAAAGTCATCAGCTCGAATACTGGAGTTTTGTTTAATTGGTTGACTTGGTCGTTTACTATTTATTAACTCCCACATTGCCTTATTTGGATTTGAAGATGATTCGATGTATTTGTCATTTGTAAGTGTTTGTTCGACTTTAATCGCATTTCTATATTCCTGCTTAAGAGACTTATAATAATTTGTTAATGAAGGTGTTGCGTTATGATTAAGTGCTTCTCTTATGAGATTCAATTGAGACCTCATAGCACGCAATTTAGGGGTGAACCATCTTATTTTCAATTTGTTTGACTCGGTTGATAGAATTTTGTCAGGATAAGATACTTTTATACAGATTTGCAAAGTATTAATAAAAATATCCCAAGCATCGTTGACATTGCTGTAACTCGTGTATGACCAGTCAAAATCGCTCAATAAATTATATAAAATTATACTACCTTGTTGAGTTATAGGTCGAACAATTTTTGTATGTGTATGTGAGTAAGGTATATAAATTTCGGTGATAATGCCCTTATGATCCGATACGCCTATATCTACAACGGTGGGTTTATTAATTGCGTTTATGTCATTTGAAAAAATATTATCTATGCAAGCTTCCCCCCTAGTGGCCTGTGTGGTTAATTGCCACAAACCATAACTGGCAAAGAGATTACACAGATCAGTTGTACTTCTGGCCATCGTATTAAATTGTACATTAAAGTCACCACATATGTAAATATTATATAGTCTTAGATTTATACGTTCAAGCATAGTGGTTATTATATCGAGAAACTGTGAATAATTTCCATTTGGTGATCGATAAATAGCTATGATTATTACATTAAATTTATCTAAAATAATTCCAGAGATTTCACAGACTAATTCAACAGATATATCGTTTACAAAATTTAGGATAGAATATTCACAATTTCTTTTTACAAGTATCATGGAGCCACCATGTTTTACATTTGTTCTACTGTAACAACTTGCGACAAAATAATCATTTATAGAACACCACTGAGTTTCAGGCTGTGTCAGCCAGTGTTCACTAAAAGCCAAAATATAAAATTCCTTACCTATCGTGTAAGCTTCTAATGCTTGTATTTTATTACGTATACATTGAATATTTATATAAAAAAGGTTTATTTTTGAGAGGGTGTACTTGTCTTCTTTGTAGCTTCTTTCTGAATTTCTGAGGTCGTTTTCGGTGGCGGGTTTTGGCGGCGGAATAAAAAACGTCCAATGTAAACTCCCTTTGGCCACGATTTGGGATCCTGTGCAAGAGCCAGTTGTTCGAAAGGAATTGTAATTTTAAATGAGGCGTATTCTTCGGGCCGTCTGGAATTTAGTTTTTCACATTCGGATTCAATTTTTAAGGCGCTTAGGTGCGATAAAATATTTTCAACAGTTGTATCGGGACTAAGTTTATAAACATGCAAATGTGCTTTTTTAATAACACCTTTAATTATCGAGTCAGCTGTGTCTGCCTCTCCTAGAATTTTACTTTTCGGGCTTCTTTTCTTCTGTACTGTAACATTAAAAAAATCTATCTTGTTTGGCCAGTTCGTCTGCTTTGTCATTCCCCGGATGTCCTCCGTGTCCTGGGACTTTTTTTAAATGTGTAACACATTTTTTTCTGCCGGAACGATTTGATTTTAGTGTATAGAGCAGGAAGAAGCTGGTTTTCCTATTGCAATCTCAAATTTAGTTCATTCATATGTTTTGTCAAATAGATTTAAAATGCTAACTTCCACAGCTTTTCGCTATTTCGTAATTCAGTAATGCTTTTCATTAAAAAAATCTATCTGAGCTCAAACTTCAAAAAAAGTGCTGCAGGACTTTTCCGAAACTAAGCCAGCCTACGGAAATATGATGGTAAATAATTTTCTTCCATATCTTCAATAAACTCGCGGAATTGTTGGTGATTTAGCCCAGTGAATCTGATGAAATTTACAACTGGTATGACTAATTTTAGAACTTCAGACATATCCAAACATTTTCGCAAAAGGACCCTTGAATACAATGTAAGACTAACAGTTTTGAATCACTATCACTTTGACACAAGTGCAACAACTCCTCTATTGTTGCCACACACGTTTTTACCTCTATCAGTTGTGATAGGTTGCACATTTTTCCATCGTAGGTTCTCTTTGTTAATGGCATTGTTAACTCCCTTAAAAATATCTTCCTTAGTAGGCATGAAAGGTATCAATATCAAGATATTTCATACAATTTATAGCTTTTATTTACTCTTCGAATAAAAATTCACACCTGAGCCGAATCCATAACATACGTTGAATCATCCCAGGCCAGAGAAAACCACTTAAGATGTTCATTTTTGTCAGACAGTTAAGATGATATATTTTCTACGATGTCTTGTACCCTCTGAGCAACGGAGTTTGCAGACAAACTCATAGTTTTAAATACATTTAGCTTTTCGCAGCACATTTCTTTAGCTACTGCAATTTCGAATTCTTTGATAAATTCTCCATCGGTGACTGGTTTTTCACGTTTTGGATTCAAGAGCCACACGAAAGCTGGTACGAGTTGCAGCCTCTTGTTCAGTATTGACTTTCGTAAACAAAGATTGCTGCAAATTCAATCCGCGCTTCAAAGCTTTAAATTTTTCTATCCGCAAACTTATGTATATTTTGAATTATTTCGAAAACGTTTCGTTTCATAATAACGTTTAATGTTATATTCTTTGAGAACAGGTATGGTTTCATTGCAAATCAAACATACACCTTATTACTGAACCCAATCACGAAATATTGAAAGTTCCATTGATTTTTGAATGTTCATTCATTTTCTATTTTACGCTTCTTTTCCATATTAGTAAACCACACAAAAAATACAAGTTAAATTAAAATACAGTTACGTTTGTGCGTTGGTCGGATTGGTCTTTTTATCCTGGTTACGCACTACTTTAGTTCACAATAGACACAGATCCTTTTCCTTCGCCTTCCCTAGGTAGACTGAGTCACGTTCGTTCCGCTGGTTTTTTATACTCCAAGTATTGCGATCTTAAAGGGTGTGAAATACACCAGAACCTTCTCGAACCAATGAGGTTATTCACAAATATTTAATTGTTACTGCGCTTTCGAAACTACTGCTAGCGCTATCTGTTAGCGATAAAGGATATTACCTAACTATTTCCGGTTTTGACCACTAGACGTCGTCAAGTGTTACGGTCGTATCAATACACAATAGTAATTGTAGTAATTGCACCAGCGAATTTAGCAAGCGTATGCTCGCTTAGAGCGCGTACTGAGCGACTACTCTAGAAATTATAGATAATGGCAGAAACATTAAAACGGTTTTGGCCCTTGCAACTTACTGGAGTAAACGGTATGGCCCTAAGGCTGGAAAGTTTGGAGACCCCTGGTCTAGATAATTCAACATCTTCTAGCTGATAGCCTGTAGTCAATTTATTATTTGATCGTCTACCCCAAATATGCCAACATAAAAGAGAATAATTATTACCAATTCTGGTAGTAAATTAAAAGATTTAATTTTATCAAAAAGTTTAAAAAAGTTTGTGTATACAAAAGTATCTTTTTGTATTATTGCAAAAAATATTAAAATATCTAACACGTGATGTATTATTAATATACAAATACAACAAAAGTTGTTCGCGCACGAAACACTTCAAGCAAATGGTTGCAAATATATGGCACTGCATCATAAATAAAACTAATATTATGAACAATTCTGAATGGCTGACAACCATTTGTGTGACAGAAGTCTTCGGAAAAATAAGGAAAACCCACCGTAAAAGACGCATCATTCGTCACCAGGAAAATGCCAGCTCTCATACATATGCTTAAGTAAGAGAATTTTTAAATATAGTTTTGAAAGTAGGTCAAAGGGAGTGGTGAAAGTGTTTTGAAAATTGGTTTTGGGGCATGCAAAAGTATATCGATCTTCATGGAAATTTATTTTTAAAAACAATCATTCCATACATGATTCTTTTTAGAGACAGTCCTTGTAATAGTATGCCTTTACTACTTCTTAGAAGTAAAAGATCGGTAAAATTACAGCTTGTTTTATGTATGGTATATTATTACTCTTATTCTGAAATCATTAACTAGTTGTCAAATTTTGTTTGATTTTTTAAATTTAAGATTACTCCATTCTGGTACTTTGGAAATAATCATCTACTTTGGTCCAGTGTTGCTTACTACGTACACATAAAATTATATCTTCGTATATGCTATTTTAAATGTGACGCTAATATACAGGGTATCGCACCACATTCGCGTCGGTTTATATACGGCAAACGGCAAAATGTTTTTAAAATCTTTTTATTGAGGTACATAGCCCTTAATAAAAAGATTTTAAAAACATTTTGCCGTTTGCCGTATAGGAGCACGTTTTAAAATTATTTTGATATATACAGGGTGACTCAAAAAAAGAGTTACACACTAAAGTTATATAAATTTCATTTTATAGTCTAAGCATTAGAATTGACGATAAAATAAAAATGATCGCTAGAAATTATAAAGGGTGGATAAAAATAAACATTTGATATTGACTATCATTAACGTCAAATAACTTTCTTATTTTAAATGGAACACCCTATATTTGATATCATATTTTGATTCTAATTTTAATCAGCTTTAAAATTGTATTAAGGTTTCCAGTACCTATTTCTTATATTTTTCTAGTAATTTGGTGTTTTCAAATTGAAGCATTAATTTGTTGACATTTATTTTTCAAAAGTAGGCTTTGGTGGAGCTGACGCTATTATTCAACAAAAACAAACATTATTTGACAGTGGCTTGTCAGCAGTACTTGTTAGTTTAGTTAAACCATCGTTGATGTTAAGGGTTGTTTAAATAAAAATGTTTTATTTAAAAGGAGAACTTACACCCAAGACAAAAATTTCTATTTTTATAATTAGAGGGTGTTTAAAAAATTGTTATTATTACTCACTCAAATTCAACTGTTTTTTTTTTCGTGCTAATAAAAAATATAAATATAAAAACATACTATTAAACTGATAACAAATTCAAATGTTAACCCATCATTTTCAATGCATAGGTAAACTCTTTCTTTAAATGACTGTTTTACTTTAATCAAAATACCTAGCGTCATAAACAGTATTTTTTTATATATCTTACTATATTATTCTCCATAAGAAATAGTCTTTCTTCCTGGCCAATTTTGTGGACATTCGCATCCTATCCACCTATTTCGGTATTGACTATCTCTTTCATTTCTAACGTTTACTTCGAATTCTTTCATCAAATATTAAGTGGTATATTTGCTAAAAGTATCACTTATAAATTGAAGAAATATGACGATGTTTAAGTAGCTATCAAATAGCTATTGACCTAACACAGGCGTTCCAATTATTCCAAAAGTCCATCAGCGCTGATGATCGAGGGTTCTAAAGAAATTGAGATTTTCATCAATGTAATAATGCGAATTATGTCTATTAACTAATGTTATGGAAACCTGACTCATCTGAAAAACGTACATAATCGAATAAATATTCATCATCTCACAACTTTTCTAGGACCCATAACCAAAATTCGAGGCGTAGACCGTAATCTGCTTCTGGAAGTTCCTGATGAAGTTATATATGATGCGGGAAAAACTTGTGTTTCTTTTTAATTCTTTCGATGCTCAGTCTACTTATTTTAATCATTTTTCTTTTTCAATTAAAGATCCCATAACTAAGAATTCATTTTATTAATTTCCAGTAATTTGCTTTTGTCGCTCTGTTTATTTTATAAGATATACATCCTGTTCTTCTAAACTTTTGTTGCAAATTTTCTAACACTTCTCAGGATGACGTTTGTTTGGAAATTTTTGAGCGTAAACTGTCGATGCTAACACGCAATATTCGTCACACTAATGATACTAATTATTTCTTCTCGGGAGCAATTTCTTATCTCAAATAAAATGTTTTTCTTTAAACAACCTCAACCAACAATGATGATTTTAATAAAAAGTACTGTCACTGTTAAATTATGTTTATTTTAGATAAATAATAGTCACCTATGCCAAAGTCCACTTTTGAAACATAAATGGCAGCAAATTAATGTTTGAATTTAAAAATGCCAAATTACTCGGAAAATATAAGAACTAGGTATAGGAAACCTTAATATAATTTTAAAACTGATTAAAATTATAATCTAAATATGATAACAAATATAGGGTGTTCCATTTAAAATAAGAAAATTATTTGATCTTAATGATAGTAGATATCAAATGTTTATTTTTTTTCCACCCTGTACAATTTTTAGGGATCATTTTTATTTTATCGTCAAGTCTAATCCTTAGACTAAAAGATAAATACAGCTTAAAATATCTACCTTAAATATGTAAGACAGCCAAGCATCTTAAATTTTGGTCTACATTTTCAAGAATTGTCAAATATCTTAAAAACGGCTGGAGTTAGGTATAGGAAACATAAAAGTAACTTGCCTTTATTTCGCCCCACTATCAAAATCTGAAAGAATATGCAGGGTGTCCCAATGAAATTTATATAACTTTGGTGTGTAACTTTTTTTGAGCCACCCTGTATATATCAAAATAATTTTAGAACGTGCTTCTAATGAACCTACATAGCTCTCAATAAAAAGATTTGAAAAATATTTTGCCGTTTGCCGTATAAAAGCCTACGCGAATGTGGTGCCCCACCCTGTAAACATGATACATAATTGTATTTATTAGTTCCATCAAAAAAATGTTTTTCTACTCCTATAATGAAATTATATAATTGTAGGTTACTTTTTGATTATACAATGTAGTACATTGTATGTTATGTATATATTATATATTCATTGTCATAGCAACCATTGTAGCACTAGTGCTACAATATATATATATACAGGGTTATTCACGCTATACGGCACGGAATATTGTGGCCAAAATACGTGACTTTCAAAAAGTTTCACTTTGGGGATATATGGGGGTCTATCAGGGCTACTTTTTAAAATTACTTTCATAATATACAGGGTGTCCCAAAAACCCTAAAAGTATCAAAGTTGTGTTTTCTTAATGAAACACCCTGTATTTTATTGCAATTTTGGATCCTTCGATCAAAATAAGTGTGTGTTTTAATAAGGTTTTTATTACTTAAACCTTAAGGTTTTTGAAATAATTTGAATTTTGTAAAAATTTAACCTAATTTTCATGTTTCAAATACTTAAAAAGTAATTAAGTTATGCATACCAAATTTACACTGAAATGTAACAATAGATTATATTTTATTTTCCAGGTATAATAAATTTGACATCTTATACCGGGTGCAAAAAAATTGGAATTAAACAAATGAGAACTTTAAATGGCTATAACTTCATTTATTTAAATGGAACCCTATATTTATTAATTTATCAGCAAATGCACATTTTAATTACCTATCGAATGGTATTTATATCTTAAATGTTAAGTCTTCTCGTTTTTACAGAAAATGCCAAAATATTGTTTATTGCACCATTTTAGTACTTTTTAAGTAAAAATTTTAATGTATCTAGTTTTCCATCGTATTTAAAAACGTATGATAATTAATTTAGTCTGTTACTTTAGTTTAAAAAGCCTGTCTTTTGTTATAGTTTTGTTATTTTGCGTTTTTGTGTTAGATCGTTAGTAATCGTTATTGTTTGAACATCGTTGTTTTATTTAATAGTAAAAAATGAAAATTTACAGAGATTTTCTTATACTGGGGTTTTCATAACTGACACTTCCAATTTCTTTAAATTGGTTTAATAGTCTCTCAAAACTGGCTGGCTTAGGGTGATTTCTTTCGGGAAACCTTTAAGTATAAACTCGACAAGCCAATAAACAATTTTGATGACATTCACCAAGCATAAAGATAATGCCAATACCCCATTCTTTTGAGTAAATCTTCATTTTTTACCAAAAAATACAACAGCGATGTTCAAACAATAACGATTACTAACGATCTAACACAAAAATGCAAAATAAGACAACTATAACAAAAGACAGGCTTTTTAAACTAAAATGACAGACTAAATTAATTATCTGACGTTTTTAAATACCATAGAAAACTAGATACATTCAAATGTTTACTTAAAAAGTACTAAAACGGTGCAATAAACAATATTTTGGCGTTTTCTGTAAAAACGAGAAGACTTAACATTTAAGATATAAATACCATTCGATAGGAAATTAAAACGTGCATTTGCTGATAAATTAATAAATATAGCGTTCCATTTAAATAAATGAAGTTATAGCAATTTAAAGTTCTCATTTGTTTAATTCCAATTTTTTTACACCCGGTATAAGATGTCAAATTTATTATACCTGGAAAATAAAATATGATCTATTGTTACATTTCAGTGTAAATTTGGTATGCATAACTTGGTTACTTTTTAAGTATTTGAAACATGAAAATTAGGTTAAATTTTTACAAAATTCAAATTATTTCAAAAACCTTAAGGTTTAGGTAATAAAAACCTTATTAAAACACACACTTATTTTGATCGAAGGATCCAAAAATGCAATAAAATACAGGGTGTTTCATTAAAAAAAACACAACTTTGATACTTTTAGGGTTTTTGGGACACCCTGTATATTATGAAAGTAATTTTAAAAAGTAGCCCTAATAGACCCCCATATATCCCCAAAGTGAAACTTTTTGAAAGTCACGTATTTTGGCCACAATATTCCGTGCCGTATAGCGTGAATAACCCTGTATATATATATATATATATATATATATATATATATATATATATATATATATATATATTGTAGCACTAGTGTTACAATATTTCTATTGGAGCACTAGTGCTACAATAGTTAAACATGAGAGGGATATTAAAATAACATAGTATTAATAATATTAATATTGCATCAGACTAAACGTTTTTTATAATTAATACATGTGAAAAATTGTTTTATAATTTATGTGATGATATTATGAAAGAAATAATACTTTAAGTTTGTATATTGACGCTTCCAATACTATAAATGTATATTGTGTACACTATATGGTCTACGGAATAAAGATTATTATTCTTATTATTATTTCCTTAAATTCAAAAAATAACGTTTTTCAATTACACGCAAATATTATACGAACATTATAAAATTTCATTTTTGAGTTGACTTTTCTGACGTGAAATTAAACGTCAAAATAAAATTGCGAGGGTATTGAAATTTACGCAAAATAATGGTAAGTAATAATAGTAAGAGTAGTTTTGTTACAAAATTAAACCCTACGGTAAATGTTCCATCATATACATGATCTCCAAGAACATTTCATAACTGTATCAATATCACGTATATTTTTAATAAATAAAAATTTGTTCAATGTCAATTAGTAGAAATCTATATTTGAATTTTTTAATTCATATGTATAATCGTAGAAAAAGTATAGTGTACAATTCGCATACAATGACCATTGCCCACTCGTATGAATTGCTTCATGAGCCGAAGGCAATGGGTATCATTGTATGCTCATTATACAATATACTATTATGAAATGTTATTCAAAATAGTTAATCACTATATTAAATGAACTTACGACGCTCAAGCATAATCTCGCAATTAGTAAATATATTTAAAATAGCCCAAAATAATATTAGGCTGTAGAATTTTAAAACGCACATTCAATTTTTTGCAAACACCTAGGTACTAAAACTATATTAAAAATTTTAACCATACAATATTTAAAATTCGAAAATGTGAAGATACTGATTGACTAATAAGATGCAATTTTACTTTATTTATTTTTTATGTATAAGTTATTTAATTAAGAATAAAGGCTATACAAATTATTATTGTTATTATTTTGTAAGGAATAATATTTAGGTAGTCTCATTAGTCCTAAACTGTCCCATCTGTTGATGTTTTACCTGAAAAAGTAATTGTTTCAGTTACAAATCTGCTTTAATAATTACCTTATGTAATACATATTTATTACCTAATAAAACTTTGATTCTTAAGCGGTTAAGCTATAAAATCCTTATAAAATATGCGTGCATATGTTTTTACCAACCCGCATATATACGAATATTTTTTTTCCATTCACCACCTCCGAACCTCTGTTGCGCTTATGTAGGTCACGCAGTAGCACATTTTGGCAGAAGGCGGAAGGGAAAAGGGTAGCAACAACCGCCACCACGGGCAATGGAACGACAACAATCGACCCCGGTAAGGCACATATATACACAGACTTGTTGCATTATGTGAGGGATGAAGGGCGATTTCAGCTGCTCATATGCACGCCGAGACGACACCTGGCCACCAAATCAACAGCTGACCCTAGACATAGACATCTGTGCCCGTTCGGACTAATCATATTATTAATACTGGTATGTCACCGCGCCCATTATTTATAGGGTGAGACGGACCGGAACCGATACCCCGTAATTTCATTGGGAAAAATTGAAATTAAGGGTTGCAGCGTTGGTAATTCATGCTAATTACAACACGGCATCGCTGTGGTTTTAATTAACCGTAAAATGGAGCAGGGGTGATTTATCGGTAAAAAATCTTCTATGTATACAGTTACCTTAAATCACTTACACACCAACATAATTTTTAAATGATCTACGATCTAATTTATATCAACCGAAATACTTAACAATTTAAGCTAATATTATTGACTCTAGCTTATTATTGTTTATTCTTTTTAATATGCTATATTAAATATGAAGCAAATATTTACCGCTTATTATATATACTGAATATATTTATTAAAATGAGTATATAAAATACAAACGTACATTTTAATAAACTGTTGACTGTTCTACTAGACCAGTAAACAACAAATATTTTTAAATTACTAATTATAATATTAAATTAAAATATAGATTTTTTTACTAAACTAAGAATGTATTTGTATATAAATTAATACATTCAATATTAACTCCAATGTGCTAAAAATAGACCTGCAAACTCTACAAAACGTTGAGAACTACAAGCCTGTAGCACCTGTCTAGGTGTTATAACTTTTAAACTTTCTGCATTAAGTTGAAATTTGCAGAACATGTATTTCACAAACATTTCCAAACTCTTACGGTTTGTATTTCCCCTATAAAACCATAGTTCGTTATAGACCACATATGATAACACTGTACTACACATTTTTTTTTATTTTCCAGAATTTAAAAACTGTTAATTACTTTAAATTGAAATATGCTGATTTCAAATATGTTATTACTTCTTCTGTATAACCCTCCATTTTTTTCCGAAAAATGTTTAAAAAAAGTCGACATAATACAATTTATTACAATATTAAAATATCGTCGTAAATATTCGTCGTGTATGTTTCACATTTTTTTTTATAGTTTTCGCTTTTAACTTGTCTCAGAAGTCTCCCGTATTAAAGACCAGCAGTAATTTTCTAGAATCCTAGGATTCTATCGTTCTTGATATCGCCTTTCCATCCTTAAGATATTCTGATGAAATCTCTATCTCAAATTAGGTAGAAAAAATCTAAATAGGAATGTAAAAAGTGAATCTTGAGAGATATATTACACCCCAAATTTGTATAGGCCTTTAACATATTTTTCACAAAGGTTATATAGCTTGCAGTTTTAAAATTCTTCAAAAAGTTTTGCACCACATTTTTAAAGTATATCCACGCCTTTTTTTCCTATAAACTGAGTTTCTCAGCCTTATTTGGGGGCCTGTAAATATTTCTTCCTTGAGTTTTGCCTCACTTATTCTGGCTAATTTTTGGATATTTATTTACTTGATACTAATCAGCGAGATTTCCGAGGAATTTTTTACTACTACTAAATATCTTTATTCACAGAATGAAAATAAAATATAATACTTGTAATGTATAAAATAAAATAAATTCTAACATAATTGGTTTTCTGTTTCATGGCTATCGACCAGTGGTCTTTCAGCCCTGGATATTACAAAAAAATATTCATGAATATGTAATAGGAAAAATATTATATTTTTATATACCGGGTGTTCGATAAAAAACGCCCAAAAAAATAACTTTATTCTATTAAACAAACATATTTCAAACCATTGTTGAGTGTCGTAATAAGGTTGTTATTTATGGTTGATAGAAAAGAGTACTTCCTTATTAAATATATATATATATTTGCAACCGGTTTCGGCCTTAGGCCATCATCAGGCAAAACTATGAATAAAATTAACAAAATTAGTGTATTCTTATATAATGTAATGTTTAAACTTAAAACATATAACTATAGTAACAATTTAGTGTATTCTTAAAATGTTAGAACTTAAAATTAAAAATTATAAATTACAAAATAATTACAAAGTTGCTTATAAATAGGTTTATAATGTAAAATTAATGAGAATTTACTTGTCTGTTAAATAAAATGTGATATTTTGAAATTTTTGAAAATATTTGTTTGTATTCCTATACTTTATTATGTTTGTATGTATTATTAATATACTTTGCAAAATAAATTATTAAATTTCGTAGAGCACGTGCGTAACTATGCAGTATTATTGAGGTTATAGTGTGAATCTGTCATATGGGTTGCATAATCGTTTAAATAGAGGTTCTGTATCTAAATTTACTAGGAGTAGTAATTTATATGATTTGTTGGCATGGTGAAGCAGTTTAATATTTTCAGGATTGTTTAGGTGGTGATTATTGAATTGTAGATGTCTGCCAAAATTTGATGATATGAAATTTCTTTTATGTTCTTTTATTCGCTCATTTAAATTTACTTTAAAGTGTTAAACTTTCCAAGTATCCGTTAAGCAAGATAATTCCATCAAGTTGATGTACAGGGTGTCCCGTCAATATAAGGAAATGGCTGAACCACAGATTCCTGGGGCCAAACAACTTTTAATGTAACGCTTTATAGAAGGGAATGAAATTCAGAGCTTGAAAAACTACTAAAATTTTATTTAAAGACGGGCTTATCTAATTTTATATAAAAACGGATTTAATGGAGAAGCTGTAGACATTGAATTATTCTGATTAAATAATGCCTGCATATCTACATAGAATCTTCTAAAACACAGGTTTTTACTATTTAAGCTAGACCTAAGATCATTGCGCGTATAATTAGCATTACCTAACTTAATGAATATTCTTTCAAAGATTTAGTTTTTTATATTTTTCATCTACTTGATTAAAAAATTTAATGCAGAGACCATATACAAATAGCATATTTAATATTTTGACAGTAAGGTTATAAATAAAGTATATGTGCTCCTCGAAAAATATTTTTTGGATAAATTTATATCCGATAATGTAATTTGAAATACGTAATTATTTCTATAGGAAAATGTAATTGACTCTCATTTATTTATATTAAATAATGACTTATATACATGGCATTAGACATTAATAGCGTTAAGATATGGTTTTTAATTTTGACACATTGTCTGTTGCCAATCAAGAATTACAACTAACGGTATATTTAATAGAAATAAGTATTTGAGTCAAAGAGGATTTATTACTATTACGACAAGCCAATTTTTGGTTGGAGAATCATTGAACCAATTGATTTAGACAGTAAAGTAAGTCGAATCGAAAAATTGACAAACTAATTTTAAATAATTTTAAGATTGTTTAGATGAATTATCCTTAGAAGACGTTTCGTACTTTATTGCCGAAGCAGATAAGGATGATGGCAATTACTGGAAATGCAATTCGTGCATGTCTTTCCGTTCATCGAGCGCCAAGTTAATTTGTCCCGCGTTTCGTTATCCAATTCTCATGGGCAATCAAACAGTTCGTCACTTGTCGAAACCATAAGGATGATATTCAGGGACGAATTTATGCCTCTGTTCCGCACGGTTGTTAAATGTTTTCGCAGATCTAAAAAATGAAATCAAATCACTTAATGATAGAATAAGCGTGCTTGAACAAACTGCTGCTACAAATAACATTACTGCGAATACTTCATCTGACGTAATAGTTAATGAAGACATTGCTCATGAGGTAGAGGAAAGGCAAGTGAGAGCTCGCAATATTTTTGTTTTCAATTTGCCCGAGACAGCTGGTCAATTGTAGCACAAAATAAATGCCGACGTTAATGCAATTAAAACACTAATTGATACTGAAGTGAAATTTGAACCGGCAAAAGTGATCCGTTTAGGTAAACCAGGCAATAGACCACGGCCAGTTAAAATATTCTTTCTCACTAATAGAGAAGCGCTTGAAAAGTAACTCGGGTCACTGATACCGGTAATATTAGATTCAATAATGATTTGACTCAAATGCAACGGGATCATTTAAAATAATTAAGGAGCAAATTGGAAGAACGGAAGAAACAAGGTGAAACGGATCTTACCATTAAATATAGTAACGGTTATCTGTCAATAGTTAAGTCGACTCATAATAAAAAAAAACTAAATATCTACTTCCAAAACGTTGGTGGCATGAAAGGAAAAATTAAATCGTTTATGTTGGATGAGACTGTCAATAACGCTGAATTTATGCTCGAAAATTTTGTTATTTATAGAGTTGACAGAAATCATTGTAACAGCACTAAAACCAGAGGAGGTGGTGTTTTAATTGCTATACGTAACACCTTGAAGAGTTGTATCGTTCGAAGTTGCGCTGATATAGAGCATTTATTTGTAAAAATAAATGACAAATTAATTGTTGACTCTATATATATATATCCCACCTGCATTGAATATTTCAATCTCATGCCGATGATCTGGAAAATATTTGTAAGGCTAATCCAATGTGCCAATACTTCTTTTGTGGAGACTATAATCTTCCAAATGTTGTATGGGAGAGTTTTGGAGAGAATTTTGGAGAATTGAGTGAACGAAACATTAGTTACCCATCTGGTGTTTTCAACATTTATGGAATAAGTGTTAACCGTGCTAGTGACCCTTTATGTGACTCAAGTGTTCATCACCTTCCATACATTTTAAATGTCCCTATTTCATCGTTGGAATTCACTCAGGAATATGTATGAAATGGATATATGACTTTAAAGTAGCCAACTACAATGATATTAATAATTATTTAGCAGGTATTGATTGGAATTAAGTCTCTTTCGGTAAATGTCTAGATGACAATGTCTATAATTCTAATAATGTTTTTTATTCTGTTTTTAATTTATTTGTTCCATGTAAATATTTAAAATCGTCCAAATACCCAAAATGGTTTAATGGTAAATTGATCAAATTAGACAAATCGAAAAAAATTGTTCATGCTAAATACAAAAGACGTGGTTTCTGATTACAACGTATTTAGAAGAAAGCGTCAACAATGTTCTGATTTGAATAATGTTCTATACAAGCAGTATATCTCTTGAATCGAAAATGAAATAAGTATTGACTCAAACCATTTTTGGGATCATGTAAATGTACTACTAAATGTCTACAGACTGATGGTAAGGCTTTCGACAGAGTGCAACATAGTAAGTAGAGGATAACTGCGGGTTCTGCATCAGGAAGTGCTCCCATGCTATTCTTATGGGAAGCATTCCCAAGGTCACAGGAAGTGCTCCCATGCTATTCTTATGGGAAGCATTCCCAAGGTCACCGGTGTCAGGTTTCCGGTGTCAGGTTTCCGGTGTCAGGTTTCCGGTGTCAGGTTTCCGGTTGCGGACGTTCCAGTTCCAGTTTTGCGGTTGCCGACGTTGCGGTTTCCGGTGTCAGGTTTTGCAGTTGATAAGGGTGGGAGTAGATATGACGTAACGTATGTTGATAAGATATAAATATTTCAGAGCTATATTATTCACCAGTTTAAATTGAGCCGTCAACGCATAACAATCATCATGTTCTCGTGCACGTTCTGCAAATCAACCTTCACTCTTAACCGCAATCTGACAAAGCATGTCAAAAAGTATCATGCCCAAAACGGTGTTAAGCGGGTTGCCGACCTTCCACCAGCTGGGGCCCCTCCCATGAAGAAGAACCGGTGCGACGCGTGCCAAGAGGAATTTGGGACTCCTCAACTTCTTACGGGGCATCTGAGATCTCAAAAACATCTAATCACGATTGCCCAACCCGACGAAGATGGCGTAAAGAGAATTGCTACTGCATTCCGTAACCGGATTGCCACTTACGTCATTGAAGCTGCAAATACTGCCGATATCCCGAAATTCTTAGAGGATTGTGAGGGGAGCTTTGTACGTTTGGTGAGTCGTCATCAGCATTCGACTCAAAAGGTTAATATCGAGCTGTTTGGCCATTATATCAAACCAGGAGACGAGGATCAGTCAGATCTAAAATCGTTTAACACCCGCTTCGTGGTGGTAACCCCTACTGACGACCTGGTGGAGGTGTACGCAAAATTGTGCAATGTGGTGAAAACAAAGAGCGAAGAGTTCCAGGTAAGTTTTTAATTTTTTTAATCACATAATTTTTATATTAAATGCTATTCTTAATTGTAGGAGCGGGACAGCGGGTGGGCCTTACTTAAGGTATCACATCTTGAGGTGAACATTAATAAATACACCCCCATCCGCGGCTCTTCTTATGTGGATCTTCCCCCATCGATCAAGAAGAAAAAAGCCTGTATCAATGTACAAAATAAAGATGAGGCCTGCTTCGCTTGGGCGGTGACATCAGCACTCTACCCGGTTGATCGCAGGGACAACCCCCACCGCACGTCTTCTTACCCACATTATTCAACAGCATTAAATTTAACAGGTATGGAGCTGCCATTAAAACTTAAAGAAATCCCCAAATTTGAAATTTTAAATAATATTAGCATTAACGTGTACGGGCTAGAGTTTGATTCTGATAAGCATGTTCACGAGGTGGTAGGGCCGATTTATTTTACGAAATCAAAGCGGGATAGGCATGTTAACCTCCTTTACATCGAGGATGGTACAAAGGGGCACTATGTTTGGATAAAAGATATATCCAGATTAGTAGCATCTCAAGTATCTACACATAAATCAAAAACGCATCTATGTGATGGGTGTTTGACGTTTTTCTCCACGGAAATCGCCCTGCATAACCATTCCCAGCATGATTGCAACAAAGTGTATACAGTCATGCCCACCACCGATTTAATAAAAAATAAAAACGGCGATATGGTACCCGGAAATATTTTATCATTTAATAATTATTGTTCTAAAATGCGGGTGCCTTTTACTGTTTACGCCGATTTCGAATCACTTCTCGTCCCGATTCAAACATGCCAGCCGGATCCAAACAAATCTTATACTTATTCGACACATGTTCATACTCCGTATTCCTTCGCGTTATATATTAAATGTTCTTATAATTCAAATTTAGATAAATTTGTGACATATACTGGTTTGGACTGCCCCAGAGTATTTATGGAAAAATTGAGCGCTGATGCTAAACTGATTTATGAAAATTATTTAAAACCCATAATTCCAATGTCGAAATTAACTCCGGGCGAACAGTACTTATTTGATGCAGCTAAAGAGTGCCATATCTGTGAAAAATTATTAAACGCTTGTGATAAGGTGGCAGATCATTGTCATTTAACGGGGAAATTTGTCGGAGCCGCCCACTCCAAATGTAATTTAAATTATAAAATTCCTAAATTTTTACCGATTTTCTTTCACAATTTAAGCGGTTATGATTCCCATTTATTTATTAAAGAGTTTGGTTTAGATAATGATAAAATTGATGTAATTCCCCAAAACAAGGAGAAATACATATCATTTTCTAAATCAATTAAAGTTGACAAATATACAGATAAGCGAGGAATTGATCGCGATATTTATTTAAAATTAAGATTTTTGGATTCGTTTAGATTTATGGCCTCGAGTTTAGATAAATTAGCTAAAAATTTAAAAGTGGATCAACTAAATACTGTTAAAAAACATTTCCCAGACGATCAACAGTTCAATTTAGTCACAAAGAAAGGTGTCTTTCCATATCAGTATATGGATTCCTTTTCCAAATTAACCGAATCGAAATTACCACCAAAAACTTCATTTTATAATTCGTTAACAAAGATGGTTATCACCAATGCGGATTACGAGCATGCGCAAAACGTGTGGTCAAAATTCAATTGTCAAAATTTAAGCGAATATTCCAACTTGTATTTAAAGACTGACGTGCTACTTTTGGTAGATATTTTTGAAAATTTCCGCGATGTGTGTTTAAAGGCGTATAATTTGGATCCGGCTCATTACTATACGGCCCCCGGATTGTCATGGGATGCTATGCTGAAACTGACAGATATTAAATTGGAATTACTGACAGACATTGACATGCACCACTTTATACGTAAAGGTATAAGAGGCGGTATAAGTCAATGTTCGTTACGACATGCAGTAGCCAACAACAAATACATGTTCGACTTTGACAAAACGAAACCCTCGACATATCTCACGTACTGGGACGCAAACAATTTGTATGGGTGGGCAATGTCACAATTATTACCGTATGCGGACTTTAAATGGTTAAGCGCGACAGAAATTGAAAATTTAAACGTATTAAATGTTCCCGATGATTCATCCACAGGATACATTTTAGAAGTGGATATTGAGTATCCAGAAAATGTTCACAATTTACACAACGATCTACCTTTTCTCACAGAAAATATAGTACCACCAAATTCAAAATTCACGCAAACTAAACTTATTCCAAATTTAAACAATAAAACCAAATATATAATTCATTACCGTAATTTGAAACAAGCACTAAGAAACGGATTAAAATTAACAAAAATTCACCGCGTAATATCTTTCAAGCAGTCTGACTGGTTAAAGAGGTACATTGATTTAAACACTTCAATGAGGCAGGCCGCTCGAAACGATTTCGAAAAAGATTTCTTTAAATTAATGAATAATTCAGTTTTTGGAAAGACAATGGAAAACGTAGATAAACGTGTAGACGTCAAATTGGTGAATCATTGGGAGGATATTGGTAATCGTCGGGGCGCGGAAAGTTTAATAGCAAAATTAAATTTCAACTGTTGTTCAATTTTTACCGAAAACTTAGTAGCGATCCAATTGGATCGTTTGCGGGCTGTTTATAATAAACCGATTTACGTCGGGTTCTCAGTTTTAGATCTTAGTAAATTATTAATGTATGATTTTTATTATGGCTATTTAAAGTCTAAATATGGAGATAAGGTGAGATTGTGCTACATGGACACGGACAGTTTAACGCTACAATTTGAGACTGATGACATTTATAAGGATATGAAACAAGACTTGAATAAATTCGACACTAGTAATTTTGATTCTAATAATCAGTACGGCATCCCTTTGCAAAACAAGGCCGTATTGGGCCTGATGAAGGATGAGAATGGGGGAATGGTTATGCAAGAGTTTGTCGGATTAAGAGCTAAAATGTATGCGAATAACGTGGAGGGGAAATGGTCTAAAAAGGCTAAAGGTGTTAAGAAAAATGTAGTGGCGAATGATTTAAGCGGTTCAGATTACTTAAGGTGTTTGAATGAGTCGACCACAATCATTAAAAAACAGAACCTTTTTAGATCAATCAAACACGCAATTTATTCAAACACGCAAAATAAATTGGCTCTATCACCATTTGATGATAAGCGGTATATTTGTGAAAACAGAATCGACACTCTAGACTGGGGACATAAAGATATAGTGGCAGCTCCATCTACCGATTAATTTATTTTTATTTATGTCTATTTTAAGAATGAATTGTATATGTATCATATTATCAACAGTATTCACATTATTTTTAATGTGGGCTCTATGTGTTTTTGCGGGGATAATAAAGGTTCCTGTAATGAACATACACTTTAAATAAAAAACACTTGTAAAATAAAACAGTTTTTATTCTTTACCCTTTACATACTTGTATAATTTTTCAACGTTTATAATGCTACATATACTTAATCTATTTTTGTGCACTTGACAACAATAGAAAGATTTTTTTAAATTAGGACAATCCACATCTAATTCTAAATCAATAACATTATCATAAAACTTTTTCAGGTAAGTGCATTTTTGACTTCCTTTAACATATACAATATCTGCAAACAGTTTTTTAAACAGCTTTGGTAATTCGCTCAGATCGCTTCCACCACTGTTGTAGGGGATTCCGTGATAATTTTTCTCCAACCACTTAACTTGTTTCTTTGAACCTGCGTTGAGGTCGCGAAACTGCATTGACGGTTTGAATACATATGCGAGTATATTTTTCCCATCATACGTAGCAGCAAGCTCCTTCGGAGTAAAGTCAGGGGTACAGAATCCTTGAATATCAAATAATAATATCTTTGGTGGTGGTGGGGATGTAATCCTTTTCAGGAAAATAGGTGTCAGTAAATTTTCGGCAACTCGGATACGCTTCTTGAATCGTAATCGGTCAGCAGCTTCTTGCATCCAATTTCTACTGTCATCCTCCTCTAGCACATATGTGAATGTCACCGGGGCAAAATCGAAGCAAATTTTTCGAAGCATTTTTAAATAATTTTTCTAACGATTCCAGATATCGGTGTATACTCGACAATTGAATCACTCAAAATGAGACAGTATGCGCGGGTATTATCTTTAAATATTTCAGATGCCTCCATCTCAATGCGCAGGTCCACGGCTGATGATTTTACACTTTCATTTTGCTTTGACACATCAAACACAAAAATCGCACAATTTTTAAATTCAATAAATGATAATAGTGGTCGACTCGGTTGATTGTACTAGCTTCGTTGAAAATTACAGTACATGTTATAGACAGTCAAGTAATCATCTCGATCAAAATCCAAATGTAGATTATCGTATGGGAAAGATTCAGAATTGAGATAAACTCTAATATTTTTAATTTTGCTATGATCAAACGTCGACGCGTCAGCGTTAGCCACACCTCTTTTATTGGTTTGAAAGGCAAGAATCACATATCGTGGCTTTTCCAATCCGCTTGAGGTTTTTACGGCCCAGATATCATCTCGAGATTTTTTTAATGCTGGCAGTTCATGTAATTCCCATTTTCGGAAAGGTATTAAAATGTTTGCATCACTTTTCACTTGCTCAATCATTTGCAATTTTAATTCATCATTTAGTTCAACATGTGGCACTCGCCATTCAATTTTATTTAGTTTAAATTTAATTTGTGCATTCTCATCATTACACGTAAAACAATTTACATCAGTGGAAGATCTAAGTAAAATCAATTCCTGTTTAACATTAATAATTAGCTTTTGATAATCTTCTGCAAATCCCAATAAACATTTTAGTGGAATCAAAGCATAAAATGCTTTATTAGTAAAATATGTTTTAATGTGCCCCGTTTTGGCCCACCCTGCTATTCCCAATTCTTTCATGTCCTGAAAATCATGATAGGATAGCAAACCTTTTAAAGTACTAGCGATTCCCAAGTCGCGGGTTCGATCAATTTCGACTCCATTTAATTCAAATCTAATTTCTTCAAACAGAAAGGCGAATGCATTTGTAATCAACTCAAACTTTTTACCTTGAGCGAGTTTGTGGTCAACTTCACCACTTAAGTAAATATAACTGTTTCCGGGGCAGGTATAAATGTCTTGATTTTGAATTGTTATTCGAATTTCATCGTTATTTTCAAAATTTGTGGTTCTGGGCTGATATGTATGGTGTTGATATTTACTGATGCGATCATCATATTGCACTTGTTCAAAAACGTTTTCCATAGTTTTTAATTTTATAACCAAGAGATGTCAATCTAGCGATATTAATACGTGTCACCTCGTTGAGTGATGGTTTAATACTGATGGTATTTGAAGTTGTCTTATATTTTTTATCGAAAACTATCCCCATGCTTTTAATTCGAGTCTAATCAAAATATTCTCTCCTCTAAAATTAATCAATTCACCTTCTTGATCGATAATTCTCAGTGTTATATTATCGATTCTATCTCTAGTGTTTACCGGTAGATATAAAATATTTTTTGGTTCAATGTTAATCGCGAAGCCGGGGTCAACTGATGGACTAAATTCAAACAACGTATGTGATAATTTATCGTCGTAATAGGCGCCTGAAGTAATATTACACTCAATTCTTATTGAATCAACTTTAATTATTTGCACGGGTAAATCTGACGTGTGCAAGATTCCCGCCTTGAGAATTTTGTTTCCAGAAAAACCGAGTAATTTGCCTACAGTCCCTTTATTCGTCGAGAAATCTATATCGAATTTACTTTTTAATTCACACTGTAAAGTATTATTATTAGGTTTAAGCGATAAGAGTTTATCAACTTCCTCTTTTTTCTTATCACCCAACAGCTGTTTTTGCAAATAAGTTTCAATGTCAGCAATCTCGTATGAACCCGTAGGTATGTTTATTGTTTTATTACCGTAAATAAATTTATTATTAACACCGTCTTCAATATTTGGTATTGAATTATAGGTATGAAACCCAATTAACCCCAAACAGTACTGCCGATTTAGATCAAGTTCTATAGGGGGATAATAGTTTGTTGAGAGTACACTGCTTGTGCCTTGTAAGGTGAAGGTCTGAGACATGACTGACTTATCTTGAAAATATTTTCTTTATTTATATAAAAATTCTATACACAAATGTCCGCAATTATAAGAAGTAAACGATTGATATTGATCGTGATTGTATTTAATTTTACAATTTTTAAAATATTTAATTACTTCTTGAGGTGGTGGTAAGTTTCCAAAACTGTCAAAGTATTTAACAATATTTCCAATTTTTTTATATGCTACCCAATGAGTTCCTGCTCCATCTCGAGAATCTAAATTAATAATCCCAGCTTCTTTATTCCACGGTTTAGTTGGCAATGAATCACGCATAAACACTCCTCGAAAATACGGTACATTTTTCACCGCTTTTAACAAATCTATTGTGGTTAGGGCGCGGTCGGGTAGCGATTTTAGCAGTTTTTTGACTTTTTGAGATATAATCCCATTCCTTTTCGGTACGGTTTTAAAAATAGTCCTTTTCCCTGTTTTCCAAGAGCTATGGCCTCCATCGTTTTATTATGTCGTTGAGCTTCTTCCAGTTTTTGTCGAGCAGTTTTCGCACTGTTTACTGCTTTAGCAATACCTGCAGCGCCCCCTGCCAGCGAACCGAGAGCGCTGAGTCCGGCGAATATAGGAATCAGGGGTAGGATTCCACCTTGTTTCGGAATAGGTATAATTCTTGGAGTTCTAATCTTTTTCTTACCACCAGCCGCTTTTACGGCAATCTTTGCAGCAGATAGTGCAATCTTGCTACTCTCTTTAACAGCTCCGGGCTTATCAATTTTTCGCTTAAATTTCTTAATCGCCTTGCGGGCTTTCATCACAACACCGCTCCTTAGCGGTGTAACACCCATCCCCATCTTTCTCTTAATCTTCATAGCCCCAGTAATCGCCAATGCTGCTGCTTTTTCACTAAATTTTGCGTCTTTAGCTTTTACCCTGCTCCAGGCGACTCCCTCCAACACCTCATCTGCTTTATGTCGCTCGTTTAGATCTTTGTTCTGCGAGTAAGCAATATCGTGCTTCTTACAGGCTGCGTCCAAGGGATTAATACCGGGGTCACCTCTTTTTAACCTTTTTTCCAACTTTGTTCCCGGACCGCAATACTGATATCCAGGTATGTGCGCTTCGAACGGGAGCTTATTAATGATTGAATTAATGATGCCTCTACCACTATAAGTTATCATTTGAGAGTTACATGACATCACACCGCTATATATACCTACCGACAGATAATATCAGTATTAGTACAATGAAGGTTGTCAAGCAGAAACAATCTCTCCCAATAGCAAATTTAGATAAATGGGTGGGTGATGGATTGAAAAATAAAATACGTAAACATGGTGACCTACTACCTAACTCAATTAGAGCTATAATTTGCGGACCATCTAATTGTGGAAAATCTAACGTAATGTTGTCACTCCTACTCAATGAGAACGGGCTAAAATTTGAAAACATTTATGTATATTCAAAGTCACTCTATCAGCCAAAATATACATTTTTACAAGGAGTCGTTAGCACCATACCCGAGATTGAGTATTTCCCGTACAAAGAGAATGCTGAAATTATAAGACCAGAGGAGGCTAAAGAGCATTCAGTTTTTATATTTGACGATGTGGCGTGTGATAGACAGGATAAGATTCGAGAATATTTCAGTATGGGTAGACACAAAAACATTGACTCATTCTATCTTTGTCAGACTTATACTAGAATTCCTAAGCACTTGATTCGTGACAATGCTAATTTTATTATATTATTTAAACAGGACGATCTTAATCTTAGACATGTGTATAATGATCACGTAAGTAGTGATATGACATTTGAAAAATTTAAATCGTTGTGTGCAGAGTGCTGGAAAGAAAAATATGGATTCATTACAATAGATAAAGATGCCGATGCGGGTAGATATCGCAAAGGCTTTGATCAGTATATAATTATAAGCTAACCAACATCTACTGCATTACAAGTCCAAACTTCATCCGAGTCATACAACCAAGGAGCATAATAAGGCTCATTAGGAATAAAGAGGCTGATTGAGTAAAGAGGCTCATTAGAAAAAGAGGCTCATTAGGAAAAAGAGGCTCATTAGGAAAAGAGGCTGATTAGAAAAAGAGGCTCATTAGAAAAAGAGGCTCATTAGGAAAAGAGGCTCATTAGAAAAAGAGGCTGATTAGAAAAAGAGGCTCATTAGAAAAAGAGGCTCATTAGGAAAAGAGCTCATTAGGAAAAGAGGCTGATTAGAAAAAGAGGTTCATTGTGAACTGTAAGATGAGTGATGTTAAAAGAAAAATAATTAATGCTCAAAGAGCTATTAGAAGAAAATTATTGGCACTAAAATTAAATCGTAATGAAAATGACGAGAGATTGAAAAGAATTTATCAACCAATCACGGAACCTTTACAATCAATTGTAAAATCCAACAAAGAAATTATTAAAACCAATGAAGATATTAAACGAGAAAATCAAGAAATTAAACAAGAAAATAGGAGAATAAAAGAGGAGGGCATTCAGTTTGCTCATTCATCACCACTTAAACCAAAAAGTTTACAATTCATGGATGATGATCATTCATCACCCCTTAAACCTAAAAGTTTAGAATTCATAGATGATGGAGATGTCTTTACACACGAGCCTATCAAACAAAATCTATCAACAATTTCTATACCTGATCCAACCGTACTAAACGAATATTTGGAGCAATTTGCACCACTACCGAGGCAATATATTGAAAAATTATTGATTGAGGGTGGTGATGACTTTGATCCTATTCATGGCATTAAATTTAATAATGATGACGCTAAATTAAAAATTGGTAACACTGTAATTGATTTGGATGGGAATGATTTAATAATTGATGGCCTTACATACAAAGGTACTTCAGGTCTGTATGAATTGTTGTTTAGAAAAGATCCTTATGCATTTACAGAAGACGATCAAAGAAATTATGTAGATATACTTAAAAGAACAAACTCATTACATCGTCGTTTCGACCCGGAACAACAACTTCAAGGGACTAGGTCACACAAGTATAGAAATATTATAAAACCATTACTACCAACTTCACATAAAAAACGATCAAAGTCTGAATCAAGTGGTCAAAAGACTAAAGGTGGTCGTGGTTTCGATTCAAACTTAATTGTTGAAAATAAAAAGCATAGATATACCTATTGGAATGATCCTAATGAATTGATTGAAAGACTATGGATATTACATGCTTCAAAACGAGCTGGAAATAATTCACACGCCAATGAAATTGCATCAATCGAGGAAGAGCTCAGAGAAGCTAATATAATCTATTAATTTCATCATTTCACATCATTTCCATAATGTCCGTCGACAAGTTCGGACGTCATTCCAGCAAGGTTATAACTTCAGGTCGCGGCCCTCCTGGCATCGGTTTCAGTCTAACACAGGAAGGGCATTTTAACATTGACAATAAACAATTAAAAAATGTATTGGAGCCTTGTGAATTGAATGATGCTGCGACTAAATTATATGTTGATAACAATTATGATAAAATTTCTAAAATCTTAACTCTAATTGAGGAAAAAATTGTTTCTATAGATGAAGAAAATAGACTTGAGTTAAAACGTAAATGTGCGTGGCTAAGAATGGAATTTAATGAGGCGATAAATAATAAAACAAATATTATAAGGGATGAATTAGACACAATTATTACTAATAATACAAAGATTATAAAGGATGAATTAGACACAATTATTACTAATAATACAAAGATTATAAAGGATGATTTAGATAAAATTTTTACTAATAAAACCAAAAGTATAAGAGATGATTTAGATGTAATTTTTACTAATAAAACCAACAGTATAAGGGATCATTTAGAGCAAATCTTTTATAATAAAATGAAAAATATGGATGCAATGATGCTCGGTATTGCTGTTGATTTAAAAAAAGTGTATAATTTCCTGTCGAAGAATGTGTCAGGAAAACTAGAAAACAATATTAATGAATTCATAGAAACTCGTGAGGTATTAAACAAAATAATAAAGAGCTTGGATGGGCAGAAAGGGGCTCAGACAAGTATTAACACACCATGAGTAAAGTAAAAAGTGATGTAGTAAATGAGCTGCATAAGCCCGCAAGAAAAATATTTCCTCGACGACGCACAATTATTAAAGGACTGGACGATTTATGGCAAGCCGATTTAGCCGAATTTGGACTTTATGCAAGAGAAAATAAAGGATTTAAATATATTCTGGTGGTGATTGATTGTTTTTCAAAGTATTTATGGACTATACCATTAAAAGACAAATCTGGTATAAATGTGGCTAATGCATTTAAAAGTGTAATTATGATGGATGACCGAATGCCTAAAAATTTACAAACCGATCAAGGAAAAGAATTTTACAATATACACTTTAATAAAGTTATGCAAAAATATAGAATTAATCATTATTCTACTTATACCGTAATGAAAGCCGCAATAGCAGAGCGTGTGATAAGGACTTTAAAAGATAAGTTATATCGCACATTCAGTTTGCGAGGGACGTATCGCTGGATAGACATTTTGGATGAAATTACAGCTGATTACAACAAACGGAAGCATAGTACTACAGGAATGCGACCATGTGACGTCACTAAAGATAAGGAGCGTCACTTATTAAAAACTGTTTACTCACATATCAAAATCGCCGGAAAGAATATCTTTAATTTGGGTGATATCGTGCGTATTAGTAAGCAAAAAGCATTATTTGATAAGGGTTACACACCAAATTGGAGTACTGAATTATTTAAAATCAAATCCATCAAAGTATCAAATCCCACCGTTTACCTGTTGGAAGATAGTTTGGGGAATCCAATTAAAGGTGCGTTTTATGCTGAAGAACTTCAAAAAGCTAAACATGATGATGTATATCTAGTGGAAAAAGTGTTGAGGAAAAAGGGGAATAAAGTTTACGTCAAGTGGTTAGGTTTAGATAAATCACAAAATAGTTGGATAGATAAATCTAATGTTGTGTAATATAAATATAATAAAATATGATATTTTAATTCAGTGTTTAATTAACATCCTTGCAAGAAAGAGCGATCATATGTTGTACATTTTTTGTCTCGGTTTATTATCAATGACGTCTGCGGCGACATTTGATGCTGTAAAATATCTGCAGAGATTCGGTTATATAAATGGTACCGATGAATTTTTGATGGACATAAAAAACGAAGAAGATCTAAAGTTTGTTGAAGCACTTCAAACATTTCAAGATTATTATAATTTACCGGCCGATGGGAAGTTGAATGAAGAAACCCTCTCTTTGATGAGACGTCCACGTTGCGGTGTTAAAGATATTAATGATTATACTCTCGGTAGAGACTATCAAAAGTGGAATTTTACACACATATCATGAAATTTTATGAGAGTGCTGCCAAATTCTAAAGAAATTAATATAACAAATAAGGCATTCAAAATTTGGGAAAAATTTTCCAATTTAAAATTTAGTAGAAATCTATATAACCCTAACATTATAATTTCATATCAAATAAAACGTCATACATTTTTAAAATGTAACAATAAAACATATTGTCACTTTGATTTTGATGGGCCTGGTACTGTGTTGGGGCATGCCTTTTATCCTTCCATTAGTCAACGTAAGGTCGAAGTACATCTCGATAAAGAGGAAAAATGGTTTTATGAAAATTATTGCTCAGAATTTGAAATAAGTTTATTATCAGTACTCGTGCACGAACTTGGTCATGCTTTAGGTATTTCACATTCATTGCAAGATGATGCTATTATGTACGCGTTTTATTCACCAGCGAAAACTCAATCATTAATCGATTTATCTGACGATGATGTTCACGCCATTCAGAAATTGTATGGTGTTAAAGCGAGTGAACCAACTACAACTATGAAAACGACTGCGACATCTATAAAAACGACTACTGCATCTATGAAAACATCTGAAAATCCTATTGACTATTTACCAACGCCGCCTAAACTGTGCTTATTTCATGATGTAGATGCGTATTTGATAGTAGAAGATATGCTATATATATTTTATAAAAATTGGGTTTGGCATAAAAAATTGGATGATGATAAAATTATTGGTCCATTAATGATTAGAAATTGGCTCACCTTTTTACCTACATCATTTACTAGAATTGATGCAATCTATCAGAGAGCTGATGAAAGTATTGTAATTTTTGCTGATAAACATGTTTACCTTATCGATGCACACAATTTAAATCTCAAACAAGGCGTTTTAACGAATTCTATCCTCGGCATGCCCGATGATTGTGAAGTTAAAGGTGCTGTTAATACATACAAAGGTCAAACATTTGTGTTTTGTAATGATGACAAGTACATTAAAATCAGTGAATGTAATTTTTGGGCCAATGGTGTTGGATACATTTCGCGCCAATTCCCAGGAATTCCTTCAAACATAAGTGGAGTTTTCCGATACACAAATGGGAATCTTTATTTCTTTGATGAAGACAAGACGTATGAATTTAATGAATTTACTAAAACTCTTACAAGTGTGAAGAAAAGGAATAATGAACACTTTAATATTATATGTCCTCGAAAAGATATATTACTGGAAATTAAGTCCTTATTATCCAAAATACTTTTAAATAATTAGATTAAAATACAAGTCTCGACAGATCTCGACAGATCTCGACAGGTCTTGGCAGGTCTGAGAAAACTTAAATGGTGGGGGAAATACTATAAAATGTTCTGAATGTATTATCACTCGAGTAGAAGTATCGAGGTAGTTAAGATGTCTACGTCAAATGGTGTCACCTTCACAGATCCTCTTGAAAAGGAAATCTGTGAGTATGACGTTGCAGTCAAGAAAGAAGCAGTTCTTCTGGGGCAATCAACATATCCCTTGAACAAATCTGGAACAAAGAACGTATCCATTGGCATCAGCCCTGCCGTCGGATTCATCCCCATTGTTAAAATCTGGGGGGCACACTCCTGCATCTTTTTCACCGAGGAGGAATGGGATCAATTTTCCTCAATCAACATCTGCGAGCTGGTAGAACCCGCAATAATCGGCGATCATAAAATCACGAAGAGCGAGTACCGTGACTTAATGGCGATATGGATCGAACAGCGGAACTTTAGCGTTATAATATCGGAGGGAACAGCTGATAATTTATTAAGTTTAAAAAAAATTATTAATTACAAGTTGACTGAATTGAAAGCGTTAGAGTTTCATTCATATTATAATTGTATTTTATCGGCTTGTTTAAATATGTCTGGTGATTTGTATATGAATGTACAAACACTTATTTCTTCACACAAAAATGTTCAAAACGCTTATCTAATGCTGGAATGTTTACATATGTATTTAAATAAAATGTGTTTAGATTTTGAGGTTATGAGAATATTTAAATAAAAAAATCTTTTAATATACATTTTTTTTTTAATTATCCCCTCCAGAAATTCCTATCTTTATATATTAACTTGTATTATTTTAATTCAGTTTCTTGTTGAACGGTATAAGATGAAGACTAAAGTTGATAAAGCAATAGAGTCATTTTATGAACATCGTCTAAACTCAAATCAGGTTAAATTTTTACCAACTTATCTATTAAATCAACTAGAGGGTATACAACTACTAAGAATCTGGGAAGCTCTACCGATTGAATATCAGCAACAATCAGAACACAGACTCCCTTGCTTCGAACATTGTAATAGAGGTGAAGATAATGGGGATGGACCACCACCACCTAAGATCCGTTGTGAGGGGTGTAAACGAAATAATGGTGATTCGACGTCTATTAGGTGTTGATGTCAACGAAACATCAATTACTCCGTATTCCGTCGAGCAGACTACCCTTGGAATGTGGATATCTTTTTGCTTAATAGTTGTAATAATATTTATTCTTATAATATTTACTATATGCTATTTATGTAGGGATTATAAGAAATATTAAAAATCTGTATTAAAAATCTATTTATTAAAACTATTTAAAACTATACTATTTATTTATATAATAGACTATTTTAAAATGTGCTGCTAAGATCTTGATGGCGAATCAAAAATGACCTCCCAATCCTCCTCCTCCTCCTCCTCCTCCTCCTCCGGAGGGGGTCCATACACCCGATCCCATATTTCTTGTGTAGAGGGCAACGGTGGAGTCGGGGGCAGCGGCTCCTCATCTGATAATGAGGATACTGATCTATACCACATCCACCTGATTAATTTTTATTCAGATAAATTCATTTTTTCTAAATGGGTGGTAAGCCGGTTAATTCCTTTACGTAACTCTAATTCTTTGGTCAGTAGGTTAATTCCTTTACGTAACTCCAATTCTTTCTTTAGACGATCGATCGATTGTTCTAAAATTTTAATTTTTCTCGAAATAATATTTCGACTTTTACGTAGAAACTTCTCTTTGTTCATTGTAGTCTTAAAATGTTTCATCTCGCTCGAGGTGTTTTAACGGAATGAGCGATACGTGTCGACAATTATGAAACTTGAAGCGGAAGTGTTATGAATTCAGTTGGTACTACTATCTCCATCTCACTCTTTCAATAGAGCTACTCGCACTTATGGCAAGATAAGAATTCAGTTGGTAGCACTGTCACCATATCTACATCTCACTCTTTCAATACCGGAAGAGAGCTACTCGCACTCATAGGCTCTTATGGCAATTCGCGCACAGACCTGTGTAAACGCCATATCTACTCCCACCCTTATCAACCGCAAAACCTGATACTGGAAACCGCAACGTCGCAACCGGAAACCTGATACTGGAAACCGCAACGTCGTCAACCGGAAACCTGATACTGGAAACCGCAACGTCGGCAACCGGAAACCTGATACTGGAAACCGCAACGTCCGCAACCGGAAACCTGATACTGGAAACCGCAACGTCCGCAACCGGAAACCTGACACCGGAAACCGGAACGTCCGCAACCGGAAACCTGATACCGGAAACCGCAACGTCCGCAACCGGAAACCTGACACCGGAAACCTGACACCGGTGACCTTGGGAATGCTTCCCATAAGAATAGCATGGGAGCACTTCCCATAAGAATAGCATGGGAGCACTTCCTGATGCAGAACCGGCTGTTCTTATCTACTATAGTATATTGTTGCAAAAACTTAAGTCAATAGGTTTCGGTGACAATGTGGTAGGCTGGCTTAAAAGTTATTTAAGTAATAGAACTCAGCATGTGCGCATAGGAAAATTTACCTCGAACTATATACGGGTATCATCTGATGTGCTGCAAGGCTCCCATTGTGGACCAATTTATTTATTCTTTTTATTAATGATATTGGATAATATCTTCAAAACAGCAATTTTCTTTTTTACGCCGATGATCTAAAGATATATAAAAACATTAGTTCTAGATTAGATCAAATTGAACTTCAAAATGACCTAAATGGATTATCACTATGGTGTAAACATAATTTATTAGAATTGAACATAGGTAAATGCTTCCATATTTCTTTTTGTCGACGATCTGGTAGTAGTTTTGAATATCACATTAATAACTGTAGGCTATTGCAAGTATCTGAAATTAAAAACTGAAAGTTAGCCCTCACGTCTAAATTAAACTTCTCTAAACATATTTCAGATATTTGTAACAAATCGTTGAAAATTCTAGGTTTTATTAATCGATTTTCAGCGGACTTTATATTTGACATTAGTTCGACCACATTTAGAATATGCTTCTCTTATATGGTCTCCTTATACCATAACCTTATGACATAAACTGGAAGCGGTGCAAGGGAGATTTTTAAAGCTTATGTCTTGTAGGTTGGGTAGAGGTTACATTTATAGCCATAGTGGTATGTTGACTCAACTAAATATAGTATCATTGGCCGAAAGAAGAATGTTTCTAGACATGTCGTTCTTGTATAAATTAATAAATGGGCAAATCAGCAGTAGCGAATTATCAATGAAATTAAATTTTTATATTCCGCGTTGCTCTCAAGTTAGACACAAACCATTATTTCGTCTCGATTTTCATCCCACTCGTTATGGGATGTTTAATCCCCTCAATCATCTTATGCGTAGCACTAACGGAATCAGCACAAACATTAATTTTATGCTATTTGCACCAACATATCAAATTTTTAAAAGAAGATTTGCATGTGGAAATATTTAATGTCATTCGTTCAGTTTAATTTCATATCGTTATTAGTGTTCTAGAGTTTATTACATACTTTTTTATTCCAATATTTTGTCATTGTTTGTTTAACAAGTAACCCATGTTTTTTATGTATTTTATTTATTTATTTGTATGTGTTTTTATTTATTTTATCTATTTGTTTATATTTCATCTATTTATTTATATTTATATTTTATTTACTTATTTATTTATTTTACACTACTTCATTTGTGATATTCAAGCTGTGGTATTTTCATATCTCTAATACAGCAAATGGGTTTACTCTATTTTGATTATTTTATTAATTTATTTCCTTTATTTATTACATTTTTAGTTTTGAATTATATTTTAATTTAATGAATAAGAGTAACATTGAGATCTGATAGAGATCTTTTGGTGTATTTTAAATTGGGTTTTGGACATTTTGTAAATTATATTATTGCTGTTTTGTTTTGTTTTGTACTGTTATTAATTAATCTTAATTTGTTCATATTATTTCTTTGTAATTCATCAGTTAAATTGTATTTTATATATTTATTTATGTAAATAATTTATATTATTATATACATGTCAAATGTAAATTTATCATGTAAAGGAGTTTTCCGTAAATAAATAATAATAATAAAATAAGAAACGCAATATTATTATAGGATTTGATTTGTAAATAGTGTAATTAAGTTAAACCAGTTTTTTAATATTATTAATTTTCCCAATATTGGATTTAATGTGGTTAACAGTGTGGGCATTACTAATGATCAGTTGGATGATCAAAATATTTGTAAGTGTTGAAATTCTTTGATACCCTTTTATATTATAATATTACTATTATACTGTATCAAATTATTACAATTCAGAAAAGCATGCAATGCATTCACAGAATTAGTAATGTTTACATTTTCAATTATCTACAACATACTCCAACATATTACTAGGCTCAATAGCTGGGATATTAGCTGTTTATATTGCATTTTAATCCCAACACTGGTAAGTTGCATATAATGTAAGTTAGGAAAATTAAAAATTATAAGCTCCGAAAAGAGTCTCACATGTCATCTCAATATAGAGTTGTCTTGGCGATATACATCAGACTTCTGGAGCAAAATTTATAACTGTCAACACCACTGTTTAATTAAATATTTCTTAAGAAGTACTTTTTAAATGCTCGTATGTATGGAGGCGACATGGCTATTTTGACGCATTTAGCTTTTTGAATAATTTTATTCATAAATATTAGAGCAATGTCAATATTGCTCTAATATTTATGAATATGATGAAGAGTTTATTTTTAGAAAACTCCTGTTGTTCAAATACATCCAGCACATTTTTTAATTAATTGCTTTCGATTGGTTTTAAAACAGGTACTAATATAATTTGAAAGCTTCCAATTATTCTTTATTATAAATAAAACCAGCTAACTATGGTCTGGATTACTTTTAATTGGTCGTGATCTATCGTTAACTTTTTACAATCTGAAGTTATTCCTTATAAATTCCCAATTGTTAAGAAATTTTCAATAGCGATAAGGTTTATTTTGGCTGTCACTAAATATTTATACAGGCAAAGTATACAGGATAATATTTTCCATATAGTTGAGATCAGTCGTACATGTTTTTGGATCATTTATTACTTTCTCTAATTGATTTAATATGTTTTCTGAAGTAATCATATAATCCAGTTCCCAGTTTTTAATTTGGTGATATTAGAAAACAAAGCACTACGCTGGATAATTTATTCACTTTACGGATCACTTCATATGTCATTAGCGGTTTCTTTTAATTATGTATTTGTATTTACCAAATCTGTTAAAACATTGAAGCTATACATTCATCTTCATTAGTACCAAAAAAATCACAATACATACATTCAACCAACCAACCAACTCCACAGTTAAAGGCAAATTTAAATAATAATTTATATTAGTCGTTTTTGCAGAAAATGAAGTAATAATTACTTATCATATTACCTTGTATATTCAATTATAAAAACGCTAAAACTAAAACACTTACTATGTATCTTTCATTAAAAAATTGTAATATGTATATGAACCTTAAAAATTAAATGTTCGGACAAACAAAAACTTATTAAAACCCGTAATTTAAACAATCTTAATAATTCATTTAACAAATTACATCCACATTATATTAAATTCGATAATTTATAACAAATATTTAAATGGTTTGGTACACATTTAAATGCACTATCGGCGATTTAAGATAATCTCTATGAAATGCTTCATTTGCAATTCTAATAACCCGTTTACAAAAGTGTCCCATGCACACGTCAAACTTCGACTCTTCACTAAATTTGATTTTTAAATAAAGAAAACACTTAACTTTTTTATACCACTTATATTTTTTATTTCTCGTGACTAGTTTCAATTACAAAATAATCATTATCAAACTGCAATTAAATTAACAAAAATGCAGGTATATATACTAAAAGGCTTCAAATAGAGGGGTGTACAACAGGTCAGCCTGGTGAAATTCATCTGTTTGCCTTTATCGGCGAGATAGATTACCGAAAGTACATCTCTGTAAAATGTATAGCCTGTTTCTAACAAATGATTTGCAAACGTTGAATTATTTTGTTTTAATTTTAATGATCGTTCAAGATCTTTTAAACGTAAGTGAAAATTGCGACCGGATTGCCCGATGTACACTCCTTTACATTTTGGGTATGTTAAACTATAAACTCCTGATTTGTGCATGATGTCTAATTTCTATTTTGCATTGAAAATTAAATTGATTTAAAAACTACGTTAATGTCTCGTTTTTTAAAAACATTCTTAATTTTTGAACTTGTTCTGAAAAGTTTAAGTTTTGTAGGAATTCTTGACTATAGGACTGATTGCATATAAGTATTCATTCTTTTTAAATGAAATTTATTTTTTAATTTAGTTACTAATGACTTCGAATAACCATTATGAATAGTAATTGTTTTTATTTTATTTATTTCTATTTTTAAGAATTCCAGGTTAATTGGGATATTCTATGCTCGGGTTATTATTGAGTAAAAACTTGCTATTTTGTGTTTAAATGTTGGGAATAATGGTGTCTGTGAAGGTTTACGATATATATCAAATGTTAGTTTGTTAATGGTTTTAGTTAGGGTTAAGTATAAATAATTAATTTTGTTATTGGATTCTGTTTTGTGATCTTAATGGATGGGAGGAGAGAGTTAAGGAATGTTAGAAATTGATTAATTTGCCGGTCAGTACCTTCAGTGCATACTAAAATATCGTCTACGTATCTATAGCACCATTTTATGTGTTTTTTCTTGGGGTGACTTTAATATTTTATTGGTGAGGTTATTCATAAAAATTTCAGACCTTTTTTTTGTACATATATTTTACTACCAAAAGAAAAATAATTATGTTTAAGTATTAAATCTGTCAAGTTGATAAAATCTGCTTTGATAACCGGGTTGACGTTATTAAAATCTAATTCTTCAATTATTATTGGGAAGAAGAGTGCCTTCTGGGGGTATTTTAGCAAACATATTCGACATATCGAATGATACTAACTTACAACTGTTAGGAATAGTTACATTTTTTAAATTATTAGTTAATTATACAGCTTTTTAATAGTATCTTTATAATTGGTAATGGATTTAAAAATTGAAATAAGTTCTACTGCTAATTTTCTAATAGGGGAATTTACGTATGACACAACAGGACAGATGGGACTATAAGTTTTGTGGATATTAATGAAACTGTATAACATAGTTCTGGGATTCATAGCGAATAAATATCGTTTTTTGTTCTCTGGAAAAAGTGAGCTATCCTGTACTATTGATTTTAATTTTCTTAATAGGGTCTTTTTCAATGTCTGTTATTTTAGAATTGATTATCAAATCTTTAATTTTATTAATATATTCTTCGTTGTTTAAAATGACTATAGAATTTCTTTTATCGGCTTTTGTAACTATTAGATTATTATTTTAATTTTTTTTGTTTATAGATTTAATTAAATTTTTGTCTGAGTCTGAAATGTTTTTTTCTGTTTGTTTGATTAGTTTCAACTGTGCCCATGTTTAAAAGTTGTTCCAGTATCTGTGCAAATATCTATCAATCAACAACAATCGCGGCCAAAAACACCAAAAGGTAGCGAAAAGGACGTGGCTTACACAGGAAGCTAAATTGTGGTTCAAGAGAAGAGATGTACTTAACATATACATCAAAGTGCTCCATGTAGAACTAGCCACGGCCATACATTCCGTGGAATTCGACCTATTTGACGACTATGTCCGAAGTAGAGTGAGCAGGATAAACTACATCAAAAGCAATATCCAAAACAAGAAACTGAAGAGGCTGTTAGAACAGCAGCAACAAGTATAGCAGCGAAACACCAGCAGTACACCAGAAGGTAAACTAGTGTTTTACAATAGAGTTATAAACAAAACAGGCACAGAATTAACACCACAAGAAACGTCAATGTTATTGTTAGCACCAAAGTACTCGCGACATGTTAATGTCTCCTCTTTTAAAAAAATTATTGTAGTAGAATCAGAAATTGCATCAAAAATACAAACTTGTCTCCAATTGACAAAGCAAAAATAGCGAATCTAATCAAAAAACCAACGACCATGCTTGCAATTAATATATTCTAAAATTTGAAATTGAAAGAGTTTTTATAAATTTTGGAAATTACATGCAAGATAGGTATGGGCCCCTAATTGTTTGTTAGGCTTATTTCAAGTACGATGGAAATTTTACCTGTTTAATTGCTAGATTAAATGATTTTAAACAAGTTGGCTGTATATATATAAACATCTCTGCTTCACTACCCTTTAGATTCATAATGGAATCTCTTATACTATTACTATACATACGTTTAAATTAAAAATATTATAAATTAAAACATGTATCATTACATGTCATGGGCCAGGTAAATTCAAAGTATTTATGTTAATGAATAATGAGGACAAATGTTTCAGAAAGACAACTTCTGCTTGTTTGTTTATTTATTCAATTATTCTTTATAATATCCTATTAGAATACATACATATAAATATTAAATAAATTCAGAATATAATCCAAAAAATGTTCATATGACTTACTTAATGTTAATGTTATCAATATTAACTCCGTCTGCAAGTCATATGGCCTTCCACACCCCATAACTTTAGATGATGAAAGATTACTTTTAATGTATATATTTGTTGGAACAGTAATACAAGTATTGAGTTTTGAACATATTTGATAAAAGTTCATTGTATTCCACATTAATTTTATTGAAAGATTTGATTTTATTATTACTTACTTAATGTATCTAATTTTCGAGCATTTGTTCATACAGCTCTTTTAGAGTATCGTTGGGTACCTTGTTTTGGGGACTATTATTTTGCAGGTATGCTTTATCGACTAATTTTAGAATTTTTTGGAATTAGTTTCTCATGTAGCTCGTGGTGAAACATTTTGTTATATAGAAATAACACAATTAACTCTTGATTTGTTTCACTGTGTTAACGGTGGTTGCGGAAGACGTCCTCGTGATGGACTGGCAAGGAAGTAGCACCGACGGTACTTTCTGGAACCAACACGCACTGGAGGCGGCCCAGGGGTCCCTGGCGAGGCTCACCATCGATTAGCAGCCGCAGGCTTCGATTAAACAGTTTCCCTTCGGTGATACTTGCTTGAGCTTCCACGCCACGTCAACGTAGGGGCACCGGCTAGCTGTGAAAAGAGTAAAGAACAAGAGAGACATGTGTAAATTAAAACATGGGGCCAGAGAAGAAGAGAATATATTACAAACAAGAAACAGAAAACATAGAAAATATACAGTTAATTAACAAAAAGGCAAGAGGCTTGGATCGGCAAAGCCGACCAGGCCGACCACCGCTGCTGATGGCAGACGACTGGTGAAGAGCGATGGCCGTAGCCTGGTTTTATACGGTGATCTTGATTACCGAGGCTTTGTTTCGGTCACGTAGGCCCCGCAATTCCGGGAACAGGTAATGATCCTCTTCGCCGAAAAAGGGCCCGACCTATTGTTCCGCACTGGCAGCTGCACATTTTGGAAAATTATCTCGTTTGGATTATTTCAATAATGCGGAATTTATGCAAATTATTATTAGGATCAATGGTTAGCTCGTAAAATGGATTAAAAATATAATTACGCATTTGTTACCACGTTCAGGTAAACTGAACGCCGGTAACAACTGTTTAAATAATTTTAGAATATTTAAAATCATAATAACATTTTTTTATTACCCTTAATTGAAGGATGTGATATTTTTGCACTTTCTTATGTTGTTATTATTAAATATAATATCCAGTTTACGGTTAAGCCGTGGATCTTTTCCATGTCATGATAACAAAACATATTATATAGAAGCAATCAAGAAACAAGTTGTGCTTTGCTATAAAATTTTATATTTCCACCTTTATTAGAGGCAATATTTAGATCAAAATATTGTCGCGGACAGGGGATATTTGAGACAGAAAATATCATGTCGCTTCCTGTCCGCGAGTATGTTCGCCCGTGCTCAGCGGAATTCAAGGACTTCCTCGATAATTGTTAATAAGTAATTTTTATGCTGATGAGGGAAATCGAGGAAGATCCGTGGGGCCGCTGGGGACGGACAGTCGCGAATTAGCTTGCAGTCAAAGAGGTTGCCCCAACATCTAGTTAGTCTAGTCAAGTGTAGTAATAAATAGTTCAGTGGAAAGTTTGTTTTCAAGTAAGTAACCTTCCATTCCCTAATAATAATTAGTCAGTAATCCTTTTGCCTTTGATCTCGAAGTCTCGACGACCCCCACGCGACATGTGGTGGAGGCGCCAAACCCGTTTAATTTTAGTTTAATATTTAATGTGTTGTAGAAAAATAATAATTTAAGTAGAATTTCATTAATTGAGGTCAAGGGCAATAGGAAACGTAAATGTAATAAATACGTGCATGCTGTAAGTGTTAACGAGTGTTATAATTGTAAGACGAAACCGCGACCTTGCGAACTATGTGTAAATTAAATGCAGTGCATTAACTCCGACTCTAATTTCTAAAAAGAAGCCAAATTACAACACTCGCTATCAAGCACAAGTATTCGATCAGGAATTCGCTGAATTTCACCCGACTACCCAAAAACTTCCAAAAAGTGTAAACCAACTCCGGGAGCATACAATACCATCACAAAAAATGGCCAACTCGACAATTCACAACACCCGCAACATTTGACCCCGCGACTCACAACCTTATATCATTTTTTCGTCTTTTTGAACAAGCCTCGTTTTCAAATGGTTGGGATGACAAATACCGGCTTCACTTTTTCGGCTCTTTCCTCACAAACGAAGCATGTTTTTGGTACGCAAAATTTAGGACACAACCAATAAACTTTGATAAAACATGGGAGAATGTCAAAGCTGCTTTTATTGCAGAGTTTGGGGGAGACGACCCAATGGGTGATATTAAATTAAAATTAGCTTGTCGGAAACAGGGTATTAACGAAGATATTAAAATGTACTACTATGATGTGAGTAGATTATGCGAAGAGTTAGGACAGGTCAGCGACGAAAGACTAATCGAATATTTTTTGGCCGGACTGCATCCCATCTACTTAGAAAAATATGTAGAGCTACGTTCGTCACGCATGACCAAAGCGAAATTAAAAGAAGTAGTGTTAAAAATGAGTGACATTCAGAAAGCGGCACTAACTGCAAGATTATCATACGGTTGCAACCCCTTTATTCAAAATTCGAATCCTTTTCTGCAACAACCTGATCCCCTCGTCCCCCACCATACTTACAACACGCATGCTAGCATACCTACACACCCTTTTCATAACCCTTACATATTTCCGACCAATAATTTGCAAACAATAGAAAATTCCCATTATCACCCTCCGATAAATAACGCTTTAAATCCGCATTTTCAATCACCACGGCGCAACGGAAAAAACAACACTCATCGGCAATTTTCGAGGACCACCAATGGTAGACCAATTTGCTTTCGATGTCAGAAACCTGGACACACCGCACGATCATGTATGGCACCTACACCACTTCCCGAAAACAAGACATACAACAGAGGCTACCCAAACGAAGAGAGGCGTCACTAAAATTGCCCAGTGCCGCCTTTTACAACGCAAATTCGTACCACACCAAATCAGATATATTGACAACATTCGGAAAAATTAATGATATAACAACGGAAATTGTAATCGACCAGGGGCTTGTCAAAACATAATATCAGAAAAACTTGCAGGAAAATTTAAACGAACTAAAGCAAACAAGCACTTATTACGTACGGCGGATAACAATATTACACACGCATTAGGAGAAGCATCATTTACAGTCACAGTAGAAAATTTAAAAACCCACTGTACAGCCCTTGTATTAAAAAATGTTTCCAAACCACTTATTTTAGGCAACAATTTTCTTAAAAAACATGGCGCCGTGATAAATTACGTTGATAAGTCATTAGTTTTTAATGATAGGAAAGAAGAAGTAAACAAACAAAATGAATACATTGAACAATTAAACCGGGATATCCAAGAGCTTATGCAAATTGAATTGACATCGATTATCACCCTACTCAAAAAAGTAAAGCTACGTTGACGGAAACACTAACCGTGGAAGCAGGGCAGTGCATCACCAGCTTTGCAAAACTACCCACCAGCCCAGGGAAAACAACACTGCGTCCTAATTACCAGTTTTTAAACCCTAAAAACTTAGAGTTAATTGAGATTGCAGATTCAACAAACAACGTTGTTAAAATTAAAAACAAGACTTCTGGAAGGATCCACCATAGGATTCTTGCAAGAAGGCAATGAAATCAACAACGTGTTTACTTTAGCGGATGATCCAAATGGAAATATCTTAGAAAACGAACGTATACCGACAGGCCACTTATCAATTAATCAAATGGGCGTAGTCAATGAATTAATCGCTCAATTTTATTAAGCGGTTACTGGCAAGTGGGTGTTAAAGAAGAAAGCAAAGAACTGACAGCGTTTTGTACCCATAATGGCCTATACGAATTCAACGTGCTACCGTTTGGATTATGTAACGCGCCAGCAACATTTCAAGCGTTGGCCGATATTGTTTTTCACGGACTTAAATGGAAGGACGTACTAATTTATTTAGATGACATCATCGTTTTTAGCGAAACTTTTGAGGATCATGAAGTTAAATTAAAAAACATTTTTGAGAGACTCCGAATTTAAAATTAAAACCCTCTAAATGCATCTTATTGGAGAAGGAAATTAAAGTACTCGGATTTGTAATTAACGAAGCAGGAATTAAAACTGACCCTGAAAAAATAGCTGCAATCGAAAAACACAAACACAAAAGACGTTCAAAGTTTTTTGGGTACATGCAATTTTTACAGGAAATTTATTCGAAATTATTCAACGATTGCTCAACCCCTGCATAACGCAACAAAAAAGGGAGGTTTTGTTTGGGATGTGTCTCAACAAATATCGTTTGATAATTTAAAAAATGCATTGTCATCTGCTCCCGTTTTAATTCACTTCGACCCAACGAAAGATGTCAAATTAAGAACAGACGCCTGCGGATTCGGAATTGGTGCAATCCTACTGCAAGAAAAGTATGACGGTAAACACCCAGTAGTATTTATTAGCCGAACCCTAACAAAGGCTGAAAAAAATTACACTATTTCCGAACTGGAAGCACTGGCGGTTGTTTGGAGTCTCGGTAACTTAAGACACTAGGTTCATGGGCGGCACATCACGATAGTAACGGATCATCATGCACTATGCTGGTTAAAAAATTGTCGGGATCCTACTGGAAAACTAGCGAGGTGGGCGATTAAATTGTCGGAGTATAATTACACAGTTGTGCATAAAAATGGTACAGCGCACAAGGACGCAGACTGTTTGTCTAGACACCCCGTCAAAACAGCAACAACAGCTGATGAGGAAATGCCAAACGAACTTCCAACATATCTATTAAGTGCAGATGATATCATAAAGGAGCAAAAGCAAGATGACAAATTACAAGAAATAATCAATATCATATTAGATCCCTCCAATACTCTCGGTACGCCCGCGATGCGAAGAAGAGCTCGTAATTATGTCATAGAAACCGGTGCATTATATAAGAAAAATTCCGCATTATCAGGAAATAAACACCTGCTCTGTATCCCAAGTCACTTAAAATTTGACATCCTCTATAGCAACCATTCTGAACCCATGGCTGGACATTTTGGCGTCACAAAAACACTAAATCGAGTAGCAACAAGATATTTTTGGGACGGCATGAGAAATGACATAATTAAATTCGTCCGCGGTTGCCCAGATTGTCAAGCAAGAAAAGGTATGGAAAATAGGAAACCTCTCGGCTTACTGCAACCAATCAAAGTAGGGAAACCATTTGATTTAATCGGAATTGACCTACTAGGACCCTTTAGGAGGAGCATATCGGGAAAAACTATGATTATTGTGGCAACCGACTACGCAACGAGGTACGCAGAGATCGCGGCAATAAAGGACGGTAAAGCGGGGCCAGTAGTTAAATTTTTGATGGAAAATATCATATGTCGTCATGGATGCCCAGGGAGAATTCTATCAGTTAGAGGTCAAGTTTTTAAATCGGAAATGATTGCAAGCCTCCAGAACATTATGGGTATAAGAAGTAACCTTACCACGAGTTATCACCCTAATTGTAACGGTCTAACAGAGAGACTAAATAAAACTATCGTAGACATATTGAGCAAGTTTGTGAATACCAAACAAACTGACTGGTGCAACTACATTTCGCACATTGCATTCGCCTACAATACGGCAGTACAAGAAACAACAAATTATTCACCATTTTTTTTGTTATATGGAAGGGACCCCACTCTACCAACCGAAGCACAATTATTACAAGAAACAACGGATGAAACTGTGGAAGAATTCCGAAACAAAATCGTAAACGCGAGAGCTGTCGCCGTAGAAAACATTCATTCAAAAAAACAAAAAGAAAAAGTCAGGTACGATAGTAAACACACTGAAAGGGAGTACGATGTAGGAGACATAGTCAAAGTTTTTATACCTGTAAGGAAAGTTGGTCGCAGTGAAAAACTGTTACTCAAGTGGTTCGACCCTTATAAAATTCTTGAGAGGAGGGGAGAGGTCGACTATCTCGTTCAAATGGGTCGGACGGCGAACGCCAAAACAGACCACGTCACGAATAGCACCTTACTATCAACCATTCGACGAAAAAATATCTCATTGAATTTGCAATAAAGGGTAATTAATTAATAAGTTAAGTTACTTAATTATACGTTTATTTTATAGGAATCTAGGGTAATCATTTATAAGGAATAGGATATTAATTAAATTTAGTTTTAGATAGAGTACAATGGTCCAATATCTTGACGAATTAGTATGTTTGGTGATTTTACTTCGGCACCTTACCCAGGGAGCCAATTATGAGATGTCACCTATAAATACCACCGACGGGATCGCTTTCGAGGAAAGAGGAGAAGTAAAATTAATAGTTTGCGAATGGCGAGTCGCGGTCCACATGAATGTTGCAGAGTTTGGCCTCGAGTTCAAAGCGGAACATACGTCCTAGGGGAGGTGGAGAAGATCTGCTATATCTAACACCCTGGAAATAGGAGCCTACAGAACAGGTAATTTTTTCACAGCTTTCTTTGTCTGATCACGACAGAACACATTATGAGTTCATTTTTCAAAATCTCAAAAAAAAAAATCACATACTTCGACATGCCCATTATTTTTTTTTTAATTACTAAAAAAATTCAATCCGTTAACACCTCATTTAAAAAATTTTCAATACAATCAAATTAAAAAGTCTATAAATAACTTGTCCCTTCTGGTAGTGAAGTTAAAAAAAAAAAGATTATGCACAATATTGAAATTGAAGCCAGAGTAAAAGAAATAATGTCCACATTAATATTCTTAATTACTCTCCACGATCCTTGTAAACATCCTGTACACCCCAAGTGATAAATACTTTCCGTTCATTTTGACGACTGAATTGATGTTTTTAAAAGTTCTATTAAAATTTTTCATAGTTAAATGGTCCCCGTTTAATGATTGGAGTAGAGAAAGCATTCCTCCTTAAGAGGCGTGATCAATGGTTTCAATGTCAGATATACTAGTAATGAATTAGAACGAGACATACGCGTAAAAGAGACGGAAATGTAAAAGTTAAAAGTATTGGCCCAACATGCAAACAAATACTGATGTACGAGAGAATGATTGTGAGTGCGAATGAAAATCATGTCAAAAATTTTAGTTTAGTATTAAGTTTAATTGTAATATTTGGGGCCTATGAAAGGATACCACAGGGATGGATCCCGTCGCTGCTGGAGCGAAATACCTGCAAATATTGTAGGAAATGGGAGTTAAGTGTACGTTAACGGTGCCGTACCGTATTACTTGATCCAGGGACTCCACATTTTCGCTAGACGTTAGATAGGCGGTACCAGTCTAAGGGCGATCCAAACGAGAAATGATTAAATGATGATTACTATTATGTTGATTGGATCGAGAGTTGACATGTTTTAATGTAGGGCGAATATGGCGCAAACATACGGTCTCAAATTTAGTTAACTTATTAGTTATAGTGAGAAAATTGACTCAGTAGGGATTTGTTAGGAACAAATACGGTAAATGAAGGATTTAATAAAATTCAAATGAATGATAATAGGGGTAAGAATAAAAATAAAGTTGTAATTGGCACCATAGAGAAATCATAATAATAATAATTGATCATTGTACTTAAATATAATTAGATTAGTATTGGTAGTAGGTAAATAGAATAGCAAGTAGGATACTTATTTAGGAAAATTAGAAGTAAAGCCTTAGGAGTAAGTTTATTATTATTAGTAATATAGGTGTAAGTTAAAAGTGTATTATACTTCAATTTATTTTTATTAAGAAAGAAATCTGCCGATATGTATTTTTGCAGCCGTTACACTACCCACACTGCCGAGATACCAAGGACCTGGAGGATGAGAGGCGACATCTGAAAGGAGCAAGTTGAATCGTCACAACACAATTGGCGCACCAAGATGACAGCAAGCAGAGAATTCAGCTTACATTAATGGATGCAGCTGGCCCAAACCAAACCCAACACAACGCAGACAAACTAATGTACCCCGCAGTGCAGTAGCCAGGAACAAAGCATGTACAACAAGCATGACCATATCTATACTCTAACCAAGGGGGCCAGGTTGGCAAGTCGTTGGGAGGCCAGTACCATAAATGCTCCACCAAGCAGCTCACAGAAAATAGTCACCTGATAAGATGCTTGACCAACTCAACTTGTCTCCTACTAAGAGGTCAGCCTCGGACACATCAAGAGTGGATAGACTCACAAGTGATGGTGTAGTGTGGACTCTAGAGACCCTAAGTACTATAGGTTAGGTTAGGCTAAGATAGTTATGTAATCGTTGGGGCACCGATTTACTGAAGGGGGAGTAATGTCGCGGACAGGGGATATTTGAGACAGGAAATATCATGTCGCTTCCTGTCCGCGAGTATGTTCGCCAGTGCTCAGCGGAATTCAAGGACTTCCTCAATAATTGTTAATAAGTAATTTTTATGCTGATGAGGGAAATCGAGGAAGATCCGTGTGGCCGCTGGGGACGGACAGTCGCGAATTAGCTTGCAGTCAAAGAGGTTGCCCCAACATCTAGTTAGTCTAGTCAAGTGTAGTAATAAATAGTTCAGTGGAAAGTTTGTTTTCAAGTAAGTAACCTTCCATTCCCTAATAATAATTAGTCAGTAATCCTTTTGCCTTTGATCTCGAAGTCGCGACGACCCCCACGCGACAATATGTATAAAATTCTGTAAGATTTATTCAAAATTCTTATAAATTTATTTATTAATAAAATACCTACTAAATACCATACATATTAAAGATAACTGCAATATCTTACAAATATAAATACCCTAAATAAATTGTACAAAAATAAATATGAAAATTTTTTTGTTTATTAATAAAATAAAACATTTTGGTAGCCATTTTTGAAATAGTATATTCAAACTGAATTGATCATGATATAGCTGGAAATATTTTATTGCGCAAGTTTATTTTTAAATATATAGATATATCTAGATCTATTAATAGCAATTTTATGATTCTGTTGAAACACTTTGATTTTCATGACAGAACGAACGAACGAACCCAAATGGTATTTACTCTTTCACCTAATGAAATAGTGAGCAAGATCCAGGAATAACGAGCACGAGCACAGTTCGATCAATCCCCGATTAAGGCGAAACGGATATATAACAGACATGATATCCTCTTATTATTAGCGAGCAAGCCCTGCCGTTGCCGGACCCATATTCCATTAGCCGCACGAGAGATATATCAATATTCCATTAAGATATGTATCCACGATGTAGTTACGATATGCCCTACATATTACCGACCGCGCGATATCATCTGGCCAGAATTATCGCATTAGTGCCATCGCATTTTCAATTCAGTCGGACACCGGATATCGCGCCAACCAACCGACGCCACCTACTACTACCACTCGTCCTGTTTGGCGTCCCGACGCCAGCGTACAGCTCGGCTCGGGTCAGGTTAGATAACGCTGATTTATACATCGGACGTACGCAGGATTGCCAACTTCAAAACTTCGCCGTGACAAATCGCTTGTTTGCAAAAAGTACAGAATCAGATAAAGGGGGAAGTCGTTACAACAGGCCTGTCTTGTCGCAAAATTTTATATAAATGATAATTGGGGACAAAAATAAGGATTTATGGGTAGAAAAATACAAAATGCATATTTGTAAATATTGTTTACTTACATCATTAAATTTAGGTTTTTGCTTATATCGTATATGGTTGCGTTCAATTTATGGAGAATATCACACAGTTAGTCAACTAAATTTATATTGATATTTTGATAATAAATAGTGGCTTTATTTTTAACATATATTTTACTTTGGTTAAAATATCACAATAAAAATAGCATAATTAATTATTAACTTATTTTTATTTTGTTAAGTGGACTACACTCTATACTGCGTAGATGAGCTTGATTTAGATTAATTTAGTTTAAAATATATTACAACTATCTGTAGTGGAGAATAATTTAGATTTATTTAGTTTCAAAATAACTAACTGTCCCTATATATGGTGCTTTAAAGTCTTTATACTTGTTTTTTTCTCGTTTTAAACTATACTCGCTATATTTTTCAAATATTTGGGTGGGTTACATAACTAAAAGCTGCGATTTTCTAAATGATTTGATTTTGTGTTTGGGGTTAGAAGATATATTTAAAAGTTTACTCGGCAGTCTAAAAGTAATTTGATTATTTTTGTGTTCTGAAGATAATCGAATACTTATTTGTTAGTTGTTTGAAGTAAGTGAATGTTATGACATATTAATTGATGAGGCCGTAATTTGTTGAAAATTCATATCACTTGTTAAGTATTATAGTAAAATCACTTTTTTAATTTTCAAAAAATTTTATTTGTTGGAATTACACGCAACAAATAAAAGTTTTTGAAAATTAAAAAAGTGATTTAACTTTAATACTTAACAAGTGAATGTTATGAATTTTTAATTTGAATTTTTTTATTTGAATAATTAAATTGACTATAAAAATGTTCTCCATATCTATTAAAATAATTTGGACCCCGTCTGTAGATCTAGTTGATTATGTTCGATGAATCAGTAAACTTCTAGGTATCATAGAAAGAAATGCACTTGTGAGGCATATAATTATAGAGAATCATGGAGTTGGTATTGGTTTGTTTCCAAAATATTTTGAATTTAATTTTATTATTTTGATATATTAATATAAGGCCAAGGAAATTAATTCTGTTATCATTTTATTTCTCAACTGTAGATTTATTTTTTGTGAGAACACTATCAATTAAGTGTAAATTAAATATTGACTTACTCGTGCAGTTTTTATGAAAATAAAACTAATCAAATTAATTAATTTAAGTAAAAAAAAATTGATCTAACTGACGTGCCGTACCATGTCGCGCGTTGACATTATCTACATATATAAACCAAAATAAAAGATATGAGTTTTTGTGAAATTGAAACTTAAAATTTTTCCTTCTATATTAGACACGAAAATGTCTGCTAACAAGGATTTCAGAAGAAATCCCATTGCTAAAGTTACTTTGTTGAAAATATTTATTATTCAATAAATTCAATAAATGTCTGAATGCATCGGATAATTCTGATTTTTGAATATGGTTGAGGTTTGAGTAGTCTTAAGAAACTTGTGTCATTTAAAGCTTTTATCTGTAGGAATATTAAAAGGCATGCTACTAACGTCAAAATTTTTATTGCTAAAACTCTCGGTGTAGTGTTGATATATAAAACTGGAAGCCCAATTGGTTTTTATTAGTCGACAGAGAACGGTGCAAAAGTTTTTTGTTTAGCTATTATGAAGACCAACCTTTTATCTAAACAAATTTGTTTTTCTAATATTACTATTGAGTTGGATTTGTCTGCTTAAGTCGGCTTAAGCAAATAGTATGTTGAACGAACTAAACATGAACAACTTATTAGCTAATAGTTCAAAAACACATGTCATAAACTTTAGGGACCAATGGGTCTAACAAACATCAGTATCAGAAACAGCACATATTAAATTTCTTGGATTAGAAATCCAAAATGATCCCAAATGGGATAATCATATAACAACTTTATGCTCAAAAATATCGAAATATTCGTTTCTTATCTACTCAACAAGACAAGATATACACGAAGAGGCTGTTCGAATGGCATATATGGCTTATTGCCAATCATTATTAGCATACGGCATAATATTTTGGGGTTGTACAACTGCAACAAATATCCATAAAGTTTTCGTAGCTCAAAAAAGACTTATAAGAGCCATATGCAATAAACGACCCAATACTAGTTGCCGTGAACTATTTAAAAAACTTAAAATTTTGCCAGTAATGGGCTTATATATATACGAGACATTAAAATTTGTGCAAACGAATTCTCACTTATTTATTAACTATGAAACACAGCACAATTACAATGTTCGACGTTGATCACTAACAATACCAAAGCACTACCACAGCTTTTATAAAAATGCATGTATTGTCCAACGTATAAACCTGTACAATAAACTCCCCGAAATAATAAAAGCATTGCCGCAAAAAATGTTCTTACAAAACATAAAACAGCTGTTCCAAGAAAATTGTTTCTACTCTATCCAAGAATACAATACATACTGTGATTTGTTTCAAGCTAATAGGAATTAATTAATAATTAGAATTATACCTAAATGTGAATGAATATACATATAAAAAAATTATATTTTATATATACAACATCTTTATTAACGTACAAAAATAAAATACAGATAAGACAAATATAATACATTTATGATGATATGAGTGATGGGAGGTTAGTCTGTTAATTGGCTATCGACCGGCGGTCTTTCAGCCCTGATTTGTCCTTGTCGATGTGTCACGTTAGTCTGTCTCTGATGATGATGATGATAATGGGTGATGTGATGCGATGAATTCGAAAATAGTAAATTGAGGGGTTTTGAATTTTGGGATTAGGTTAGGATTTCTGCGTAAGCAGTAGCGGGTAAGGATTTGATGGTTGAAGGGATTTTTGGAAAATTTCTCACTTAAGTATAGAAGGCGTTCCTTGATGGGAATAACAGAGGTATATAGGAGTTGGTTAGAGGGGTTGTGTAGAGGATTACTGGGGTGGCGGATTTTGGTTAAAGTTCTTAGGGAGGATCGCTCGCTAACTTGGATATTGTGGATGGTAGGATTGCCAATTATATTTTATTTTATTTATACACCAATTTTAACGTGTTGTGCATAGTTAGTTTTTAAATATTTATTTACCTCTTTATATATATATATATATACACCAAATTTTAAAATTTTAATATGTCTTATTAGTAATTAAGTTTTATATATTAACTTTCATTTTAATTGTTTTAATTAAGAACCAAATTTAAATATTTTTTATGGACCCCTACCGTAAGTTTAGTTATAAGATATTAATTGTTTACTGTGGATGCCGCTTTATTTATTTATATGTATCAATAGTATGACTCACCCATGAATGTAAATATTCTTCTTGGAAAAAAACAAACAAACAAACAATAAGTTATTCAAAATGTTTCATTCACTTAATGAATTTGCTATTGCTATTTGTAGGTTCTCTGTCGATGTGGATTTCGAGGATATTAACAATTTACCTCTCTACTTTAACCCATCCAAATATCTCCGGCAATTTGCAGATGACACTGCCCTAATTACACATGCTCCCATACTACCAAAAGCCCTTTAATTTCTATTTCTCCAAGAGCTTATTGACTCCCTTCAACGATGGTTTGCAAAATGGCGCATTAAAATCAATCCCCACAAATCACAGCTCCTAATCCCTTACCATCACGCCAACAATTCCCCTCACAAAGTCCATATTTCCCAAACTATGATCAAAAAATGATCAAATGAAAAGCAAAATAACTTCTAGAGCAAAATGCTTTAGAAGCTTAACTTATAAGAATAAAGGCATCAATACAAAAACAGCTGTACAAATTTATAAGATTATCTGCCGCCCACTACTTGACTATGGTTGTGCCCTCTTTCCCAAACCCAGCAATCCAATATCCCGCAATATTGAAGTTAGCGATCGAGCATCCCTCCGTACCCTAACAAAACTACGACATCCTCTAAATCCTTTATATAATCCTTCCAACCAACTCCTCTATGATACAACCCTAGTTATCCCCATTCAAGAACGCCTTCGATTCCTATCAGAAAAATTCTCCAAAAATCCTTTCAACTTCCAGATATTATCCCATTACTGTCATCCTAGAAATCCTAGTATAAATCTTAAATTTAAAAATCCCAATTCAACCATATTCGATTTCATATAATCATTTCATCCTTTTACGCATTAACGACTGACGCCATATGACTGGACAAAATAAGGCAGAAAGACCTCTGGTCGATAGCCTTTTGACAGATTAACTCACTAACACCTCATTCATTATTCACTATGTTTTTGTAAATATTGTAAAATTTGTCAATAAATATATGTATCTATATCTATCTAACAATTTAAGCTTAGGGGATAAGGGGCTTATCAAGGGTTTTTAAGGCTAACTCTTATAAATAACCAGTTATTTGTGTTTCGAAATAAAACAAAATAAATGTTGTCTTCCTACGATTAATCAATTTTGAATGATTATTCGTCTTCTTTACTGACTTTTAAAAATGTGGTTTTTGTTTAATACATTAATAATTTATATTCTTTACCTAAATATTTTTATTCATTAAATTCGAAATATTTAAGAAACTAACCAACATTATCACTACAATTTCCTGTATTATAAATGATCTTCTGTCTTACAAGTTACTCCCATTTCATTATATGATATACAGAGCCTTCATAATTCTACTCTCAGAATCAACTAGAACCACAGAACTAAAAAATTATTTAAATACTTAAATAGTCAGTTTATTTCAAAAATAATAATTAACCAAATGCTTTATACATTGACCAAGGTTTATTTTAAATTAAATACTATAGATTAAACAAATTTATAACATTTACTTATTTTGTAAACAGACATGATATTAAATATCTTCAAAGAAAGAAAGATTACTTTTTATCATTAACTTTAACGTAAAACACAAAATTTAATCAATTAAAAAATCGTTAGTGTGCCAATTTTAACATTTCGGATTTAATAGCACATGTATAGGGCGGACAAGTAGGAGTTTTGAAAAGAGATTCAAAGAATTAACTATAAACAATGAACCGAATATTTTGATTTTAGACATAAAACACGTTTATTTTATTTTATCACATTCCAGAGTATAATCATTCATTTTCACATATTGATAAATTAAAATCTTTTCAAGTCGTCGAAGATATACTAAGAAATAAGAATAAAGACACTAATCTACTTAACGGTCAGATATTTAAGCTTATGTAATGATTTCAACCGCTTCTGAAAACACCGCACATTCATCTGAACCAATGAGGTTCATAAATTTGTTATGTTTTACCTATAAATTGGTAATACTTTGTTGGATCTTAAAGGTATTCACTTCGTGGTACATTTCGATATTAAGAATAAGGAAAACTCTTTCACTTTTTATAATCACTACTAGAAAACGTCTTGTCTTTGTTGTTATTACCTTGTACTGTTCCTTCATTCAACAATTGATAATGACCTACAAAGCTAGAAACTGATTTATTGACTCTCTATGATGAGTTTTTTCTCTACTGCATGGGATTTTTGATTTCATGAGTAAGCCAAGACCAGCGCTTCATATGCCTTCATTCTCTCTATATAATATTACGTAATAGCTCGTAAATGCCTCTGTTTTAGTCACGTTAAAAAAAAAGATATATTTTCATAAAGATCTTTGATAATGTTATGTTTAAGAAGTGTATCATCTATAATATGACTTCGTTTACAAAACTGACTGAGAAGGTGGCTCTACTTTATTTTTCCCACGTTATAAATTATAGCAGTACCCACTGCATTAAACATTATTTGTAAATCATATCTATAAATGTTATTTCGTATTAATAAAACAGTATATTTCGAGTTATATTGAATCGAGAAAACGTTGGTCAACTTAACAACATATTTTTATTACTAGTTATCGATTACAATCATTATTAATTGAATTTAAAGTCGGTTTCTCAACCATTAATATAAATTCACTACTGATTTATTAATGACTAGAAATCTCCTACTTTCATTAAGTCAAACATTCTAGTGGAGGAAAATATATTCAGTTATCAAGTAGATATCACAACTATTTAATGTCTTTTTAAGTATACTGAATTTCTCCAAATGGTCACGTAACAATTTTTAAAACTAATACTTGCAAATATCATAATCAGCCTTTATAAAATAAGAAAAGGTGGCATTTTTAGGGCTTCCAGATGAATTATTCTTGCAATTATGGTCCGGAACAAACAAGTAGGTTAATACAGTCTAAGTGATCAAATGGCTACTACAAAAACCGCATGTTAGAATTTTAATTTTAATATGTTTCTTGTTCGATACAATAAAACCTCATAGTAAGTAAAGTGAGTGTAACAAAAATACTAGGTCATGGACACATGGTATAATTAAAATTTAGATGGAAATCCTGACGAAAAACTTGATAGATCAAAAGGTCATACAATTCTTCAGTAGCTGTTGAAGCCAACCCTGTCGACAACTGGACAGGAGCGGTCGTATCGCGCGATATGTCTCAGTTTTCTGAGAACAACTTTGGCAAGGGTGGTAAAATATCAGTATAGTTTTTGTGCTAATCATCCTCGAATCCCCTGAGGAGCCTGTGCCTAAAGAGGTCACAGACAGAGGCTTGAGTGTGAGTACTATTAGTTTAGCGTTAAAATTAGGAAATATAACTACCAAGTTTGATTGCGATACGTGGAACTTTTGTGTAACCACATGGCCACGTGGCCGCGAGGTTAAAAACTATATCCGCGAACATAGGCTGAAAATTGGTAGGGATCTACCACGCGTAAGGTTCTAGAAGGCCTTGACGATATTTTTGGATCGCTCTGTCCATAGGACTGGTTAATTGACTTTTAAGGGCAGACGGTAAGGGCGATGGCTCTTCTGATGGCAAACACGGGTGACCCGATAGAGGGCACCAGGAGGCAGCTGCTGGGAGCGGCCACATCGAGACTTCTTTATGCTGCACCAGAATGAACAAACTGTTTGGGTTCCAGGAGTACGTCGCTAAACTCGACATTGTCATGAGACCCGCGTCACTCATGGTGATGGGGGTACTGGCCTCAATGGCGCCACCAGACCTACACGTTAAAGCCCGCGCATGCTTGCACATGCTGGGAGCAAAGGAGACAGGCAAGGTGGGGGCTAGGACTGGTAAAATAGATGGAGGGAGCACCTGAAGGGAACATGGACGAATAGGCTAATACTCAAAATAGAACCATGGTTAGAGAGGAAACATGGCGAGTTGACATAGGTATGTGCATGGTCGTTTCATATGCCAAATCACATAATCTTCAGTTTACACTTTCCTCTTTTCCCATTTTCCACAAATGGTATCGGAGGGCACAGTGCCCTGTTATGAGTCCGGTGAAAGTTCTTAGCTTGTTCCTTGTGAGTTCAAGCACCCTGTGGCTGTGATCGAGTTTCATGAGTCGTTTTGATTGACATACCATCTGATCCAGATTTTTACAGGACATGGCTGTTTTCGGACGTACATCCAGCAGATCGGGAAAACCGAATACGAGAGGTGTGTCTGGTGTGCGGACGCTACCGATGACGGTGGCTATACGATGTTCAAGTGCGGGCAGTGGAACACTGAGAGAAAACAGCTGGAGATAGAGCTGAAGGCGCCACGGACGGTCGAAAACGTTGTGCGTACAATGAGATAGCCAGAAGGACAATATGCCAATATACCGAAAGGAGGCCCTTTTGGCAGATCTTGAGCTGACGGCAAGGCCATAATAGCTGGCAGGAGAGTTCCGGGCAAAAAATACCTGGCGATACCGCTGGTTCCCTCAAAATACCGAGAGGAGCTTAGTCATAAAAAGCAGGACTAGTCGCACACACCTCTGTAGAAGAGACGTTGCATAAATCATTCCTCCTCTCGCAAAAAAAAATCGCATGTTTTTACGGCTCCAACATGACAAAATATGGGAGAACATAGTTTTGCCGAAAGATGTGTAAAGTAAACGGGCTCAAACAATCTTGCTACTCCAAATTTGGCCCTAATATCACAGCAACAGAGCGTTCGTACAAACATGGTATTAAAAAAAAGTTTATATTGAGGAAAAAATTAAAAAAATGTAAGCCATCTATCGTTAATGTGTTTATTATTTATTTAACTAACTGGTCACCGCACTTATTAATTCGAACACTAATTTCTTATGACGGCTCGGTTGGTAGTATGTGATGGCTGCCATTTCGTAATATTTTCTTTCAAACAGTATATTAACATAAATTTTAGATTTGAGATAACCCCACAGGAAAATATCTCTAGGGTTAATTGAAGACCACCACATCACCATTTCTGGAGATCAATTTGTTAAGGAAAATTTCACGTTAACCGGCATTCTGGGGTACCAATTGAATTTTATAGGTATGCAGCTTTAAAACGCGCATACTGCTGCTTAACACTATTTACGTTCTCTGCCATTGTTGATGATCTTAATAGACCGATCTCTTCAAACCTCTTAACATATTCTCGAATGGGGTGTGCTTGCTGCCTCATTTAAATGGCAAAATCTCGAACATTGCAGAATATTTTGCGCGCTGCATTTGCCAAATCACAATTTTTGTAATACTCTTGCACGCACAATGAGTGATCTGCTCTCGAGAAACGCTTTATAGCGATGACATTTTCAAGAGCTAGACTACCGATTGACATAAAACTCGCACCCCTCGAATTCGGTGCGTTCATACAGGAATCTGAAAATATATAAACTGTTTTTTTTACTCTTGAGTGGTGTTTACATTGGGCAGCAGACATCTTGTTAATTCTATGCCTGATTTTCCGCTATCTTGATGCTGAGTATGAAAGGAGCGTCTCCGTACTTATATCTCATCATAATTGAATATAGCTATGAAAGGCGAGTGAGAAGAATTCGACTATCGCTATATGAAACTGATGTATTGGTGGTCTACAGATTAAAATCTTTTAATTAAAGAGCTAATATAAATCATTTATTTACTTACCACTGAAAATGCTAGAATTCCATGTTGCGGAGTGGTCCAATTAATTTTATTCTATGTTGCCTTCGACTGATTATAATAGATGGTTTTTGACTAGACTAAAAGCAGGTATATTATATTAAAAACAAAAATGCAAGAAAATTTGATAAAAGTTATCATTATAATATTAATAAACAAGAATTTAGAACTAGTCCTAAAATATTCAGTGAAGTATTTGAATAATTTAAAGCATATATAATTCTGGTTCAATGAAATTGATTATTGTTTTTCTTGTTTTTAAATAATTTTCTCACTTATCTCTTCGTGAAAAATTAATTGGTTAAATTAAATATTGATTTACAGGTGCAGTATTATGAAAATTATTATAATGTAAAAACTTCAATATTATTGTTAGTCGATATGTGTAGTTTTTACACTATAATAATGTAAAACTGCGGCACAGAAATGCTTAAAATAATTAAATCTAATTATTACTTTTCTTTTTATTAATTGGTTAGTTTAGTGCCCATTTTCTATTTCTTATTCAGTTATTTAGGTATCCGTGCTACGTTTTATTTAAATTAAATAGTTATGTCAGGACAATACAATTTTTTCAACTAAGACTAAGAGTTTATTTATCGAAATATTACTTCATAAATTAAAATTGTCAATACAATGATTTATTTAGAAAACACAATAATTTTTCTATAAAGAATGCAGGGTTTGAGATAATTTATTTGGAAGTAATGACAAGCAATAGAAATGGAATAAATTGAATACATATAAAACTATAATATTATTATTATTAATTCATTTATTTGTACCAGATACGATATAGTCGATGTGCTCAGGTTAACTGCCGCTTTGAATCATAGACAAGAGTCTAATAAACTTCAATTTTCAGGTAAGGGAATAAGAAAAAAAGAACAGAAGTCAAACCTGTCTTGTCCTATTATCCACCTGCTTCTAAAATTATTGTTGAGGTAGATAACCACTTGTCTTGCTTGTACCCATGGTACACCATTATTGGAAAAACATCTTGCTTAACAATGTTAGTGGTGAATTATCTAAACACTCTTGAATGTCAGTTTATAAACATTAGTTATGCCAATTGTTCTGCAATAGAGTAGTCCCATCAAAAAATTTAATTCAAGCTTTCTTGTAAATCGATATATTTATTACAATATTCTAATCTTCTCTATATCATCGTTGTCATAAAGATATTGAGGTAAGGTATATTTGAAATAAAATTATTTATTATATAGTACTTATCAGTTACTCTTATTCCTAAAGTACCGCTAATATAATTAAATCACTAATGTATGTAATCACCCTGATGCATTATTTGACGCAATTTCATGGTATTAAGCTTGTACTTATTGGTTTAAGTAATCAGAATTTATATAGTATTCAGCTATCTTCTTTAATACACTCTTTGTAGCTTCTTTGAATGATTTACCGCGAAAAGTTATTTTGAACGTTAATCCATATAATCGATTATAGAAACATTATTTTGCGAGTACAATTATTTATTTATTTAACTAAATAAGTGAAATGCATGGCATATTTTATAACTTCAACTACGATATGTTCAATTAGAAAATTCATTATGAATCAATTACATGAATTACAACGAAATGCGTATTTAAATCTCATACAAATACAGGAATTCATGAAATAATTATATGCAGGAAATAAAATTATACATTTTTGCATATTGTGTAAACCGAAAAATATGGACTTAATTAAAAATCGTATTGTTTACCCGTCAACAATGCGTCATGAATAATTAAAATTAAACTTTCCTGCAAACTTCCATTAAATCCATTTTTACATCAGGCACCGTTAATTCAATGCGCACATGCATTCTCTACAAAGTTCTCACGCTAGTCAACAGATTAATAAATAATGTATTATATTCAGATACTGATAATCTAATTGTCCTTGCTTAGAAAAACGTAATAATACACTGATAGATAGAGATAATGTAAATATTGTTATTCCATGTAGCAATTAAAGGTTTTTACTATATACAGGGTGAGTTTTTTTCGATGTTCTCTATGGGAATCTCGGAAACTATAAGAGATAGGGGAACGGTTAAATGGGGAAAGAAGTATAGATTTACGAGACTAATAAAATTCCACTTTCAAAGTTTTCAAAAAAGTCAAGGGTAACTAGATATTTTGAAAAAAGTAAAAAGTGTCAATTTTTTCAAATCAATATATCTCGGTTATTATAACAGATAGAAAAAATCTGTAAAGGACAAAGTTTTAGATAATTTTATGTAGATTCATAAAAAATAATCAGAAAATTTTTATCGCCATTATTTTCCGAGATATGATGCAAACTTACATTTTTTTAAATGGAAACCATAGTTGGCTATGGCCTCATTCAAAAGGTAATTTTTTTCTCTTTAATTCAATATGACATACGACATAGTTATTTCTAAAAATAAGTGAGTTATAGTCATTTAAAATTTTATTACAAATAAAAAATGGGTAGCCATGAAAAAGATGAAAGTAAAACAATTGCAGTTGTTTATAATAATAGCAATATTGTAATTATTAGTTCTACAAAGTTAAATAAAACTGAAAAACCAGCATAAGAATAAAATTTTGTTATTATCAAATGGCCTTCTGTATGTGGTATAAACCCATTTGTCAAGAGGTTAATACGTTTCTTACAAAAATATTATGAACAGATGAATCGCGATTCACTAATTGTGGTATTTTTAATCGCCACAATGAACATAGATGAACTTAAGAGAATCCACGAGAAATTTCACAGAGAAAACTACAAATTAAATTTGGGTTTAATCCATGGTGTGTTTGGATTAATAATTCTCGGTCCATATATTTTTGAAAGCTCACTAAGTGAACCTGATTACTTTCATTATCTTCAGAAAACATTTGAAGATACGCTCGATTGTTTAAATTTATCATTACAAGCAAGATTAAAATGGTTTCAATATGACGGTGCTCCACCTGATAACATGTTGGCTTTACAAATTATTTAAATGATGCTTTTCCTAACTCATAAGTGGGGAGAAATAAACCAATCCCAGGGCCACCTAGATCTCCCGATCTGCGCGTTTTAGAATTTTTTCTGTGGGGTTATGTAAAAAACAAAGTATACGAAAAATCATATCAATCTGTGGAGGATCATAAACTAGTTGTTATTGAAGCATTTACTTCAATTTACATGAGAATAATCAAAAAGCGATAAATTCAATTTTAAAAAGATATAATTTATGTCATAATAGTATTAATAGTAGACTCTTTCACCATATTTTTTTAATATTAAAATTTCTCTCCCATTGATATATTGATATTTACAGAATTACTTTATGCAGTTGTTTCATTTTGATTTATCTCTGTAAAACTAATAATTACAATATTGCTAATATTATAAACAACTGCAATTGTTTTACTTTCATCTTTTTCATGGCTATCCATTTTTTATTTATAATAAAATTTAAAATGACTATAACTCACTCATTTTTAGAAATAACTATGTCGTATGCCATATTAGATTAAAGAGAAAAAAATTACCTTTTGAATGAGGTCACAGCCAACTATGGTTTCCATTTAAAAAAATGTAAGTTTGCGTCATATCTCGGAAAATAATGGCTATAAAAATTTTCTGATTATTTTTTATTAATCTGCATAAAATTATCTAAAACTTTGTCCTTTACAGTTTTTTTCTATCTGTTATAATAACCGAGATATATTGATTTGAAAAAATTGACACTTTTTACTTTTTTCAAAATATCTAGTTACCCTTGACTTTTTTGAAAACTTTGAAAGTGGAATTTTATTCGTCTCGTAAATCTACACTTCTTTCTCCATTTAACCGTTTCTCTATCTCTTATAGTTTCCGAGATCCCCATAGAGAACATCGAAAAAAACTCACCCTGTATACTATATACATTTAAAAAAAATAAAAGTTTATTAGGCCAGTATGATATCAAATATGAAAGACAAAATATAAGTAAAATATTATTGACCTCGGTTTTACTACGTTTGTTCTCAATAATAAATATAAAAAAAATGTTATTTACTATTCTTTACGTTCACAGTTTTTTTTTACTTAAATGTAAAATTATTATTATTATACATACATATAAGCAATAAAACATGATTTAGGAGTTAATCAAAATTAGAAAACAATACAAAAAAATCAACATTATTTACATATTAGACAAATAAAGTTCCTCAAGATATAAGAAAAAATAATCAAGGTAATATCGACAATAAATTAAAGGTCTTAATTATGATTATTTGGCGTTAGATGAGAATAATATGAATTAAATTAACTCAATTAGAGTTGGTGGTTGGCACGGCGACTTATAACTATTTTGATTTTTCCTCTTCTATCTAAAACAACTCAAAAACTTATATATACGGCTATAAAATGTAGCCTCTACTGTAAATAATTTTATATAACTAACTGCTATTGTATCTAATTTATATTAAAGAAAGGACAACGAATCAAAAGTTTTAAAATGGTTTTGTAGCATTCTATGTACAGTTTATATATGATTCTGGTGCAATACAAAGAATAACCAAGTTTTCTGTAGCCAAATTTTCGTCATTTAGCATTAATACTAAATAATATGTAAGATCCAAACTGGAATTCGCCTCGATTATATGGTCGCCAAATTATATGTTACACATTAATCGCATTGAGTCGGTGCAGAAGAGATTCTTAAAATTTTTATATTTTAAAACTTATAATATATATGCTGATTTTTCAATTTCATACAACGATCTATTAAACATGTTTGGTTTAAAGTCACTAAAGAGCCGTCGTAGTATCGCCATGGTGATGTTCCTGCGTGGTACTATTCACAACGATATCGACAACCCTGATTTTGTTTCCCAAATTAGATTGAATATACTACGAATGTCGTCAAGACATGCAGTTTTGTTCCGCTACAATGTAAGTAAGACCATAGCTCATCATCATTCACCAGTTATTACAATTCTTAGGACTTACAACCAAATACACTATGCAGTCGACATATTTGGCGATTTGTTTGAAGCATTTAAAATTAAAGTTCAAAATTTGTTTTAACCTGTTGTATATTAATTATTTAGTTTGCTAGCTTTGTTGCTTAAATGTCCGTTTTGTATTTAGCGTTCAGTACATTTTTCAGTATATTTTATTGTTCATTCTTACTTATAATACCTTTGTTTCTGTAATGATCTTAAATTAAAAGAATTTAATTATGTATTATCCCTTTTTCATGTAGTAATTAGGCATAGTATTACATTAATTTTAATTCTAGATTCAGCATTACCATTACCATTAGTTTAACTTTTATTTTGTAATTTTGCTGTAATTGGAACATGTTCTGTTGGGAAGAATTTAATAAAATAAAATAAATAAATAAAATAAAATAATATTTGAATTATAATTTAATATATATAAATAAGGTATTTAATCATGTCACGTATAGATGAATTTAAGATAAAATTAGAATCCATACACAATACATTGGTAGATGTGCCGATTTCAACAATAATACTGGGCATCCCATAATTATGGTAATTTTCCGCCATTTGTGCAATAAATTCCCCACCTTGAAATAAGAAATTTGACAGCGCAGAGTTTAGGTTTAATAGAAATGAAGCGCTTCACGATACAACGTGTTTTCATTATTGAAAAATATCTCAAAATTAATGAAAATTCGCTGGAAAAAATCATCAAAATATGGTCGGAATAGTATTTTATCTTAGCTACGAAGAGATTTATTGAAAAAATCAGGAAAACTGAATTGCTGGACAAGCAAAACACAATGTTCGTTCAAAAACAAGTATTTTAAACGTCAATATGAAAAAAGGGCGTGAGAGTTTTGGTAAAAATCCCAGAACATCAATTCAGCGCGAAGAAGCTCTTTACAACGCATAGTTAGAAAAATGTGTCTCTATGCTTACAAAATCAACTAACACAACAACTGAAGCCTAATGACCACGAACAGCGAAGAGAGTGCGTTAAATGGATTATTAAACATTAATAAGTAGATGCTAGTTTTTCGAGCAAAATTAACTTAAGCGATTAACCACATTTTCATCTTGATGGCTTTGTTAATGGCCAAAATTGCTACATTTTGGGTTGCGAGAACACACTAATCTTTAATTTAACACACTCTTTAGTTTGGTTTGTATAACAGATTTTATTTATTTGGTGACCAATGGTTTCAAATCATTAACATACCATTTTAAAACGTAAATAAGTAAGTAAATACTAATTATTGTCAAAAACAAATGCCTCCCCAACGTGTCAATGTTTTGTGCGGATTTTGGGCTGAAGGCATCATCGGATCATACTCCTTTGGAAATGAGGCTAGTCAACAGTGACTTGGGTACTCAATATCACAACATGATACCACAGTTCTTCCTGCCGAAATTAGATGATAATGTGGCTAAAATTTGATTTTGACAAGTCCTAGTGCAGGGTCTATGTCAACAAGCACACAATGTCCCGTGCATTACAGGATAAAACTAAAAGCTGCATGAACAAAATTCAGTCACATTGTGCAGAATTGATATGATAATTTCGACAAATATGTGCATATGCGCCAGCAAAGCCGTGGAGGCTATTTGCTCAATGTGTTATGCCGTACATAACGCTAGTCTCTGTACTTTATCTTTTAATATAAAAGAGCAATCTGAATGCTAGAAACTGTGTTTCTATTTAATTGTTATTTCTGACGAAATTAATAAAATGAATAAGAGATCAAGCAATTAAATAATTTATACGGTATATACTTTCTTCACTGTACTCTTGATAAAACGAAATTATAATATTAGATAATGTCAAATTAAAACACTTGTTTAGTTTCATGTTGTTATATTTAGTTTCCTGACACGTGTTTCGGTCAATGACGACTATTCTCAAAGGAATTACAAAGTTATCTTTGTAATATGGCGATTTAGAAGCGATAAAAAAATTTTAATGTAATGGAAAACGAAGTACAATTATTTACATATATTATTTGGCTGGTAGTTTGAAAATCTTATCCTTTTAAGGTCTCTTGCTTATTTAATCAAGATTAATTATTTGAAAAAAATAACATATTATAATTGTAAATGGCAAAAGAACTAGTACAGTAAAACAAGATTAAATAATAATAATACAAAAAATTGAAAGCCAATTTTAAATTTAGTAGAATTATGATATCTGCTTTAATTGTAAAAGTTTGCGTAGACGTTCTGACGCCTATTATTTATTGCTAGTCGTTTCAAACTAGTACTACAACTATTTTTTAATAGGTAATAATAAATACATATATACTAGAGTTGTAAGTGAAAGGTTCGGGAGAGGGTAATAAATTTTGTCAAATAATGCATATTTAATATATTAATAAATAAAATGGTTAATTTATTTGATTGCGATTTGTTTACATTTAGTTTTACTGCGGAGAATTTTGAATTTAATCACTTTCCTTATACATTATTACGACCCACCCTAATTCTTTGATAAAGTTGAGTATTTTGCTGGGGGTAGTAGCACAAGATATACTCCGCCGACTCCGTTTCCTTGTTCCACCGTCTTCAGTTTGGATCTTCAGCGTCTCCTAATATACAGAGGTGTTTCTTTAATTGACAATGTCCCGTTAGGTTACCAGTCAGGGATTTTAGGTTTAACCTAGATAGAGTAACATAATATCGGGCAAATTAAGCGCTGGGTGTTCGTATTGTATTTCTGAAATATGCCCAAGTGAAAACGTTCTTCTACATAGCTTTGTGTTCTGCTAGAGCAATGTCTTGTTTAAGAGATCGATTTTGGATAGAGGTACAGGCCTCTTATCGGTTTTCAAATACGCTCCGTCTTTTGCTAGAGCACCCGCACTATCATTCTCTTTAGGGCTTCAGCGTGCCTTGATCCAGGATCAATTCTAATATCTATATATGCCGTCTCCGATGCAATAACACATTCATTTTTCAATCTTAAAGATACCTTGGAATGTGTTAAGATAACATAACTGATTTTATTATGCCTGTAGATGCAGATGTTTCCTCCTTTTATCCCCAGTTCAATTATTTTTAGGATACTAACTATTATCCCTGTGAGTTCCGAATTGATGATGGTAAAGTATTCCTCCAAGAGATAGTTTAGTTTCAGATTCCATTCGGCATTTACCTGTTCCGTTAGTAGCTTCAGGAGCCTCAGAATTTTTGATGTGACTATACGAAAAGCTAGATGGGAGTAACATGGCAATTCCCCAGAAAAGCGTCCTTTTGAGACACTCTTCCAAGGATTGTCCCATGCCTAGTCCACTTTTGGATCCCACAGGCCGTTGTCTCTTAGCCTAAGCAGTGAACTGAGGGCCACCTCATGTATATGTAAATCCAGAGGAAGAACAGACAACAACGCCTTAATTGCTGACCTCGGTATAGTGGGCATGGCGCAAGTAATTCCAATACTCTTAATGAGTTCCCTGAGTACACCTTCATAGCAGCCTTCAAGCAAAGTTATTATGATATCTGCGTATCCTATGCCTGAGAAATCTAATTCATTTAGTTTCATTAGCAAGTCTTCTATAACTATGTTCCATAGGAGAGACTATAACACACTATAACACGTTTCCTTGTAGACAGCCCTTGATTTTGAGACGTCGTTTCCTATTGATACTTGGGCCATTCTTAGTGCCGAGTATCGAGAGGGCTTGTCCTATGCTGTTAAATGTGGCTTTGTCAAAAGCTTTTTCTGTGTCGATAAATGGACCTAATGCCTATATTTTTTTACTAATGCCTTTTCATTATAGATAATCATACAGTGGAGTCCTGATTTCGTTGAGTGTTCTAGTAAATACTCGTGTTGATTTGGGTTAAGAGAATTCGTATTTAGAATAGGGTTTCTGATGTACCGATTGAAAAGATTTTCATCATAAACGATGTCAGGCTTTAGTATTCAATCGAGATAATGAGTTTTTAAATGTATATTTAACACGAAAGCTTCTCCAGGAATCTCTCTATCGATGCGTTATCTTTTTTGTATAGTCAGTGAAGCTCTTCATAACAGGTCCAAGCGATTTCCTGCTAAGAGTGTTGCGCATTATTAAACGCTCTTTTTGATTTGACTTTTTGATTTTCTAATTCTACCTTGGATTAGTGAATTCCCCTCTACCCGAATTGTCTGTGTATGACTTTTTATATGAGTAGATGAAAGCCGTTTCCAGAAGCAGCAAGAGGTCATTGACTTCCGCCTGCGTTCTTAGCATACGGTTCTTAAATTCTTGTAGTCATTACGATAAGGTTAAAATAAATAGTTCCTTGTAGGTTTTCTTTGGATTTCTAAACGCTTTCTCGTCGTGAAGTTTAGTACCTAATTTGTAACATATCTATCTGTGATCTGACCAGCACAACGTATCCGTCGACATATGCCAGTTCTAGATATGCTTGTTTACACACTCATTAACAGAGATGATATCAATCATCACATGTCTTCTTAAGGTAACACATGTTGGTTCATAGCCTCTATTAAGGATGTGTTGATTTGTGCAGAGCATTACAACTTCTAATGAGACTGATGTTTTTGGTTTCTCAGTATTTGATCACAATTTCCAATTCATGTGAGAGAGGTGGGTCAGTTGCATCGTAGGGTAGATATGCGGAGATTAGAAAAACCTTACCTTTGAAACAGACCCCTGTGAGATCAGCTGTGGAAAATTGACGCATAACTATGCCATTCGTGTTGGAGGGTGAATATGTACATGCACACCCTTTGATTTCATGCATCATAGAAGATAGTGCCTCTTAAATTACCTAGTCCACATGTCCTGTTTGCAACTTTCTGGATTACCTGGGTATTATTATTATTTTGGAGTTTGTGTCAAGCACTCACCATTTAAGCTTGGAAGCTTAGAGTGGTCTCATGACGAGGTTTCTCTCTGCTCTCCGCGGCTTCCCTTGGGGTGGTATGAATAGTCTCTCTGGGAGTTACTTTTCTGGGATTAAGCGTGACAAGTTGGAATTTGTATTTGAGACGATACTTTCCATCCTTATCACGCTGTTGTATTAGGGTAATTTATTCGTTTGGAACTCACATCACGACCAATTTGCCCTCTGTTTTTTTTCGGTGAGGAAGACACACCACCAGTCTGTCGGTTCAGCTGTCGGTTCTAACAAGCCTAAAGCTCAATTGTCTATACATATCCAGAGGCTGATCGGGCAACCATAGGGTAACCTTTGTAAGCTTCGGGAGGTGGTCAATTTTAATCACCAATAGATTTGCCCCTACCGATAGTGAAGCTAGTTTATCGACTAACTTAGAGAGGCAGTCTAGAATTGGTTGATTCACATAGGTTATTCCGCGGATCTCTCCGGAATATAGCTAACAATCGAAAATCGCTTTCACCAATTCGAAAGTGAGCGCATCTTCCAGGATCTTAACCAGCTCCTCTGTGAGTTTCCCTAGGTGATTTTGGCGGTTAGTTATTGCTACTTTGATGTGTCTGTAGCACCCACTTTGTAGCTAGGTTTTAAGGTTGATGGGTTACTATCTATACTTATCTCCTGTGGTTTGGCCCAGAAAAACGTAGAGTCATTTGATATGTTCCTCTTGTTATTTTTACCTGCACCTCCAGTTCTCATACAGGTGATTATTCTTGGAAAGGCCTTAGGTTTTCAGGTGCTGCCAACGGGGATTCATCCTTTACTTGGCTGGTGTTCACGGTGCTGGTGAAACGTCTTCCTCCTTTTTTTGCTTCAGCTCTGCTAAACCTTTTCCGAGATTTCGAAACTGTGGGAGAGGTACAGGAAGGTTAAAAGAGTAGTCAGTCCTCTTCAGAGGTTGCTTTCAAGCCTGGACAGGTTTTTACAGTATGTCCGAAGACACGCCCGTTAGTGGTTTTGAATTCCATGCAGGCACATTTTTAATTCGTCTCAGATAGTCCTCGTCCATCAGGGAGCCTCAAACTGAGCGGTACACCACAAATTGGTGCATTGCGCCAGGGTTGTTGGTAAGTTATAGACCCCAGCGTGAAGCGAAATTCAAGAGACAATGACGCATCCAACCTCCAAAAACAGCTGCAAACGTCCATGCCACTATACCATATAACTGTTGACTGTTGTGGCAACGAAAACTACTTATTCTTACATATTTTGTTTTTATTTTTTAAAGTTTAAATCTCCAATTAATCCATTACAATCTTGTTGGTTGTGCAAATATTACCTAGGTGATGAACAACTCCTGCCTTAATATTTGCTAACATTTAACTCTCATCTGTATCATTTTTGCTTTTAAGTATAATATATCAGAATCATAGTTACCAGTTACGGCCTTCTCTAGATGTATTGGTATAGGAAACAGGTCTCATTGCATCAAAAATTCTGCTACAAACCTTTAGATTTTCTTTTATATGTGATTTCTTTAATAATTTATTAACAAACATAAGATTTAGTTATACTATTCTTTAAATACATAAGAATTGAAATCCTACTAGAGGGGAACTTAAACCGTTACTACATATAACATTTCAAAGTCTAATTTTGCATGACACTTTTCGATTACACAATTTGATTATACTATTGTTACAACATTATTATATTATGATATATTTATAGATTTAGAACCAAAAATAAACATAATCTTTATAAAACAATTTTTTAGTTTATGTTGTTTTACATCTTTAAGATCTCGACATCCAGGAATACATGGCTAGTAACATTTTAATCTCTTCATCATTTCTACCCATCTAGTCGGTAAGTTATTCACAAATATTATTAAAATGTATTTTCCTAGTAAATATATTTCGTGAGTTGAACTAAATGTAATTTTGTAAACGATACTTTTCTATAATTGCAATTGTAATTTTAGTCTTCTTTATCATTGTACTATTAAATGCTGAATATATTTAAATGGGTATTTAATGGTCCCAGTAAATAGAAAAACACAATAAGGTTTCTCAGATTATCTCACAATGAAAATAAATGTAATAAATATTTTTTAAATATAATAGTACTTTTATTGTTAGGATTGTTAAATTATTACGTAGTATACAGGCATTAATATAGTTAACCCAAATTTATGGTGGAGTTTCTGAACAATGTAATTGCATGAAATCGATATATGAATTTTGTAATAGATTATTTTTATGTTGTTCGTTCTTGCGCTTAGAACCCTTTATTGAATTATAACTTTTTGTAGTCTCACTCATATATTTATCTATTACTTCGAATAGGGCATTATCCACACACCATTTTCAATTAAAACTATTTTTAATTTAAATTATTTAAATACTAGGTGTAAAATAATACCCCAAGATTGTTGCTCAATTATCATTTATCAGTTTCACTTAATATAATTAAATAGTTATTATTGTAGGTTAGAATGTCTTAATTGTTTATATTATCCTAGCATAAAAAACTACATCGTTATTAATGTAATTAACTCTTCTTCATATAACTCGTAGTATTTACATGATACTCATTCTTGGAACAGGAGATAAGCGGGCGCCCTTCTTAGCGATTTCATGTTGGCGTCGCGACGCCTTGAATTATAGATGGACCGATGGTCGGTCTCACTGCAGCAGCGGATCTAAAAACCATCATTTATTAACGGCGCATTAAGTAAATTGATTTCAGTTGTCGTTCCAAATGGGAAAATCATTTTCAATATCCATTTTTTTTTTATTTCCTTCTCGCAATTTGTGATGGAACAACAGGCCGCGCAAAACAATCCAATATTCATGATGGCCTGCGATCGAATTCGAATCGTGGGGGCGATTACGTACTGACGACTGTTGATTTATGTAAGTGAAAATTAATAGATATATTCCTTTCGTAAAAGTGTAGCAAAAATTGTATGTTTTGAAAACTACAACAAACGTTGCTGCCATGAAAAGTATAAACATAACTGACATTATTCTATTTATAGAATACAATTCAAATCGTATTTCTGGAGATAAAAAACGTAGCCGTTGACTTACAACATTGTTGGAATAAGTGGGAACTGTGAGGTCCTCGTAGATTTTTCGTAAAAGTATATCATATTGCCCTTTAAGTCTTGTTCCAATTGCTGTAATTTATTCCGCACCTTCCGTGTCCGCGAAGTTGCGAAAACTAACATGATCTTTGATAAAATAACGACTAATTTTGAACCATGGCAGAGAAGAATTAACATGCCACTATTCATTTTTTGTCTCCACAGAAAATCTACAAAAAAAAAATAGTAACAGACATTATTCCCAGCAAATTACATATCTAATAACAGGAAAAAATTATAAATATGGTACACAATTTCAGAAAAAAATTACAATTACAAGCTACAAAAATAAATACTAGTAAACTAAAATGATAATGAACTATATAGTAAATTTAATAATATTTTTAAAAACAGACACAAGTTAAAATTGAAAATATCAACCGACTCCTGGATGCTGTTGTAAATTCAAACCGTCTTATTTACAGGTGAATTAAATTAAACATTTGAATGACTATAATTAGGTATAAAAGTTAAAACATATCTACTGCATAATGTAGGGACATATGTATTTATTAGAGATAATAAATTAAGGTCGTCTAAACCACAGTTGACCAATTGGTGCAAATATTTTGCTGATATTATATTTCGTCTTGTAATCAATACCTGCAAGCGAAACATGGATAGTAGGATGAAGGGTAGGATGAATATAATTTAAACTAGAGGTATATTACGAATATTTTTTGGACTCGTTCTAATGCTGCAATGTAATTATTATATGAGGGAGACCATATCACTGCACAATATTCCAATTTTGGCCGCACGCAAGATATATACAACTTCTTAGCTGCATCTATATTTCTAAAAGGTTCAGTAAAGCGACGAATAAAACCTAACATTTTCAAAGCTTCCTTCTTAACCCTATTATGACATTATGACAACAATTTTTTGTCGAAATATATACCCAGGTTTTTAATAGTGCTAACTCGGTTTAAAACAATATTATCCAGGGCATAGTAAAAATAATAATTTAGCAGTTCTATAATAAGATATGTATTTCTGTATATTCAACTTAAGATCATTGGACAGGCACCATTCCTGAATACGATTGCAAAACTAAACAATCCTCTGCAGATTTGACAACACCAAAGATTTTGACGTCATCAGCGTAAATGAGAATACGGGACCATATACCGAGCACTATGTCGTTAACAAACATAGGAAACAACAGGGGCTCTAGCTTTGACCCCTGGAGGACACCACTTGAGGGACAAAACATTGCGGAGTTATAGTTCATATATTCAACATACTGCGATCTGTCTGTTAAATATGATTTGATTAGAGCGATCAGGTCATCACTAAAGCCCCAATTTACTAATTTAGTTAGAAGAACATTATGATTGAGAGAATCGAAAGCTCTACTAACCTCAGTGTGTATAACATCTACTTGTGAACGCTGGTCGTGTTGATACGAAACAAATGTAACAAAATTTATCAAATTTGTCGCCGTTGATTTTTTTTTATGAAACCATCTTGAATTTGTGGATATTTTTCATACAACATGAAAATAAATCTTGTTCGCTACTATAAAAATTTTAACAAAGTTTTTAATTGTAGAAGTAGGGCGATAGTTCTTCATGTCATTTTTATTACCCGATTTGAATACTGGTGGTACGCGAACAACTTTCCGAACCCTTGAAAATTGTTTTGAGCTAAGTATAAAGTTAAATATATGATTAAGTGGCTTGACTAAAGCTTGAATACAGCCCCGAGCTAAAAATGATGGTATATGATTTGAATCCGATGTAAAATTATTCAGTCTTTTTGCAGTTAACAATATCTCACTTCATCCGTTATTAAGTCGTGCTAATTCATTTCTTGTTCGAAATTTATCATACAATAGTCACTCATAAACTATTTAACGTACATTCAACCATTTTTATTTATTTTACAGAAATAAGTACGTTCAAACTTGTGTTGCTTTGATAGCCTTGCTATTTGTAACACGGAAATTACTTTTATCATTCAATGTCTGTCGCGGTATTATCCAGAGAAGTAGTTGTTTCAACAAGTAATTTGTTTTTTGTAGTCTTAATAAGACTCATTTCTTGTAGATTTACGAAATATTTTCGTGTTTTTTCTAATTGTTATACCAAGCTTTGCCGTACTCAACTACAGGTGCTTCTAATTCGTGGTTACAAGTCCTATATTCGATACATTATGCAGAAATTCGATATATTACATCAGCTTTTAATTTGCACTAAACTGACCCATTAATGTCTTGACCAGTGACAAACCACTCATATGCAGTATGATTAGGCATTTAATTGAGAAATGCGGAGCGTATTCAAGCAAACTTATACACCTGAAGGTCCAAGGAAATATAGTATATTATTTTGAATGTGTTTTGTCAGTAGCGTCTTTTGTTGCTTTCCTTCATTCAACAGAAATTAGAGGCACTAACTAAGCTCAGAATTTTTTGGTTAATTTATTATATATCAATTTATTGTTACTGTTACTTTGCTGACCCTTTCTAAAGGACTAAAGGATCTTCCAAAAGGGACTAACAAATTTACACAGTTGCTATCAGCCATATTGTTGAAGCTACATCTGTCGAATTGGCTGTCGTTTATTCAGTTTCTTTTGCCAAATCACTATGGATAGATAGTGCATTCAACAACATTTTATGGCCGCCACAATCGTCCTACCAAGAGGACTAGTTGTAGTATTGTGGATAAATTTAAGTCCACTGGTTCAACCAACCAGGAGAATCCGGGGCAGTCGATTTCGCGTCGTTCACAAGAACCCCACCTTTCGCAGGCAACAACTTGCTGAGTTTTGCGTTGTGACTTAGGAATGCATCCGTATAATATTCAATTGACCCAGGAACTGAAGATGTACGACCATAGTACACGACGTGTATTCGCTGAATGTTGGAAACTAACCCTAATCTTCATCTAAATTATCTTCAGCGTTGAGGCCCATTTTGCCAACGTGAATCCTGTGGATTTGTTGCAATTTGCAACAAATCCACAGGATGGCGCTACGTACCAAACAGCTCATGCCATATTGGATATTCTGCACGAGCGATTGGTGGGCTTTGTCATCTTTCGTAGAGGTGATGTGAACTGGCCACCGAGATCGTGCGATTTGGACCGGTTAGACTTTTTTTGTGGGATTTTCGTAAGTCGCAGGTCTATGCGAATAAGCCACAAACCACATAGGCCATCAAAGCCAACATAACCCAAGCTATCGGAAAAATTTAGACTAAATTATGCGCCAGAGTCATGAAACATTTGGTATTTCGGATGCGCGCCACTCAACGAAACCGCGGCGCACATTTGAATAATTTGATATTCCATACATAATGGCATCGATATTCCTTATAAACGAATAAAACATTTCGACGATAATTCATGCGCATTTTGTTTTATTTAAATTTAAAAATAGCAAGCGCTTAATGAAAGACACTATAGTAATTTGGTCGTATATTTTTAATATAATTATACGTATCGTTCAAGATGTTGAGAATGTTGCACCTAGCAATGGTTTAATTTATTTACGTTTTTATTTACTTTCATTATTTGGCTAAAATTTCTCTTGTACTATCCCTTCATCAAATAGGTAGGTCCTTTATACTAATTTGATAAACTGTTATTATCTGTATAATAATTGTATGTTAGTTGTTGAACAATGGTTCCATAATTGTTTATTTTTATGGGTATTTATTTAATTATCTTTGTTTTTTATTTTGTGATAATTGTGTTCTGTTTATTGTTGTTAAGGTACATTCGAATAACAACAGCTAAATAAACTATATTTTTGTATATGCTAGCATTTCGCGTTGTTGACCATGTATAACAATTTGGCAGAAATTTACACTAACTATTTCCAACCGTACATTGCAATTTGATTTCTGATACACCCCGATATATATATATATATATATATATATATATGCTACCCTGAACAGTAAAACATCTGTGCAGTTCTGGCGAATAGTATAACTTATAGTTGCCAGTTACTTTAGGCATTAACTAGCGGAAACAGAATTTATCTGCTACAGAGAAGAGTGACTGTTTTCAGTATAAGGTGACAATTGAACATCGGTGAGATTTAGGTAGTACATGTAGAGTTAGATGGTCTAGATATCAAGGAAGCCTATCAGTGATATTTGAAATTATTTTTTTAGACGAATGGAAAGCCAGACCAATATCCGATTTAAAAAATAATTAAGGGAGAGTTTTATGATCATATTTCTTATATTGATCTGGTAACAAGTTAATTTTCCTAAAAATTGATTATGTTTTAAAATCATAGATGAACCTATATTGTTTAAAGCCATGATATCAAAATTAGTGTCCTCATAACATTTAGTAAGCATAATGAAGCATATTATTTGGCTCAATTCCAAAGAGGTTTAAGAAACGTGAGAAATGTTGTCTTGTTTGCACTCTAGAGCAGGCATGTGCAACTTCATCAAGACCGCGGGCCGGAAAACAAATTCAACCTAAAATCGCGGGCCGGACCTTTTATTTGAATTTATAAGGAATGGATAGATTCGTAGTTTGATTTAAGGAAATTATATTATATTTATTACGTTCTAACATTTAAAAAAATGTAAAAAATAACAACACATATGTATATGCATGTAGTCATTTGTTAGAACTGGCTTTCAGAAAATAGATTAAAATGAACAAGTGCAAACATATTTAATGGGAAGACTGTGCCTTCATATTTTTTCACCAAATAATCAATATTTGGTGAAATATCGGATGTCGCAACAAGCAGAGTGTTCTCCAAATGTGAGTCTGTTAATCTTGTACGTGTTTTTGATTTAACAAACTTCATTCTGAAAAATAGCTGCTCACATTTGTATGTATTTCCAAATAATGACATTTTTTCTGAGCTAAAGATGCGAGATTTGGAAATTTATCGATTGGAAATATTTTTTATAAAAATCGGTTAACGACGTGTCTATAAATATCGCTTTACGATTAGATTTTTCTTGCAAATCAATGAGTTCCATTTGCAATGAAAATGGTTCTTCTTCTATTTCCACATCAAATGTGGAGGAAAAAATTTTGAAACTTGCTTCTTGGCAGCAAAAATCTTTAAATCTGGTGTTAAATTTATCTCTTAAAAATTGTAACTCGTTTGCAAACGTTTCGAAGTTAGCATGGTCTTTATGATTTGCAAGAGTGGAAATATCGTAGGTATTCTCTGTGTTCGTAGCTGATTTTCCCAAAGTCTCAATTTATTTTGGAATGACTTGACGTGACCATATAGTTCATAAACAAGTTGTTCTTGGGTTTGCAACTTTGTATTTAATTCATTAATATGACTTGTTACATCAACGGGAAACGCAAAATCGCAGACCACCCAATTTGTGTTCTTTAGCTCTTGTACCGGTTTTTCCTTTATATCCATAAAAACAAATACTCATCTTTCAATTCATAAAATCGTTTTAACATTTTTGCTTTACTTAACCAGCACACTTCACAATAAAATTTCAGATTGGTAAATTTGATCGATTTTGCACACAAATTTTGTTGATGTAAAATGCAGTGAAATACACTCAAATCTTCAGTATCAATATTCCTACTACATAGTTCCAATTTAATTCTATTGATAACTCCTAAATTAGAACCAACCATAGCTGGAACATCATCATTAGAAATTCCACTTAGATTCTCCCATTTAAGCTCAAATTGATCAAAAACTGCTTTTACTTCTTCAAAAATGTTTTCTCCTCGTGTGGTATCCTTCATAGGTCGAAGAGTCAGCAATTTTTCTATATAAATAAATTTGATATCAACTCCGCGAATAAAAATAGCTAATTGTGCGGTATCGGTCGAATCTGTGCTCTCATCGAGAGCAATTGAAAATGCCTCAAACTTCTGCGACGCACGTAACTTAAGGTTTGATTTGATATCGTTGGTCATATCATCGATACGTCTTGTTATAGTCCAGCGAGAAATACTTATTTTTTCTATATCGTCGCTCTTTTCAGAACACAGTTCTTTAACGACAGCACTAAGACACTCTTTAACAAAATTATCTTCAGAATAAGGTTTAGAATGCTTTGCAATTTTTTCACTTATTGTAAAACTTGCTCGTATACTACTATTGCATAAATCACTTTGTTTGTGCAAAAGATAACCATTTTTTCAAATTAATTATTTTATCTTTTCTTTGTTGCCCATTGAGATTACTATAACTAGAATGTTTTTATGTAAAGTGGCGTTTTAAATTAAATTCTTGTACCACAAACAGGCTTGTTTTTTACATAATAAAAAAGTAATCGTTAGTCCACTTATCTTGAAATACACGATTTTCAATATCAATATCAATATCAACTTTTCTTCTCTTCTCGGATGTCATTTTAAAGATTATATTAAATTGTAAATTAAGAATGAATTTAGAAACTGCTGTGCCTCACTACAAATAACCACGTGCTTTTGCTCTGCTGATTCTTCCTTCACTAATCAACATATTTACAGGCAGTGCAAATAAGACGGGGTTTTCCCTGTTTATTGCATACACTGAATGCTGAATTGACTAAATACAGTACAAAACTTTATGATCCTTAGATTACATGAAAATTATTAAGAATACATATATAATTTTTACTTTCAAGGGCCAGGTTTAGTGAGATTTTAAAATTCCCGCGGGCCGTACGTTGCACATGCCTGCTCTAGAGAATGCGCTCTAATAAAATAATTAAATTTCAATAGATATTTCATGGATGTGCAATTATTGTCTACATTCTCCAAATGAGTAGATATATCACCGACTTGAAGGGTATTGAATATACACGCCCAAGACAAAACCCACGAGATTGATGATTTTAATTTAGTTTTGTATTCTAGTAGAAATTATTGATTATAAGTCACCAGCTGCACAAACAATATTAGAAAAAAGATATTTCATTTTTCGTCACCACTTAATTTGTTAGAGAACTGAAGTCCAAGTTTAAACAATCTTATGTAATTTAGAAAACTAATTACTTTTAAAGCAGTGAATTAATATAGGCGACCTAATTAACACCAAGATAAAAATAAATACATTGATTTGGCCAGTTTTCCAACAGAAAACACACAGAAATTTACACTTTTAAAACGAAACGACACAGTTAACTTGACCAAAACTAACACCTCACCACCATACACACTTAAAAAATATTATATTAACCAGTTAACTGTATCGCTTAGTTTTGAAAATGCGAATTTCTATTTGTCACGAAAATCGATCAATGATCGAGTATACTCGTCAAACTCAGTTAACTGGTTAAAACTATCTTTTGAGATATCATGGGTGTTGAATTTTCTTTTAAATATTCTTCCAACAGGGTCTTTTGCAACAATTAGTCTCTTGTTCACTAGGGCACTCACAAGAACTTCTCAAATGCTCGTTTTTTTACGAATCGGTGTTGTTCGAAAAAGGTTAAGATTTATTTATTAAATTAGAATTTACATCTCTTATATTCTAGTATGTATGACGTACATGGAAATATTCGGGAGAGCGATTTTTTATAGTTTTTGTTGTGACAACTTAAAATCATATCTCCTTTCTACATGAGAGTATAGTAATGTATTATTGTGATGACAATAAGGCTATGTGGTCGCGCCTTTAGTTTCGTTAAATTGAAATTTAAAACTTGAAACTAGTTTTTTGTAATCAAGTCGGAAAGATTCGTTTCAAATAAGTTAGACAGAAAATTGTTGTATAACATATTAGTTTAGTTTAGTTTATATGATAATTAATTAACCATTAATTTAACATTTACTGTTGTAGATGTAGAATTATTCAAAAGAGATGCGCACACTCCATTTACTGTAATATCTATGTTATGATTACATTCTTATTTATTGTGAAAATGGGAAAGGAGGAGGTATTATTACGTTGTTATTAATGTATATATTTGCTTTTATTATAAGATTTGAATTACTGTTTGGGGATATATTGTGCTGTTAGGAAATATTCTCCCTCGTTAATTTATCAAGTGTTAAAACTTTTTTTTATTCACAACATGAATACACTAATAAACAATGACATGTACCTGAAAGAAAGAAGAATGAAGAAGAAGCAAATCGACCATGCGCAAAATCGGGGGTGGACTGAGTAGCTACCGATGCATGTGCGTGCCAGAAGAAAGAAGGGATAAGAAGAAGAGAACCGATATGTAGAGTACACTAGTGGTGGATTGAGTAGCATATCCATTACCACAAGCCAGAGGATAGAAGAGCGAAAAAAGAGAAGAACGGGCAAGCTCAAGAAGCTAATGGTGGATCGAGTAGCTCAAAAAGGAAGAAGAATAATATTAAGGGGAGTAATTATTATGAGGGAGGAAAAAGTTTTAAAATCGCGGGTTGTTTTCTTACCACTGTGTCCCTAAATCCTGGGAGTGTAGAGGTAGGTTAGTCTAAGTTAGAATTAGTTTATATGTAAATTGCAATACTCTTGTGAAGCAATAAATAAATTTTAAAATAAATAAATAAACAATTACTCGCTGTTAACAAGGTAACGGTTTGTTCGACCGGTATATGCCTTCATTGATCCCAGCTATGGCGAGCGCGATTAATTTTTCGTTGGCCTATGAGTTCCCACATATTCACTATTGAAAACGTACTGTACGTTTGACTTGTTTTCCATACTGCATCCCGAGGGGTGCCTCGGTGTTCGTTTTACCAACCGCGCGGGCGCTTGATTCGTCGTAGGTCTCGTCCATATGCGGGTTTGACTCGAGCTGCTGTAACTGTGACGGCTATACCGTGTTTTTATTCGATGACTTATTAAAGGTCATCGAATAAAAACAAAGGGCTATACTGCTTTCCGCATTGTCTATTTCCTGACGAACGCGTGTAACGCCGTTTTCAAGTTTGAATATAAACGGCCTGGTTTTGATGTGGTTTAACGTTTGGTTTGGATTTACGTTCCTTATGATCCTCTTTAGTTGGGTTGCGTACGTGTCGTATTCTATCGCTGGTATGTCCGGGTTACTTGTTAAAAATTCTCCAAAAAGTCGTAGTGACTCTCCATACACCAATTCTCCTGCTGTTGCCCCTATGTCTTTTCTTCATGCAGTCCTGATTCCTAGCAGGATGACTGGTAGTTTCAGTCCATTGATTGTTTTTGTGGCATTTTAGTGCTGACTTAAGGTGTCTGTAGAACCTCCCTACTAACCCATTCACCTGTGGATGGTACGCTGTCGTTCGATGCCTTTACCTAAACTGCCGTCCTTGGTCCGTTGTTACCCTCAGTCCGGCACTCGACTGAGGGTAACAAATCTTGATATCCAGTGTGTAAAAAATAACCTTACTACCGAATTGCTCTCGATGTCCGCCATAGGGATGGCCTCAAGCCACCTGGTGAAACTGTCGATATATGTCAAGATATATTTTTTTTCGTATGACTCTGGTAGGGGACCAACGATGTCGATATGCACATTCTCGAATAATTTCGAAAATGGTAGCTGGAATTTCTCTACTACTGCCGTATTATGCCGTGAAATTTTTGCTTGTTGACACGCCATACATTGTCGAGTTTCGCCGATGTCCTGTTGCCGGGATATGATAGCTGGTGTAGACTGTCGAATGCTAATTTCCTAAACTTTGTCGTCAAAATAGCTGGGCTGTATTATTCGATACATCGCAGTAAATTGCCGTGTCGTATTCTGGGAAATGTATCCTCCCTATCTGCAGGTTTGTGCCTTTCCTGTCCATGACGTGTTTGAGTTCTGGTTTCGACTCCTGATCGGCCCTCTAGGGCTGCGAAGCCTATGCCTGCGGTTATTTGCTCTAGTCTGCTGACCGTGTCGGTAAGTATGTTTTCTTTTCTTTTAATGTGCTGAATATCCAGGGAAAACTGTTCAATGTAGTTTAGGGTCTGTAAAGATCTAGAAAGTTCGTCCCTATAGGAGGTATTGGTATTTTTTTTCGTCGCGTAAATTGGCAATAACTCTCTATCGTAGGCGGCAAATTTCCGCTCGGCCGGAGATAGATTTCTGGATATGATCGAGAGGGGTTTCCACTTTCATTATTGCTGTTGCTAGATCACGCCCCCTAGCACGGTATCTGACGCGTTGGTTGTGATTGCTAGCGCTACTTGCGCTGGCTCTGGATGTACAAGAAATATTGCCTCTGCAATCTTCTGCTTGCACTGGGCAAATGCTCCCCGGGCTTTGTCAGTTTAGGTGATTGGTTGATTGCCTCGTTTCTTTCCTTTTAGTAATTCGTTCAGGGGTGCTTATACACTCGCGGCTTTGAGATAAAACGTCGCTACTAGTTTATCATCCAGACTATTTGCCATAGTTTTCTTGTTGTCACTGGAAGCTCTAGCTGCTATATTACTGCCATTTTGTGAGTGGTTTCGTCCCTTCGCCAGACATCATGTAGCTCAGGTAAGAGATTTTTCTACACCGAATGTACATTTGGCTGGGTTAATTACGATGTCATTTTCGCATAATTGCTAAAACAGTTGCCGGGGGTGTTTGACGTGTTCCTCTTCTGATTTGGATGCCACCAGTATGTCGTCTATGTAGACTTGGCAGATTTCAAGATAACGCAGTATTCTGTCCATGAATCGCTGGAAGGTCTGTGCTGCGTAACCCAAATGTCATATAAGGGAACTCACATAAGTCAAATGGTGTAATTATGACAGTCTTTGGGATATCTTCCTCGGCTATCATGCAAACATGTGGGGAACAGAGTAACTGTTCATGCGTTGAGCGCTCGGTAATCTCCGCATGGTTGCCATTCTTGGTTCTTTTTACTCACCAAATGTAACGGTAAAGATCACGCACTCTTCGAGGGTCGTGCTTCTCCCAGCTAATACATAATTTGGAACTCCTTTTTTTCCAATTGTAGTTTTCCGGGCGCAAGTCGTCTTGGTCTACTAGATGTGGGTGGACCGGCGGTGGTCTGAATGTGGTGTGTCCACTCGTGCCGCAGGGCGGTTGGCAGACCTGCTAGCTTGCTTATGCTAGGAAACTCCCGCAGAATTCGGTGATATTTTCCACTTAATGGTGCTCATTCCTGTTTTGACGGTTGTCGACAGCTGACCTGCGATTGTGATTTTCTTTATTGTCAAATGTCAGGCAATAGTTCGTAGTGGGATAGGAAATCTGATCGCTTTCTGCACTTTGGCGATTATAAAACTCCAAGGAAACTTCCTGCGTAGACTAAGGTCCAGGTCTAGGTTTATCGTACCATACGTGTTGATCACCGTTTGATTTGCCGCATTGAGCTTGTACGTCGTAGCTCGATTGGCTTGTCATACCAGGCGTCGCGTAAGGTGTATACGCTGCCGTCGGCTCCGGTGTCGACCAGGAACTGTACTTTGGTGGGACGATCGGTGACGTAAAGGCGGCGTGTTGTGCTTGGCGAGTCGTTAGCCGCCGCTACTGACTGCCTTGGTAGTTTCCCTGCTTCCACTCTTTGTACGGCGGGCGGCAGTTCCATGCTTTGCTGCCTGATTTATAGTGGAACCAGCATGTTTCAAACTCGCGGTTTTTTGGTGTGCGTTGGTAGCGGTCTCGTCTCTCGTCTCGTGTTTGATTGGGCTTTCTAGGTCGTTGGGATGAGTTCTTGGTTCGCTGGAGCTGTGCTTTTAGGTGTCCGATTTCGGCTATCAGGGATTTCAATATGTCCTCACGGGTGTTGGTAGTTTCGTTAACCGTCAACGCGGTCGAGCTCATGACGGCGTCCGCAACTTCAACGACTTCTTCACGTCCACAGTGCAGTGCAGGTGTCGTAGGAAACGTGATGGTTTCTTGTCTCCGAGTTCTTCGTGTTCTAAGATCTACGATGTTCCTGGTTGACACCGAAGCGCCGGATTAGCGTGGTTTTGAGTTTTGTAATTTTTTCCGTTGCTGGTGGGTTGGTTAGGATGTCACGTATTTATTTAGGGTATCCCGGCTATGGCGAGCGCGGTTGATTTTTCTCGGGGCCTAGGAGCCCCCACAACTGTATAACACATGTAATAAGGAATAACGAAATTTATTTAGATATTTACAATTTTACAATTTTTCCTTAATTAATATATAATTTGGTATTAATTTAGTTATCTGTAAGTCCACATTGTTTCTTGTTTTAGGTGAATTGCACCTGCTCTAAAATCCATTTCCACCAGATATGTTATAATAATAATATATTGGAAAGCAATGGTAAAATTTCAAGCCAAATTCCTTAGAATTGGATAAATGACAAGTATGACTTTTTGAAGCCATACATGCTGATTTTTTTTAAATTGTACCGTAAATTCTTTAGCAGAGCTTATTTCCGTCAATTCCTTTCATACGAGGGTTAACTTTTAAATCTCGGGTATGAGCAATTCTGGTCAGTTGGCAACTAAAACCGACGTCACTAGCGGCAGTTCGACTCTTTTCAGTACAGATAATTTGAACGTTGTGATGTTGTGAATTAAATGGTGTAAGGAATTTAATCTTGGTCGTGGCTCGCTTAGTGCTAAATATCGCGAAGTTCGTCAAAAATCCATTGTTTTACTAAAAAATATTGATGCTGTCCATAAACTGATATTGCGTGAGATTAGGCATTCATAAAATATTTTAATATGGCATAACTAATAAAAGACTATGCTTTAATCTTTACCTTGAACATTTTTGAACATACCATAAAATTTCTCAAAAACGCTATGTGTGGCATTGTTGAACTCAGAGTTTAGTTATTGCTACAAAAGGATTAGGTTGACGTTTGTTGCTATCTTTATTTGTTACGATCTTCAGACATATTAATATCAATATATTTTTCTACATAATATTTTTATGTCCTTAATATCCGCTCAGTAAAATTTTCTCTAAATTTTTTAGAAAAAAAACTTATTTTAGTTAAGTTTCTTGTAGACAAAACAAAACAATATCACACAGGCAACCCGACCTTTTTGCTCTCGTGCCCTCCGATGACGGCGGAGAGGACGTAATGGTTTATTAATCTGCGTTATTCGAGTCCGGACAGAGAGACCGCGGTGGCGGGAGGTAAGGAAGGGCGGAGGGCCGCCGAAGTAATCAGCAGATACATCACGTCATTTAGCTAATGGCTTCCTGAATGCTAATCCGCAAACTTGAGATCGCTAATATCATCGTGCTCTTTATCTAAACGGTAAACTAGTTAAACCGGGCTCTCGCTCTGCTCCCGGACGGGGAAACTGATCCATCCATCCCGTTTCAAGCAAGCAAGTCGAGGCTCTTTTAATCCCGACTGGGACCTACACTCTTACTAATCACTCTGGGATGAGGACGGTCGGAGGCAGACGTGGAGGTGGAGAAGGACGCTCTAATGGAAAACGTCACGAATTAAACCGACGCCCATTTAATAATTTACAAAAAAATAGCGAAGTGTGTCTGGGCTGCACGGGGATCAAACAGCTCGGAATCGTGCATAAATATGGAATTAATACGAGCAGCCGCGTCTTCGTGGGGGCGGCGTGCCTACACGAAAAACACATTTGCCGTTATTAAGCCCCCGCCCGTTCCCTACAAATTGCCCTCTTTGCGCTCCCTTTTTACATTTTCCTGTTGGTTTTTTTTTATGTCGGAGCTGTAATGAGCTACTCATTTATTCATCATCTCATTCCTGGATCACAAGAATTGAATTAATCAGACTAAGCTACTACGACTTTTTTTATGAAACTTGTTGAATATTTCAATATTTTTATATATTATCTAAATATTTTAATTGTAACTTTTTATTGTTTCTTTGACTATATATCTGGTCAATCATCTTGGATAACAGTAATGCCCAAATGTTATGCTTTTCACAATATTTTGACTTTTTCTAAGTCAATTTCAGAGTAACACCATCAGTGTTTATTTATAATTTCAGTATTTTTTTATAACAGACTTTGAGTTCCACAAAAAATAGACATAGAATGAAGTCGCTAGGTGCATATAAATTTTCAACATTTATTAAAACTCTAAGCACTTACAGTTCACGATCTGTATCAAATAGTGCCTTATTTTGGATACGTCGTTTTTGAATAGACAAACCAAGCTTTTACTCTAAATTCGACAGATTAGCAAAACCATTTAAATGAAAATTTAGAAGATGTTTTAAAAATGCCAATCACTAATTGTGATAAATAGTTGTTCTTTAAATTGTGCCATATATTATTCTACAATTAGTGACTATAATGGTAAATCCTTGGCGTGTCCCTTCTTCATAAGATAATATTAATTATTGAATACGAAGTAATTTTGGTATTTAATAAAGACAATATGACAAATTTTCTTGTGTAATCATTTTTAGCTCTTCCACTGATATTGAAGGGAAAAAATTCTTAAAATTAAATAATACCACAGTACTTGACTTATAAAATGCTGTATAAAGAAATAGAAGCTCTAAAACTACAAGTCACTGCACCATCAATTACTCAAGATGAACAAACAAAACAATCTGCAGAACAACATAAAATTTTGTCTATTTACATTAGAAAGACGAGCCTCCATGTCCAAGTATCAAGCTTGTCAAGTCTATGAATCCATAAATATTGGACAATTTGGGAGAAAATTCTTTACCACAATAAAAGATCAAAAAAAATGAATGTTTTTTCTTCCGTCACCATTGTTATATATACAATGGCGGATGCAGCTCCAGCTGCTGGTGGTAGTGGTGGATTTGGAGGTTCCCGTGGAGTCGGTTGTCATTATTATCAAGCTTTCAATTGTTCCAGCTCGCAGAGGATACTGTTGTAACAAGATTGGTAAACCACATACAGTACCTTGTAAGGTAACTGGAAAGTATAATTCAGTAACTGGACGTCTTATCTCTGCTCCTCGTGGTGCCAGAATTGTATCGGCGCCTGTTCCTAAGAAACTGTTGCAGATGGAGGATTGCTACACGTCCGCTCGTGGATTCACCGGTACTCTCAAAAATTTTGCCAATGCAAAATACGCTGCTATCGCTAAAACCTAAGCTTAACTGACTCCATAATTATGGAAAACAATCCACTTGCCAAGACTCTATACCAAGAATATGCTGACTATTTTGTTAAAAATCATCGTCCCATTACGGGAGCAGTCCGCATTACTACTGACCAATATATATTACATTGGAATTGTTGATCACTGCATTACATACAACAATCACTTAAGAAAGATAATGCCACTTCACTTCACTTTCAGAGAAAAGGATTTAAAGATATTCTGCTAGATGTTATGAATTTTAAAATATCAATCAAGGACTATAATCCATAGTCAACAAATACCAAAAAATCTCAATATTGCCTTAAACGCCAACAATTTTATAATTGATCTAAAATTAAAAGCAGATATAGTGCTGAGCGACGCTGTTATCTTCTGGATGAAGTCAGTGGGCATCGAAGCGTCCTCAACAAAACAGGCGTGGCCTAGTATAGAAACTTTGAAACCAATCCACAGCAGGTATATAAAAGTGGTGGAATTTGATGGCCAATGTCGTGAAACTGACAAGCTGGAAGCACAAGATTAGCTATTCGCCAGCATGCAAGAGAGTTTTGAAAAAAATTGTTAATATAATAATTTTACCTTTAACAAAATTAATAAATACTGCATAGAACAATGCATATTCCCGCAATGTCTAAAGAAAGGATATGTTATTCCAGTCTTCAAAGAGGGGTCCAAGGTCGACGAAATCATTTATAAGTCTATTTCTTTATTTACAATTTCTTCAATTTTTTTAAATTAAAACAAATTGTAATCTACTTAGATGCGAATAACATACTAAACAATAATCAATATAGTGTTCGAAAGGGTCGTTCTACGACTGATGCAGTCATTGCTCTTGTTGATGAGATACCAATTAGTTTCAGTAATGGAAAGGATATTATTTCATGCTTTCTGAATCTCAGGAAGGCATTTGTCTGCGTCCCTCTAGATGTACTCCTGAGGAAACTGTATTGCTATAACTTCGATTTTCAAGCTGTCGTCCTGAATTCTTATTTGCCGCAAGTGTTAGTCAATTCAACCTGAATTGAATCATTTCTTTTTCCAATATGCATTAAATCACCATATTTTGCATTGTTTCATTGCCATATTTCATACATTATACTTAGATATCCTTGAATGTAGACATTCTAGTATTTTAGACCTATTATTTTGTTTACAGAGGCGTGTAATAAGAGTACTTACTTTTATAGAGATGATTGTAAATCAGCCTTCAGAGATTTAGCCTTTCTTGTATTACCTTGTATTTATAAAGTAGAATTTCTCACCTATGTTCGTAAAAACTTTTCCGCTTATTCCACTCATGAGAGACTCACAAGTGTCAAACGAGACGTAATGAAAATATTCACTTATCATTTTAATATATAAAACTACTTTGGTCCTAAACTTTTTAATGCTCTACCTCAAAATGTGAAATGCCCAGTGAAGTTTAGTACTAAAGGTAAAAAGAATCTTATAGAGAAGCCATTTTACAGTATAATCGAATGGTTTTCCAGAAATTTGATTGAAAATTGCATAGAAAAGTGATCTAAACATTGACCGGGAACGAAGAAAACATTGTGAACATATAGGCATGACTTACAAGTAGAGGATTGATTCTAGGAAATAATAATAATAATTTCATTCATATTAAATTGTATTATTATGAAAACATAATTTTATACATAGACTTTTGTAATAATTGTATTTTTGATAGAGGAGAAATGATGAATGAACTAAACATGTTTTGTGCGTAAAGTAAGTAATAATTAAACATCCGTTTTGATTTTTACATTGTTAATTTTGGGAAATTTTGGTCTAATTATAATTGTTTTAGTTCTGAAGTTAGGTACCGAGGTGGATAAATTTTTTACATCGAACGACACTAACTTCGCGTTCTTGGGTATATTTAGTGGTTTTAGTTGTACAAGTTCCACTGAGTTTTTTGTAGCATACCAACTTCAGAATTAAAAACAATTATAATAGCTCGAATAAATCCGATAGTAACATCGACGAGATATCTGATATTATGAAAATGATCAACATTTGCCTAGAACAAAATTACTTTGAGTTCAATAACACCATATACACTCAAACTGACGGTCTACCTATGGGCTTACTCTTATCCCCACTTCTTGGTGAAAGGTTCAGGGCAAATTTTGAACAACCAATGTTCAGCAACCCCGATTTTAAGAACATAAATAACATTTTACTCTGGAGTAGGTACGTGGATGATATTTTTGTATCTAGATGGGTACAAACCGACAGTTCATTTGTCCAATATTTAAATTCAATAAACCCGACAATTCAATTCACTTCAAAAACAGAAATCAACAATAGTTTAAACTTTTTAGATTTAACAATAGAAAAACCTGATAGTAACCAATTAAAATTCAAAATATATAGAAAAGATACATTTGTTGATACAATAATCCCTAGTTCATCAAATCAGACAAACCCAATTAAATTTAGTATTTTAACTCGTATATAAATAGACTAATAAATATACCATTGAGTAGGCAAGATTTTGTCATTGAATTAAATGCAAAAATATAATAGCCCCAAATAACGGATACAAGAGTGAAATAGTTGACAACAGTTAAATAAAAAAAGATAAAGAGAAAACAGTTGATGAAACATTGTTATATTGAGGAAGATAATGACATGAAGTATGTTAAACATAATTATTTTAAGGATGTGGATGTACTAACCAATCTAATTTAGGAAAATTATTAATACATAACAAATCCCCCATAGACAAATCAAAAATGTGGTGTTTATTAGCTAAAGTGCAGTGAGTGTGATGCTTTGTATATCGGATAAACAGGAAGATCATTTCATACGAGTCTTGAAGAACACAAAAAATCAATATTAAACAAAAAAACAGTGTACAGGGATTGCAATACAATTTATAAATAATAACCACCTTATAGATAGGAATAATTTTAAAATTCATATTCAGTAAACAGTTAATAAAAGCTGGGAAAAACCTCGTCAACGACAACTAGGAGATTTGGAATTCCCCTATATTAAAATCCCTTAAAACCTGATTATATATAAAATTGTCAATTTCTTTTGTAATTCCCTCAAAAAGCGAAACAAGTCGAGTAAATATAGAAAAATTATGAAACAAACCAAGTGTAATTTAATTTAAAAATTATTTTATTAAATAAATGAACAAAAATATATAAATAATATTCTTATCTAATGCTGGAGTGTACCATGTAGTAACTAAAATCAATAATAATTATTAATCATTACGGACTTGCTTTTAAACAAAAATGTTTAAAATCTGATTTCTTTTTCATTATTTATTAGGATTTGTATAAAAAGCATAATTGTGCAGTATAATAAATTACACAGAAGTATTATTAGCAAGACAAGCAAAATCGATCCTCTATTTATTGCAGGGCTCTGCGTGAAAATTTATAGACGCATTCTGGTGCCTCTAATTACCAGCATGGCCCTCAAATTATATTTCTTTTACTAAACCAAAGAAACTGAGATAAGCTACCAACCCTCATGGTATCCCCTTCCAGGGAGATTTTATCACCTCTCCGTGAATTTAAAAGCCCCGATGATCTCATTAAGCGATTCGGCATTTCTTTTTCTGTGAAATTCGTCAGCGCGTTAAGGGACTAAGAGTTTTATGGGGCTGAAAGATTCACACGTGGATTACGAAATTCTTTCACCCGGGATTTAATGTTTTCAGAAAAAAATAAATACATTTAAAAAAATCGTAAATGTCCTATAAATCTTACTAAATTAAATATCTATGCTACTTTTCAGTACAAATTATGCTCAATTAGTTAATAGTGGATCTGTATATAATTAATATCTACGATATGCCAGGCCTGAGCTATTTGTGTAAACACTGCTCTCTGATTGATAATAAATCTGACCTTCCGCTTGTTGCATAGAATTAGTTCAATGGTATCTCGCAGCAATGAAACATTTTTTAGGTGATATATATTGAGAGATATTAGATTTTTAGGCCTTCTATCTTTCCTCAAAACAAATTGAAATTATTAGTAATTACTTAGTTGCATTTCATGTGTAAGCGAAGTGAGAAGTAAAACAAAAATGGTAAATGTATAAATATATAATATTTTTTATTCAATTACTTTAACTAACCAAATATTATTTAATTTTTGACAAACCTAATTACCAATTATTTATTTTAATGTTTTAACAAATTTATTCAGAAAATAAGGTAGATAATTTAGAGATTTTAGAGAATAAATTAAATACAATGTTTTCTATATTTAAATAAGCAGTAATTTTATATGTAGATTACATTATTTTGTGAACTTAAATAATAGGTTATAGCACCATATGTGATAGTTATTGGAATTTCTGTTTTTCTTTAAAAATATTTGTAACTCGTAATAAAAAATATTTATTTATAGATATAGATGTTTCTGTATATCTGAAGTTAGTGAATATAATAAAGCATATTATGTTCATTATATTTTAACTACAAATTATTTGTGGTGAAAACATAGTGAAATTTTCAATTCAGTGTAAGTATGGATTACCACCTAGTAACTGTCGCAACCATTCTCTTTATAAGCTAGATAAATAAAAAAATAAATTTATCACGTTAAGTGATATAAAAATAGCGTATGATTTGATCTTTTTTAATTTAAAAATATAAATAATAATTAACCTTATATCTTAATTAATACTGATTAATGATTGTAGGTAATTAAATATATATTAAATGATACACATTTAATTCATCATAAGTAAGATTATAATATTTGATATAATTTTCTTTAAATTAATTCTAAAACGTATTTCTTTTTTTCAGAAAATTTTATTGGCCGTAATAGTTGTCCTACTTATTGGAAAATCTGAAGAGTATGGCTGCAGCACATCCTGCTGTTATACGCCAATTAAATTTCACTGCTGTCAGTGTGAATCGCAACCAACAACAACCCCCACAATTATCACAGGGCCTCAAACTACACAATCAACAATAATAACAGTTACCGGCGGAAGTAATGTAAATGTAGTTACATCTAACGTAGTCAACGATGTAAATCTTAAGAACGATATAAATTTGGAAAATCAAGTCAATAACGTCAATAAAATCCATAATCCAATAAGTATACACCAAACAAACATCAACTCAATATCTAATGTTGTGGTTACTAGAAAACCAATGCCTATTCATAGTACTGTTATGCCTGTTACTACTATAACAACAGAAAAGGAAAAATGCGAAGTCAAAGAATGCCAAAAATGTGAACAACAATGTGAACCTAAACAAAAGCCTTGTCCTACAGTAACACCATGTAAAACACAAGAATGTCAAAGTACTTGTCAATCATATGCACCTAAACAAGAGCAATGTTGTAATGTTATTAAGCCATGTAATTACCAAGGGTGCCAACACACTACACAAACATGTGGTCATCAATGTATCGCTCCAGTTGTTTACATTCCATACAACCCATGCCCTTCATACGGTTGTCTACGAAGAAGTTACTGGGGACATACCCGATGTGCGCAAAATAGTTGTCATTACGTAAGAAGAGATTGTTCGCAATGTCACTATAACTTCTACCAAACGTACTCTACGTTTTTACAGTGTTATGGCTGCTTTTATTATGGTGGAAGTTATGGAGGTGGTTATGTTTATTAAAATAAATCCCAATTTCAATCAAAAGTATCTAAAATTAGTTCATCATTTATACAAAAGGTCAAGTTGATCAAGCCTTTATATTTATCCTGTTTAGATTAAACGTACTTTCATATCGTTGAATAATTCAAAATCTGTTACATGTTTTAATTAATAGTATTATTAAGAAATTATTTTATTAAAATGTAACTTTCAATTAGTTAAAGAATAATTATATAAAACTAATATTTAATAAAATGGTATATAAATTCAATATAGTATAATTTAAATAGCCTCAATTATATAAGGAAATATAAACCAGAAATGTTAAATAGTTGAAAACTTCAGCTGATGGTAACACCATCATCTGGAAATGTAATCATGGGTCTGAGTAGAAGAACACATATCTTGTAAATGCATTGCTAGTGCAGTTGGTAAACTCCGTACTCGTATCTTGCGTCCCAAACTGTTAATTAAATTTTATATGAATATTCATTGTTTAATCATTTCTTGTAAGAGGGTGTGTAAAATTAAATTTAAAGGAAATTAAATCAATAATTTAATATTATTCATTTCCAAGATGTATTTTTTATAAACATATAAAAACATATTAAAATGTAATATTATTACATTAAATTAAGTTATATTAAATTCAGGCAATCAAATTCCCTAACAGCAGAACATTTTAAAACTTGTATTGTGTGGATATTAATAATATTAGATATGATATACTTGAGACATTTTTAATTAAACTTCACACAAAGAAACAATGATAGAATATGTAGATGATAATAACATCGTATTAAAAAACTCGACATATATAGATTTAATACATGCGACTAATAATAACATTAATAGTGTCATAACATATTTAAATAGAAATAAATTATTTTAAAATGAAAAATGCTATTATTTTCTCAAGGAAGCGTAAAACAAATGAGTTCATTGATGATGTTAGTTAGAAAACTTACCTTCAAAAAATTCGAATTCCTGTAATTTCTTAAGAATTCATGTTAATGGATACATCGACTAGGTTAACCATATATAACAATTGAATAGTAAGTTAAATAATTTTTATATGGAATGCGTAGGTTAAAACCTTATGTACATTTTTAAATTGTAATGTTTGTTTATAACAATTAATTTTCATCTGTTATCGGATAAGGAATAATTTGTTGGGGTGTTTCCAGTGATATTAACAAAGTATTTATAACACAGAAAGCCGCAATTGGAATGATTTTTGGCATTGATTACAGAGAATCGTATCGGAGACTATTTAGATCCAATAATGTGTTGACAGTAACTGCTTTGTATATTTACAAATGTTTATTATGATTATTTATTTCTCAATCTCGATATGATTTCATAAAGTACATAAATACAAATGTCCATAATACCTGTAACACAAATATGAGTTACATATATCCGAAGCACCATTTAACATTATTTGAAAAAAGCTCCACATTATGCTATGATGAAAATTTTTAATCAGTTACCAGCATGCTACAGGAATGTAAATCAAAAACTCAAATTTAAAATTGAAATACATTCATTGTTAAAAATATAGAACCTTATACTACGGAGAAATATTTTACAATTTTTAACTTATTATTTTTAAAGAATATACTTTACTTACGACGAATTTCTTCATTATATGCATTATATTATTCTTATTTTTATTATACATGTATGTCATAAATAAATAAAGTTGTTATTATTATTATTACTTCAACTTGTTACTTGTGCTTTCCATGTTTGTTTTACACAACACACTCTCTTCTATTCTTGTATTTACCATCCTAATTCCTTTCGCCTCCCGAGATGTTGCGGATCCTAGGTCCCGTGTCGGTGTATTACACTAGAGTCCGATTATTATAATAGTTTACTATAATACGCCTGATGTACTTGAAACGTCCATCCTCCTCAGCGCGATTCGGATAAGATCCCAGTTGGCCGAGTCTACGCGTTCCGCACGTACAGTGTGAAGATACGCAGTACCGCTTGACTTCATGGTTTCATGGTGTGCCAGTGATAGCCCGACGCGCGGTATCCATGATGGCGTCATTTATATCCACCGTGGACCCTGATTTTCGAAAACCATATTAGTTCGGTAACAGACCTCAAGCTATTCCAGTGAACTCCTCTAGCCGGTTGCAGATGATGATCGATCGTCCAGCTGCTGGCTCATTTTTGGGAGAAGGACACGCTTCTGCTTCTTCCACACGCTGAGGAAGATTCCTTCTGCTAGGCATGTGTTGTATGTCCTGAGAAAGATGTCTGGTTGAAAGCTGATGGCAGCTTTAGAGCAACATTTGGAACGCTGTCCGGGCCTCAAGTTTTCGAGTCTCCAATCTTTCCGCAAGCATGGATCAGCTTCGCCTCCGTAGCCGCCGGTGCTTTTAAACTGCGTCATAACTGTCCCAAGGGACGTCGAAAACCGCATCGCACCGCCTCGCCTAAGAGCTCCTCGCGCCTTATGATGTCGAAGCATCAGGGTGTCGTACTTCACGTGATTTATGGCGCACTGTGCCTGACTGCAACCAACTGCACAAACTGCGTAAAGATTTGCTCATCGGACTCCATAAGCTCAACGTCCTATTTCATCAGGACTAAAACATATCGCCTTCAAACTACCTGGCATTCCATCTTGTTGGAGTTCGAAATTGTCTTTGTTCACACGTCTACGATGGAGGAAGTGCCGTTTTATGTGAATGTCGGCGTTGTTCCATTGTTAAGAAGAACCACTTCTAGGGACGCTGAAAAGTCTTGGAGAGCCTCGCCACTCCAGTAAGTTTTTCTGCTACTCTATTCTGTCTGTGTTGTAATGGTTAAGGTTTAGCTAAAGAATTTACATCTCCCAGTTGCTTTTTTTGCTGCTCATCGGTTCCTCCTAACATCCATCGGATAGCTCCTCCTTTCCGTGCATAGGATGCATGATGAGCTTTTACAGTCTTCATGAGTGTGGCTGGCATCGCCCCATCGGAAATAGCATTTAAACATATCTATTCGCTAGCAATCGCGTGCCAAGTTGGCACTTTAGTTGGAGGTGCCGACACGGGAGACTCGGACGGCTTGCGCTTCTTTAGCGCCTCTTGGTTTTGATTACCTCGGTTCTCAAGGTTAGATCACAGACCGGAAGTCGTCTGCGTTTCCGCTGCCCCTGTCTCGCACACTTTGGCTGGACGAGGTCTGTATGTTGGTCTCTGTAGACTCCAGTTTAACCGCAAGCATCCGCTAGTTCACTGTGCCAGAAAGTTCATTAACGGCCTATGAATTTAGGCAAGACTTCTCATGATTTTAGAGCGAAATGAACGGAAAGTAAAATTTCGGCTGAAATATAAAATACTTGAACCGAAATTACAGGTTCCAGCAATCAAGTGATGCGTTAGAGACGTGAAATCTCGTTGCTTGCATGAAATGTCAACCTAAATTTTTTTGTTTCAATTTTACCACCGTCATATATATCTTTTCCTATCAGAGACGTACCATTTTTACATGTTTATTTATATTATAACTTCAATTAGTAAAGAGACCGTTCGCTTGTTTGATTGCGTCGGTAGTTACTACAGATTTTTACATGACGCGAAAAAAATATAGAGAAAGGTCTATAATAAATTTTAATTTTGCTACTTTGGTAACTTTATTTCATTCCTATATATTGCATAGTATAGGTTGTTCGTTCTTTCGATTTTATAATTTAAATTTTTGCCCTACCTTCCTCTTTTATCAAAAATAACCCTTATATAGAAGTTTTTCTACTTACTCTTATTGGTTTCTTATTTATATTACTTTTCTTTAGTATCTTCTTCGTGGCTTCTCTAGGTAATCGATAAAATGCTTTTTACATGTCTATACATGCAAGATTGTGATGAAAGTATACCACTTTATTCACAATTTTTAGTCTTGTGTTTGTGAATTCTCACTTTAAAAAATAATCTTGTGCTTTGTTGATTTTGCATGTCCATTTAATTAAATAATTTTAATAGTATTTTTCCGAAGAATTATATCGATGCTTCTTCCTATGTAATTATTACAGTCACTTGTATCTCCTTTTTATATATGGCAATTAGCAATTTCTCTTTCTCAGCCTCTCCATATTTTATTAATTATTTTAACTTTATTCTTTAATAATTGTATTGCCTCTTTCAATTCTTACAATTCTGTTTTTATTTTATTATTATTCTTCTATACTTGTTTCTCTCTTTATATATTTTCCTCGCCTTAAAATATTGTTTACTGCATTTTCTGTTCGTAATATTTTTTTTATATCCCCATCATCTTTTCTTTTCTCATCTTTTACTGTTTTTTGGCATCTTTTACCTCTTTTATTTTAACGGCGTTCTCGTACTTTTTGTTTCTTCTTAGATCACTATATAGAACAATTTCCGATTACATTTTTGTCTTCCTCTTAATTTTTCAGTAAATTCTGTTGATTTATTCATTTTTATGTCATATTTGTACATTATAGTTTTGTAAATTTTGTTCTCTGTGTGATATATATATTTCGTAGTTTTTGTAGGCTTTATTTTATTTTTATTTTATTGAATGTTTTTTGTTCAATTTCTTGTTATATAATATAAAAAATACGAAAAAATTTCGTGAATCTACAACAATGAGTCTTACTAGGACTACAAAACAAAAAATAGTGATGTTGCCATCAAAGTCATTTCCCTATATTTTACTCGAAAACTATGAGGTTTTCGCAAAAAAGCTATTCTTAATAATTTTTTTTATGAAAAACATGTTTAAATAAAACTTGTTTAGTTTTTCATTCCCTTTAACTTTCGTTTGAAAAGTTTTGTTATATTTTTTATATTTAGAAAAATATCGGTAAAAAAACATCCACTTCCGGTTTATGAATGTTTACCAAAAGCTTTTCAGTTCCAGTTTTGATGATAAAACCTTAGGTTTTTTTTTCTTTTTTTTTCTAATGTCAGGGGTAGCACTATACATAGATATGTTAAAATCTATGCTAAACTGCGTTTCCCTTTTTAATTATAAACCCATCTCCTTCAGAATCTGAATCTGAAGTTTCAGACCTGGTATTGGAGAATTCATTTTTTTTCCTCTTCTTTTTTGTAATTAGTAGAGGTTATGGATGATTTAATATGATGAAGGTTAAGTTTTAAATTATTAATGTTTCTATTGTAAAGTCAGGATTAAATATATTGAGATGATGGAAAAAAGGTATATGATATTTATTAATGTTAATGTGATGATAACATGTGTGTCAACAGTATAATTATTGTGTTTTTAAGAAATATTTTTTTCAATCAATTTTAAATTTAACCAGTTCTTTTTCAGACTTTATTCCTTTTGGTAAATTATTGTACTCTTTTGTTCCGGATACAAGAATGCTATTTTTTAAGACGTCTGTTGTGTTGTGAACAATACTAATATTACTTTTTCGTCTGGTGTTATAATTATAAGTATCCTTATTTTTGTTGAGTTTTATACTTGTTTTTTCGTGACCATTAATTATTTTGTATATAATTATACACCTTTCAGCTTTAATTTTAGTTTCAATTTTTAGTTCAGGTACCAATTCATATAGTTGTTCAGTAGAAGTTCGTCTATTTAGGTTGTAAATAATCTTAATTATTTTATTTTGTTGTCTTTGTAGTAGATTTAAGTTGAATTTTGTAGTCCCTCCCCATATACTGCATACATACTTTATTTTAGAATTAAATAATGCGTTATATAGGCTTTTTTGTGATATGGCAGATAGATATTTACAGGAACGATAAATTGCTTCAATTGCAGAGCTCGTCTTTCGCATTATATTTTTAATGTGGTTATTCCATTTAAAATCATCTTTTATTATTAGTCCTAGATAAATTGTTTCCGTTGTTTTTTTCAATGATGAGTTATTTATTTTTATGTTTATGTCTTTTTTATTTTTATTTTTTTGTGTTACTAGCGTGTATGTTGTTTTCTTTGTATTTAAGGTAAGTAAATTACTTGTGTACCAATTTTATAAGATTTTCATTTCTACATTTATTAGTTCTTGGAGTTGATTTAGATCTGTACCACTGTATAGAATACAAGTGTCGTCCGCATATGTAAAGAATAATCCTTTTAGGTCCAATTCTGTTATATCATTAATATATGTAATGTATAGTGTTGGTGGTAAAACACCACCTTGTGGTAATCCATATTCTGGGGTACCATTGTCGCTGTATACATTACCGATTTTTGTCTGCTGTATTCGGTTTTGTAAATATGAATTTATTAGTTGATATGGTGTACCTCGTATACCCAATTTATCAAGTTTTTGTAGCAGTAAGTTTTTTGGGATGGTATCAAAAGCCTTTTTTTAAGTCAATAAATACAAGTACAACATATCTATGTTGATCTAATTCTTCTTGAACTTTGCATACCATATCTAAACAGGCTGATTATGTTCCTGAACCCTCTTGATAAGCATATTGATGGTCTGATATAATATTTTTGTTCCTTATATGTAGTTGAAGTCTATTTAAAATTACCTTTTCTACTATTTTTGCGAAAATTGATACTGCTATAGGGCGATAATTTTCTGGGTCCGCTTGTTGCCTTTCTTGAATATGGGGGTAATAACAGTTTCCTTCAAAATCTCAGGGAATTGGCCAGTAGTGATAATTTTATTTATAAGTTCTTTAAGTAAAGAAATGATATCATTACCTAGAATCATAAGTATTCTTTTGGTTATACAATCTCGGCCTGGTGCGGAATAGTTCTTCATACCTTGTATAATAGTTCGGAGTTCTTCTTCGGTTGTGTCATTAAAGCAAACATTTTCCGAAATTACTTTTTCTATAGTGATTCCTTGTGCATTTGTTAGCTGTACCTCAGCTAATTTTTTTCCTATTGAAGCAAAGTATTGGTTGAATTCATTTGATATATCAGTTTCGTTTGTAATTAATTCTCAGGCCGATGTTCTAATTTCTGAGATGTTATTGTCTGATTTTTCCTTGCTTTTATTAAGAATTCTATTAATTTCAAACCATGTTTGCTTTTCCTTGCCTTCTGCCGATTTTAATTTATTTTCATAGTATGTGAGTTTCCTTTTTTGTATTAGTTGGTTGGTATGATTTTTTTGTTTGTAGTATGTTTCTTTTAGATATTCATTATGGGGATTCTTTTTATATCTCTTGTAGCATTTGTTTCTTTCTTCAATATTAAGTATTATCTCCTTATTGACCCAAGCATTATATGCTTTCATTTTGTGTGTTGTGGTTTTGGTTTCGCTGTCTATTATTTTCGTCAGGGTACTTATCAAATCTTGAAAGGTTTGTAATTTTGACTTATCAATTTGTGAAAATTTTAGTTTTATATTATCATAGTTGATTTTATGTTTTTGTATTCTAACATATTTTACTTCATTTTGTTTACTTGCTTTGTATGTTATGATTATAGCGTTATGATCTGATATATCGCATGGCTCAATGTTTAAGCTTAATTTGTTCATATGATTATTTGTCAAGACGTGGTCTAATATTGCAGTACCTCTCGTGGTATCATTTAGTTTATTGATTATGTGGTAACCCTGTTCTTTTATTAAGTTTTTATACCTCTCTACGCATATATTATCTTGTGTTATATCAATATTTAAGTCACCCATGAGAATATGATTCGATTTATCAATTAGTATTTTTTGTTCTAGAACACTAAATAAAATTGTACTTTCAATATTTGGTGGTCTATAGATTAGTCTTAGATGCCGATTATGTGAAATTATGTATAATTTAATTATCTCAATACCTGTGATTGTCGTATTTAGTATTACGTTAAATTTAATATCATTTATAATATAAATCGCCAATCCTCCACCTCTAGATTTTCTACAGTTAAATACTGCCTTAAAATTATTTAGATGAAAATAGTCTCATTTTTAGTTTGATCTATATGTAACCAAGATTCGGTTATGGCTATAACTCCTAAATTTTTATACAAGGATGGTAGGGATTGGATATGATCAAAGTTATTTCTCAGACTTCTGATGTTTAGAAGATAATATGTTTGTTCCATGAATGTAAAATGAGTAGTTTATTATTGTGGGTTTATTTTTATTTATTGTAATTTTATAAGATCCTCATTACTTTTTATTTGTATTATTTTCGACTTTTCATTCTTCCTGATAAATATTTTTCCATGCTTTACCCATAAAAATTTATAAACTTTCTGTTTCTGTAATCTCGTTTCATAAAATAACTTATTGGTGTAGTTAGTTAGTTGTTCATTGAAATATATTACTTGATTTTGTCCTTTTAGATTACATCCCAACACTTTGATTGACCCGACATCCTTTCTCATTTTCAAGACTTTATTTCGTATTTCCTGTGATTTGAATTTTATTACAATTGGCCCCGTGTCTTTGCCTTTTCTGTACGCTTCTATTATGTCATCACTGTTTATTTTAACATTAATTCCTTTCAGTACTTTTTTAGTAATTTCTTCTGCTTCTTCATCACTTCCACTTAAATTTAAGCAGTTGTTTAGGTTTTCTTGTTCTAATTCGTTGCATCTACCTTCCACCTCAACTATATTCTTCTTAAGCAGTTCATTTTCTTGTTTAAATTCCTTTAGTAAGTTGTTTAATTCTTCGTTCTGTTTCAAATTGTTATCAAATTTTTCTGACATGTATTGCACACTTTCTTTTAATTTTTAAATTATTTTATTAATTCCTTGATGTTTCTGGAGTCCAAGTCATACTCGTCCTCGCTGTGTTTTTTTGGGGGCATTATATCCAGTGACTTAGTTTGACACAAACAGGATCACTAGACCTCGGAAGGTTAAACATAAGATAACAAAGGAATAATAGGATATTATAATATTAAATTTAATTATTTTGTAATAAAAAATTAATTAAAATTAAAATTATATTGTAGGTAAAAATCATTAAGGAGGCACATTGACCCCGGGCAAATTTTGATTTTAACTTTTGCGAAAATAAAAATGCTTCACGTCGAGGATCGAACCGTGGACCCTGGTGTTCAGAGCACTATATTGTTGAGTACTAGGCGCTTTGCGCTAAATTGGCCGACACTTAACTGCCTTTATTAATCACAAATTTATTAATTTAACACTCACTATTTTGTTATTCACTTACTATATAATTTTGCCACTTAACTTATACACAACTGAGTCGACATATTACGTTTTTAGTTATTTATTACTCGATTATAATTAAGAAGAAACGAATTTACAATTTACAAACTGTCACACGTTCACTTCACTATATGTTAAATGTGAAGTTTCATCTCAAACAGATAATTCGTTTTTGAGATTCAGCGCCCACCGATAGACATATACAAACATTTTTTTTCCATAAATTCGTGCAATGGACTCAGAGGACCTCAAAACGGATATTTCCGAAAAAATTCAAACAAAAATCACGAAAATAATACTCTCCATATATATACTATATAGGGAAAGTAATTACTTGTTGAAACAACTACTTCTCTGGCTAATACCTCGTCAGACATTCAGCAATACTAATTTGAATGAAATTATTTCTATTGAATAAACTAATAAATGAAAAACATAAAAATGTATTTTAGACTGTTTGAAAGTGAATATAACATGTTAAAATAATGAAAAAAAAATAAAAATATATTTTAGACTGTTTGAAAGTAAATATAACATGTTATATTCATTGATTAGTTTATTCAATAGCAAAAATGTCATTCAAATTAGTGTTGCTTTTGCAGTTGTACTATTTGTAACACGCATATTACTTTGTATCATTCAATTTCTGTCGAGGTATTATCCAGAGAAGTAGTTGTTTCAAAATTTGTTTTACAGTCTTAGTAAGACTCATTGTTGTAGATTCACGAAATGTTTTCGTATTTTTTAAATTACTAGTAAATTTTCTACAACGAACTGAAGGATGTTAATATATTTTATTCTTGTATTATATTTTCAATACACCATCCAGCTGCTTGTTACATTTCAATTGATTTGTAAAGCTCACATACACCTGTCATAGAAGCTTAAGAAGAATACTAAAAAATATCGAAGAAAATAAGCTAGTAGTTAAAAAAACGTAGGTTTTAATTTATCTATTTGTACGTTACGATATTGATGATCAGCTTCCACATTAACTCTCCAGTTGACACATATTCCTAGTAATAGTTGAGGTGAGGTTCATGATTACAACGAATTAAATCCGGGCATTTACGATAAATAAGTCTAGTTTTTAGGCGAAGTGTTGTTTATGAATTAATAATGGGTCCTGTTTTATATAGTAACTGCACTTTTTGTTTTTGAAGGAGATTTTAGTCCAATTATGTAAATATCCGATACCATTTTTGGGAGCGACGTTCTACTATTATCGCATGTTACCACGTTTAAAAATGAAGGTGGTGAAATACTTCTTTTTTGCAAACCGTTCCTTTGTGATGGTATTCGGAGCAGTGTTCGCCCTGTTTGGCTTAGGTGCTTTAGATTTTTTATAAGACCGCTTTTGGTCATCTTTTTGGCTTTCTAGCTTCTTCTTGGAAGCAGCGGTGGATGATGATTTTTTCCATTTCAGTCCAAAGATGTCTAATCTTTTGCATCGATCTTATTGGCAATGTCTCAGCCATCACTTTTTGCTTCATTCTTGGGTGATTTTTCCGCTTTCCTAGTTGTGGACCTCTTGGCGCTCTTAGCCTTAATCGATGTGAGCTTGAATGAGCCATAAGCATCCATATCGTTAGTCTGGATGAGGTGAAAACCATCATGAGTTAATTCTTAATAAATGGTAATATCTCACTCGCATCAGCATTGCAGTTTGCCCTTGGACCACAGATCACATAAGTTGTTGTATTGATCGCATAAAGTTGACATTACTTGTAGTATAAAGACACTGAAGGACAGGAATTCGTAGGACGATTACTTCTCCGAATACTCCTAGACAATTATAGTGTTATAAATTTTAAAAAACGAGTATAGTATTTTCGAGGTATTTAATTATTTAAATATTACCTGGAAATAATACAAATACAAAGCTTGCATAAAAAGTAGCAATAACCACTATTCAACATATTTCGAAGAAATGCACAAAAAGTTGATTGAGGGATAAAATGAAAACATAATAGAGTTTAAATAATTTCTGTATTGAGTTTTATATAATTTTTCAAGTTGCTACCTCATACAACAGTAAGTTTTTACTTGTTATCAACCAAGAATTGATAAGAAACTAGCAATAAAAACATAAATCTTTAAGAAGCAATTGGTTAACCAATAAGTAAAATTTGAAATTTGTATGTACTATAAATATTTCGTTAAAGATCATATAATAAGGAATTTTTATTATTTCAATAAAATCACTGAGGTGTATATAATGATATAAATACCACATATAAAATATAGGGTCCGCCAATAAGGGCGCGTGAACTTTAAAATTGAATAAAACAAGTTGTGTGTGAGGTAGAAACGAAATTTATTTTTCATTCGAAAGGGTATTCGATCCCATTAAGTATGGAAGATAACATCGTTCAAATAACCACCGCGGCTCCGTTTGGTAGCCCGGATCCGGGAGGTCCAATTTTCGATGACTCTGGAGCACATATCGGCCTCAATTTGAGCGATGGCGTTGCGTATGTTGACTTTGAGGTCATCGGTGTTTAGAGGCTTGTTGGCGTAGACCAGCGACTTGAGATAGCCCCAGAGAAAAAAGTCTAAAGGCGTTTAATTCGCACGATCTCGGTGGCCAGTTGATATCGCCTCCGCGCGAGATGACCATGTCCGGAAATCGCTCGTGCAGAATGTCCATTGTGGCATGGGCTGTGGCACGTGGAGCCGTCCTGCTGGAACCACATGTCGTCCGTGTCCATATCATCCAGTTTAGGCCAAAAGAAGTTGGTTATCATCGACCTGTAGCGCTCCCCATTGACGGTTATGGCCGCCCCAACTTCGTTCTCGAAAAAGTACGGACCGATGATGCCGCCGGCCCAAAATCCACACCAAACAGTGACTTTCTGGGGATGCATTGCCACTTGGTGGACCTCGTGTGGGTTGTTCTCACTCCAAATGCGGCAATTTTGCTTGTTCACATACCCGTTCATCCAGAAATGAGCCTCGTCGCTGAAAATGATTTTTCGGCCAAAATGGGGGTCTGCTTCCAACTGCTCCAGAGCACAGTCAGCGAACGCCCGACGCTGTCTGTGGTCGTTTATATTGAGCTCCTGGGTCAATTGGATTTTGTACGGGTGCAGACCCAAATCCAGATGCAAAATTCTGCAAGTTGATGTCTCCGAAAGGCCAAGTTCCTGTGCACGACAAAAAATGGACTGCCTCGGGTTCTCGCGCACACTCTCACGGACAGCAGCGATATTTTCGTTCGATCGGGCGTTTCGTCGACGTGTCAGTGTTGGCTGGTTGTTTACTGAACCAGTCGACTCGAATTTGCCCACCAATCGACGGATAGTCGACTCTACAGGCCGATCATCGCGACCGTAAAATGGGCGAAGTGCGCGGAACGTTGCTCGAACTGATGACCCATTTTCGTAAAACAATTTAATAATTTGCACGTGCTGCTCGACACTCAAACTTACCATGGTGATTTGGGGTTATATACTGAACAAATGACAGCAACTTTGACAGCTCTACCTCGAACAACATGGCCGCACCCTTCCGGCAAACTTCGCGCGTCCCTATTGGCGGACCCTTTACAATTAGATTAAAGCAAGACAGTCTTGAACTTTTTTTGGCAGAATCAGAAAACTTTGTGTAAGAACAAATAAATACTAAGCACATTAGGGGTTATTCTGATGAAGAATACATATTATGATATCAGATATATGGTCAAAAGTAAGACTTATTGACTTTTCTTTATTAGAAAATGAGTCTATTTTATGTTGTGATATTACTTCTTCTTTACTTCAACAAAATCTGAAGCAAAAAATATAAAAAAATGATTATATTATGAACAAAGACCATTTTATCTATTTATGTGGTTATGCCGCAAAAGAAATGAACAACAATGATCCCAACTTAAGTACAGGATCAAAAATTTTTTGGAGGATAATTGTAGCTATAAACAACATCTGTCATTTGAGGTATAGGCTGAATTAGTAGAACTATTAAAGAAATATTTTATAAAATATCATAGAAATGGAATACGAAAGCGAAAATCTATAGTTAGTGAACTAATAAAAGTATAGATATTATTAAGTGTTTCGTTAAATTACACGATTAAATTAAAGAGAAAATAGTGAAACTTAATTGAGAAAATATTTAATCAGTTCATTAATTTACTTCGTATTTCGTCTTTTTTGAAATTTATTATTGATAATTTATTAATTGGATTTCAGAAGTGCTTTCGATAAATATATTTAACACATCCTGTTATAATTATAGAATAAAGTTACGTTTAAATGGTTCCCAATCCTGACACTAAATTTAACTTAACAGAGAAAGTATAGTAATGGTTTTTAAAACCATTACAATTGACTAATATAAAGTTACTGAAGCAATAATTAATGTGTGATATTTTATAACTTAATTTATTTTTAAAACACAATTTTAGTTTAACAGTAAAATATTTATAAAACTGGTTTTATAACATAAATGTTTAATGCCATCAATTTTAAAGCAAGTAGGACTGCAGTGACGTCACGAAATGTGGTGGGGACAGCGGCTAAACGCTGTTATATGTTGTATATGAACCATGCTTCTTGTTGGCTGGCAGGAAAAACCATCAAGAACCTAAGCCTCTTAATTCATTCCAAATCGTTATCGTTTAATTATGTCAAAATGAAAAATCACTTTATTATTCTTAATTGAGAACATTTAATAATAAACAAATATAAATGCATAACCATATAAGACGTATATAAATATAATAATGGAAAATACTTTTTTGTAAATTAGTATAGTCATTTAAATGAATATCATATTTTTATTGTATAAGAAAAAGATAACATCCATCCATATGGAAAGTTACACAGAATAAATTGTTAATCTGGAAGGATTATAAAAATCTAGAAACGAAATATAGGAATGGGCTTGTTTTAAATTATATTTTTCTATCTCTTTACAAACTTATTACATTAATTATTTGCTATAATAACAATATATATAATAATAGCGTTATAATATTGATCATACAATTCTTTAAACATAACAAAGTGAATAATGAACAAGCCTCGACCCATTCGGTGACGTCAGAGTCGTCGTTTTAAATCCCACACCGCGGTTCTTATTTATTTATGACGGAAACACCTGTAGCCAACACTTTATGGAATGAACTCGGGTCAGATATTTGCAAAGGGGCTGTAAATTTACCAAATCAAATTTTGACTCCGAGGCTGCCGCTACACAGTGTTTCCGACACGTCCCCGTTACTACAGGTGTAGCTCCACTTTTCCGCCTCGTTTCCCTCTTCGCACCCTCTCGACCAGAGGACGTCTTTATTTATTATTCCATTAGTATAGACGACATACTTCATCCGAATGCGAAAACAGGGCAATAAACAGAAGGGGCACTTTAAATAAGCACTAAAAATGATTAATACAACGTTCGGAGCGATAATTAACGTCACCTAAATAGGCTTCAGGAGTATGACTTTAGATTATTTATAACTTCATATATTATACTTCATCTTTAGATTTTATTTTATATTGCTAGATGTTTCACACATCTATTTAACTTAAGATGTATAATATACCTATTAATTTTTCCACTATTAGGTGGTTAACAATACTGGTATAAATTATAGTTTGACGTACTGTAATTCACTTAGTAGTAGGTTTTTAATGATACCTTGTGTTTCATTATTTATTATGAAGGTTGTTTAAATTAACAATCGGTATATTTGTGGCCGCACTTTTTGTTTAAAGTGTGGTTTGTTTTTCTTTATTAAAACTATGTTGAACACAATTAATTAACTTCTCACCTAACCCGTGGCGAAACATTATTATGTTAAAAAAAAGATGCTCCTATTATTAACTTTTTGAAGTTATTTAAAAATACATTTTATCAAAAATACCATAAACAGTACGAACTTAAATTTCATAATTACCGTAGTAATTCGATTCATAATAATAATAATATTTTCGTCGCATGAAACCATCAACATAAAAGTCCATTAGTCTTTGGTGTGTTAAAATTGAGTGCACTCTCTCAGTGCCATAGGAAGTATGTACGCGGAGAGCTGAAAACACAGGATATTCTAATCCTGCATGTCTGTGCAGGCATCATCTCGGGTTACAATGCTAATGAGCTATCGTTGCCATGGTAATCCTATATGTTTAATACACCATCAGTGTGGTGCGTGCCTTCCGTTGAAACCTTTTATTACGACGGCATCTATTATGGAATCTTACCTGTGAATTTATTATTAGTGGGGCAGGGTAATTACCGTCGCTGTAAAATCGTTGTATGTATTTCTTACTTTAATTTCAGTTGTCATAATAAGTAATATTTAATGTGATTTTAATACAGTTAAAATTAAATGAATCTTCTGGTAATTAACGCAATTTTCTTTGTATTTGTCAAATCGATTCTGTGATCTGACATGTTTAAATATTGAGAATGTCTGTCATATCTTTTAATGCTAGCATATGTTATTGCTCTCTTGGTGCGGAGATTTTTTAAATTTACTTGCTCAATAATATAGTTCTTGTTTGGATTTAAATTTGTAATATTTTTTCTTGTTTGTACTGTATCGGTATTGAATATTCTGAGTAGATAGCGTATAGTATCGTTGTTCCTTTTAGATACGGTAATATTGCGTGAAATTTGTATTGTTTTTTGTCTCTTATTCAGATTTTTCGCGCTTTTAAATTGTTTTATTTAAGAGCGTTCTCGAGGGTTTACATTTCGTTATTTATGATACCCTTGTCGGTGAGTCTAATTGATGTGATTAATGGCGATAAAAATTTTCTGATTATTTTTTATTAATCTGCATAAAATTATCTAAAACTTTGTCTTTTACAGTTTTTTCCTATCTGTTATAACAACGGAGATATATTGATTTTAGAAAATTGACACTTTTTACTTTTTTCAAAATATCTAGTTACCCTTGATTTTTTGAAAACTTTGAAAGTGGAATTTTATTCGTCTCGTAAATCTACACTTCTTTCCCCATTTAACCGTTTCTCTATCTCTTATAGTTTCCGAGATCCCCATAGAGAACATAAAAAAAAACTCATCCTGTATATATTAGGACTTTCCCTAAAACCAAATTGTTCTTTACAAAATGAAAATTAATTTGATTTTGAAATTAATGTGATTGAACGTGTCCAGCAAAAATTTGTTAAATAGTTGTCTTCTAAATATGAAATGCTGAACTGTGATTACCTCTACCTGTTAAATCTATTTGGCTTAACAACACTTAGACACAGATGCTTTTGTGGTGATATTCTTTTTGTTCATAAGCTATTACATAGAAATATTAGTTCAATTCAATTTTAGATTTTGTCCTTAATGTTGCGTGTTTCAATTATGATAACTTTTTTAATTGGAAGCTCTTGACTTTGCTGTCTTTGTTGTCCTAAAATTTGTATGTTTTTATGATATTTTTGTAATTTTTAAATTTTATGACTTATTTTTAATTTGTTGTAATGTTAATGAATTTTTAAATTTGTAGCTCTAAATTTTGTAGTTATGTGGTTTTTTATTTTAGAACTTATTTTTAGTTTGTTGTCCTAAAATTTATATCTTGTTATTATATTTTAGTAATTTTAAATTTAAGATTTAGTTTTAGTTTCTTCTCTTCATGTGCATAATATTTTAATATGTATTTCGATAATTTAGTTATACTTAAAGCGTTTTATTCATTTATAATATGTATTATATTTTATATTGCAATTAAATGGACTTCCCCAAATAAATAAATAAATAAATGCCAAATATTGGAATCAAGTTTTCAAATTAATAAAACATGTAAATGTGGCATTATTTTACTTCAATACAAACAGGGTACATTCTTATAGGTCAAAATATGTTGGTTTATAATTAATTACGACAGTTATGGATTTAATTTTGCAATTAACAGTTCAAAATCAAAAATATTTTCTAATAATGAATTATGAGGTGATTTTTTTCTGAAATTATTTTTCATTCGTTATGAATTCTTGAGACTAATTATATCTAGGCTCAGGGTTTTAATTTACAAAAAGTTCATGGATTAGTAATTTCTTGTATTTTCAATTATGCCGAAAGGTAATACAAGTACGCTGTATAAATTCGACTTTTAGAAGATTTTGGTTATGTAAGATAACTTTAATTGTACATTTAGATATATGAATAATCCTTGTAGTAAAGAGAATGGTTGCGACCGTTACTACGTGGTAATCCATATTTACACTGAATTGAAAAATTCACTATGTTTTAACCACAAATAATTATTGTAAAAATATTATATAACGTGTAGGCACAATTATATAAATCTAAACAACACAGCACGACTCGAGTTTCGACGTTTTATCGTCATTATTAAGTGAATTATAAATTGATGAAATTGTGATTTTATACTAACTATTTTGTATTAAACGTACCGATGTCTGACGGACATGAACGATATAACTTATGGACATGGCTCAGAAAAGGACAAAATTGAGAAATATATTAATGATCTAAATAAAACTTCTGCATTTCGAATTGGTCCAGCATATCTATCCGATTGTATTATATTTCTTTTAAGATTAGCCTAGTTATTAAAAAGTAAGCTATATGCGATTCTAAACATTGACTACTCGAAATAAAAAAAAGTGACAAAACACAAAGCAAAAAACACAAGAAATTCCATAACCTTTGATCCAAGTATAATTAACTATATAGAATTTTCATTCAAACTTTATGGTTGAAAGAAATTAAGCTCAAAATATTCACCGCATCTAAATCTTCCATCCTTCAAAGAAACCTTACCTTTATTGTAACTGCCTTTAAATAATCAAATGCACCAATAAAGATAGTAATATTAACCAATTTATAAAAGAGACACACATCCGTATTTAATTAATAGAAAAGTTAATTTAATTCTGTTCTCTTTAATAAAGTAGGGTAACATGGGGCAGAACCGATTGCCCCACTTTTAAACAAGACTACGTGCCCGATTACTACGTCATTTACTATGTGAAGTAATCATGTGAAGCAAATGCTCCTTGTTGATCGTGATATAACTTGGTTAATAATTGAGATAAATTGATCCGGTTAATGTATTGTGAAATTCCATCATTCCAAAGCACAAAAGATTTTTTTGTGAAGAGTCGTCATTGGGGGCATAACCGATTACTTGTTTGTATCTGAAAATGATGCGTGATTATAAACGTAAGACGACGGCAATACACAAAAGACAATTGGAAAAAGCAAAAAATGCGGTCACAATTGGTCAATCATTACAAAGTTCAGCTCGTGAGTTTGGTTCGAAGTATTTAACATTGCGGACTCATTGCGGCGATGTATCGAAGCGCATTGGTACTGGACCAAAAGTAAATCAAATATTGGTGCCAGCAGCATTGAATGTAGTAAGAGGCGAAATAGATGTGACAAACGCTGCCAAACAATTCAATTTGTCTAGTTAATACTTGTTGAGCTACCCTCTTGATGGAACCAGATGGTGGATTTGCTGCGGTGATTGTGGTCGTGGACGTGGACATCTGAAAAAGATGCATTTGTTATCGGATTGTGATTAATTTCCTCAATTCCATATTCATTTATTAGTTTTGGGCACGAATTCATTCTTTTTTTCATTTTTCTACTCAAAGTAAACATTTCAATCGATTCGAACACTAAGCATGCCATTTATCAGACTTAATTTATCAAAACATTTTTTCCAAATGAGCAATCGGTTCTGTCCCATATTTTATAAAAGTCGAAAAATCTGAGGGTTTGGTAGAAATGTTATAACTCAGCACATGGACGAGCTACAGAAAAATGGTCTATAGCGAGAATGTAGCCGAAGGAACAAGCTCTCCGCTGATAATAAATACTTTGAGCTATATTATCAAATTAGAGGCCAAAGTGCTTAATCAATCGGTTCTGCCCCATGTTCCCCTACATCTGAAATAGTAATTAACTTTGCAAAAAATAATACAGATTCAAATTGTTAACTTATAACCTTCGATGTATCTAAGCATCTAAGATGTTTAATAACATTACCCCGAATAGTCTATAAATTTATTAACATACAACTTCTACTACATACATTCCACTGTAACAAGTTTTGATATGCTGCGAAGAGTGGAGATCAGTGCATGTACAAAGGGGGTCGCCATTTAACCGATGTAATTTTTAAAACTGTAAAAAAAAACTTGTTATATTGTATTATCAAATAAAAAAGAATTAAAACAATAACTGAAGTACTTTTGTTTTTATTTACCTTTCAAATAAGTAAATTTCTCTGGCGCACCCTGTATTTAATTATTTATTTTTACAGACACAGCCTTTACAATAACAATTCGAATATGAATGTGTTTGTAATAGCACAATATAACTTTTTAAATCCAATGTAAGTAATAAATTTAAAAATACGAAAACATTTCGTGAATCTACAACAATGAGTCTTCCTAAGACTACAAAACAAATTAATTTGAAACAACTACTTCTCTAGCTAATACTTCTACAGACATTGAATAATACAAATTAATTTGCGTGTTACAAATAGTACAACTATTAAAGCAACACTAATTTGAATGAAATTATTTCTGTTGAATAAACTAATAAATGAGATAATGTACTTTAGATTGTTTAAACAATCTTAAACAGTATTCCCGCATACTGTTAAGGCCCGCATTACAAGATTCAGGTAATGAAAGCAAAGAGTTAAACACATCCGTAAGGGTAACGTTAAGATTATGAATATCTATTGATTTATTGTTCTGCTGATCAGGAAGAATATTATTAGATGGTCTATATGCCGAAGCGAAATGCTCTGCAAATAAATCTACACTGTGAGCAATTATATTGCTAGCTTTATCATCTAAAAATATTTGTTTTGGATACCTAGAAGTTTTGCGGCAATCATTAACGTAGTTCCAAAATTGTTTTGAATTACTATTAATTTGGTATTCAATACGATTTATATAACTCTTGTATAGTGAATTACTAAGTTCATCGCATTGCTGACGCAGAGTTTTAAATAACTCGTAGTGAAAAAGTGAACTTGTATTCTTGTATTTCTCATTAGCAGATTTTTTTAAATTTCGTTAATTTAACTAAATTACTGTTAAACAATTTGGAATAACTAGATGATTTTAAGAACTTTAGAGGTACGTGCACATTAAACAAAGAATACAAAATATTATTAAAATTTTTAACAAAAACATCCACACAATCATGTACAAAGACAAGATTCCAATCGATACTTGCTAAACAGTCATTGATCACAGAATAATCCGCTGATTTAAAATCATAAAACCAATCAGTAGTATCACTAGTAAACTCCAAATTCGACATAGGTAAATTTAAACATAATGGGATGTGGTGAGCACTTGAGTTACACAATGTATCATTAGCGGTGTTTATACATAGATATACCTGGAGCATTCGAAAACACAAGATCTAATAACACTCCTCTCGGATTCGGGATCTGATTAACTTGGTGTAACTGATAAAAACTGAGAACGTTAGCCAGAACGTCAGCAGGATAGCAGTTGTTATTTGCACTCAGCACTTTCGACCCCGAAAAGTCCCAAACAGCGTTAGGTAAATTATAATCACCACACCTTGGATTACTGCTAAGATTAAATCAATTTCTTCTGCATGGGTGACACAGTAGTACTGCTTTCAATCTTCCGACTTCTTAAATTGTTTTTTACAGTACAATAAAGACTCCACTGCCTTTAATTTTGTTGCTGTTATTAGGTGATCTATCCGATCTGTATATATCTGTATAGCATTGGTAATGGAATCGTCTAACCACGTTTCTACTAACACTATAACGTCGTAAATGCAAAGATTCGATTTCAGCATAAATGAATTAATTTTACTTTTAAGACCGCCAACATTCTGAAAATAGACATCTAGTTTATTCTTCAGACTTGTCTGTGCTATAGATCCATGTCTCTGGCTGTATTTAATTGTAAGCCCAGTTTCACCTTGCCCCTTTCGTTTTTCGAGTTCATTTTGCAGATTTTTCAGGTGGTCGTTGCAATTGAGTCTTGTCAATGTTAAATCGTATACTACCTGTGTTTGTAGCCCGAGTCACTTTTAGGATATCTAGTGCCTCCTTCGGATTAGAAAATGATATTTTAATTGGCCGTCGCTTATTTTTAGGTTTTCCTAAACGGATTACTTTTATTGGTTCAAATTTAACCTAGGAATCAATTAATGCTTTTATACAATTTATATATTTCTCTATTCTATCATTTGTAGGGCCGGTCTGCTCAGGTAAATTAAATACTAAGATATTATGTGATTTTATTTTACGCTAATTAATTTCATGAATAATATCCGAGTGGTTAAAAATATTAGTAGATTCGGACGTCGCAGCCGGAGGAACGGTTGACACACACGTATTCGAAAAAATCTCTATTATAAATACTAAAAAATACTTCTTTATTCATTTTAATGGTGCAAATATTTAGAATCATTACAGTATTGTACCAATGACTGACACTGTCACTTATGACATTTGGAATAGGTTTTGTATATTGTTTACTATGGGTACATCTACAGACACAGGTATTAGACCTAAATTCGATTAGTTATACTGTTTTAACGAGATTTTTATTAATTCTTTATCATTGTTAATGACTTTCAATGAAAATACAAGATTAAGACAATAATAAACATAAGCTTCATTGTGTAGTTTTATTTATATGACGGCAACTAAATGAATATACGATCAAATTATAATAATGAACAAAATTTTGCAGTATTAAAGAAAATAATACTTAATATTAAATGTTTAATAAAATTGTATATGATTTAATCAAAAATTAAGTCATAACAAAATAGAAAATATTTATCGCTGATATGATTTTTTAGTGATATAGTAAATATCTAAGAAGTAAAAATAAAGTCGAGATATCTTAAATGAATGTCATTATTTAATATTGATCATTAAATTAAATAAACAAAAATACATTTAGAACAAATACATTTTAATTCAAAATAAGTTTGGGCTATCGACCATCGGTGTTTTCAATTATTCAGGAAACTCTATTTAGATTTGTTTAACAAATTAAATACTGTTGGATCCTCTGCCTGATCTATGTCTGAAGCTGATTAAAAAATAATAATAATATAAATTGTTAATTTTATTAACATCATCATTTAAAAATAATTTTAATGTTTATAATTTATATCGAGTTAAATCTAAATTTAGATTGAAGATTTTTAAAATTTTGTTATTACAGACTTGGCAACTCTTACTATGTTTTGTTCTTATATTACAATATTATTAATTAATTTATACATGTAGGTGTGGATGTATTTATATTAAATTATATTATATTTAGTTATACCTATGGGAAAGATGTATTTCAAAAGATTATGTAGCCTTTCATCTAGAACAATGCTACACAAATTCCCATTAAAATTAAATTATCTGCAAATATGATAGAACTAGAAGTGAATCGAATGTTAAAACTATATAATTTAAAATATTAATATATAAAACATTGAAAATTGTCTTTTAATTTTATTGCACAGTAGTAGTATTATAATGGCTTTATATATTATATTATCAGTTATTCGTATTATCTAAAATTGACGTTAATAATGGTCATAATATCTAATAAAATATAATACATTATCTTTATATCAGATGTAATATCATATAAAACCGGTACACATCCTAAAGACAGAACATTTAACATTGCGGTAACAGTAAAATACACTGAAAATAAAATTGTAATGCACCAGCAAAATATAGTTCCAATATTTTACAAATATATATTTGTAGTATTATTAAGTAAGTATAATTACGCAATTATTAAATAAGAGTAAATTAGAGTTTTGCTTTTTCACAGTGTGGTGAAACAATTATAGCACTGCATCTACAAAATATTATTATTTAATAATTGCATAATGGAGTTTCGCCAAGCATCAGCCTCATCAATCCGATATTGAAGTGTATATAACTTAAGATAAAGGCGTTTACTCTGTGTTGTGATACATCTCGAATATGATAAAATTAAATACGATAATTTTGTTTTTCCATATAGACGTGTAAATATGTCATAGTGTATAATTTCGTCATCATTAATTTTTAACATACATCCTTATGTAAGCTAACCAACTATATAAATAAATATAGATAAGCCATCAATAAATTGCATGAACCCAATACAAAACGAACGACGAGGATGGGATTCGAACCCACGCGGGCAGAGCCCATTGGATTAGCAGTCCAACGCCTTAACCACTCGGCCACCTCGTCATATGCTTGAAAGGGTGTCACATATATAACCCTCATAAAGACAAAAACCTACCACTAGTCATAAAAAATAATAATCATAAAAATATTGTGTTAGTATTTCATTTAAGATAGGAATATAATTCCGCATTTGCCGCGTCGCTAGACTTAATAAAGACATATTTACAGATGTAAGAAAGAAAATTTCTCGATAAAATTTTAATAAAATCTGATTATAATATAAAATAACCCATTATATACAGGGTGATTTGAAAAAATTGACACTTTTTACTTTTTTCAAAATATCTAGTTACCCTTGACTTCTTTGAAAACTTTGAAAGTGGAATTTTATTCGTCTCGGAAATCTACACTTCTTTCCCCATTTAACCGTTTCTCTATCTCTTATAGTTTCCGAGATCCCCATAGAGAACATCGAAAAAAACTCACCCTGTATAAGCAAGTACCGCTACACTAATACTTTAATATATTAATTAAAATAATTGTTTTTAAACTTATCTACATATCAAATGAAATTACTATATTATGATTATATATTCATATCAATCAAACAAATATTTTATAGTCTATAATTATTACGATTAAAACACAAAGTTGTTATTGACTTTTTTGTAATCGCGAAATTGGTGATGGTTCACATTTATTCAAGTATATACATTCCGCATTGCTTTGCAAGACAGGAACCCGTTGTGATGGGGAAACAACTTTTTTTATATAATCTTTACGCCTAGGAATATTGAAGTTTATATGCGTTATTAATCAAAGATGGTTTAATTTATACAATTTATTAGATTAGTATGATTGTGCGTATTTAACCGAAATAATATTATTACACAACTGTGTTCATCAATTGCTGATCTCCTAGGCGTTAACTTATTGCTTACAACAATTTTTAACATGAACCCTAACCTGTGTCTGTAAAAAGGACAACTATGTCAGTTCAAAAAAGAGTGGCCAAATGAAATTTCCCAAATAAGAAAATACTGTATTTGAGACGAAATATTCAATATCAATATAATATCTTATATGATGTCTTATTTAACGCTATTATGGTTTTATATATTCATGTAAGAACAATTTACCACTCAAACATTATAAATCACACCAATTCAAAACTACATGAAGGAATAATATAAATGAACTGCATGTTGTATTATTGAGTACATAACACATATGTTAAAGAGATAATCGTATATAAATAACTACTTATAAATCTCGGTATGAACTCATTGTCTATGAGTACTTAATTTATCGTATTATATAAATATTAATAACAATAATAATAACTTTATAACCCAACAGTGTACCCAAATTACAGGACAATATAATTTACAAAATAAGTAACGGGTGTCCAACAATTATTGCAGTCCCGAGTGGCGTTGGAATCAAAAACTTAGGTCGATTCTTACATGTGCCAAATAAATGAACTGACATTTTAATTGTCAAACATAACTTAAATGTGCATTAAAAATGTCAGTTCATTTATTTGCAACATGTAAGAATCGACCTACGTTTTTTATTTCAACGCCACCCGGGACTGCAATAATTGTTGGACACCCGTTAGTTTTTTTAATGCATTAGCATAGTGTATGCAACTAAGTCAGCATAAAATGTTTAATTTCTTCACATTTGTTTACTTTAGTGGAGCACGTTGAGTGACGCAGCGCATATTTAGTTAGTGTTATCATTGAAATTAGTACGAAAATATTAGTAGTTAGTTTGAAAATTGAATACCAAGTAACAGTTGTTTTCCATTTCCGTTTTCAGAAATGGACAGGAAAAGGCCGCTCACAGAAGAGCTACGGCGGTAAAAAATGTGTTTTGTGACTCTGATTACAGTAATGATTCATATGAACCTTTCTGATTAAAAAATGATCAATCTAAGATCGACAACGAATCTTTTGATGAAGAATCAGAAATTCAACCGAGAAGTGATAAACAAACTGAAAAAGAAAATGAAGCTCCAGAAGAAAATGAAGAGCTCGCTGATTCTTTTCCTTTATTGTCAAAACCAGATGAAACTTTTGTCTCTAAAAGGCAAATTTCTAGTAAACCGCCTTATACACTAGCCTAGGGGCCATGCAAACGACCCCAACCGCGGGAATGGAGGCAATCATTGGTCTCACACCGCTCCATCTAGTGGTACAAAAAGAGGGACTTGTGGCAGCCCTCCGACTACACCAGAGGAAGAAAACACTGCCGGGGGACTGGAAAGGACACTTAGAAATACTGCAGCAAATCGACCCGGCCCTTCTGTCCAAACCGACGGACATTATGTCCAGGAAGCTCGAATTCGAATTACCGTTTAAGGTGTCGATCGAAGACCCCAAAACGGCTTTGATGAGAATCAAGGAGTTTGGACGAGGGATATCAGCCTGGTACACGGATGGTGCCAAGAATATCAGAGGTACTGGAATAGGCATTTATGGGCCTAACCAAAACCACAGGAGCTTCATGGCTCTGGGCACGACGCCCACGATTTTGCAAGCAAAAACGATTGCAATTGATATGTGCGCCAGAGAATGCTTGGATAGGCACCTAAATGGCGCGCATATATACATCTGCTCAGACAGCCAAGCCGCATTAAAGGCCGTTCGAGCCTATAGTCACGGCTCACGGACTGTCTGGGAATGTCGAAGATCCCTCTCGCAACTGGCGAAGAACAACTTGTTGACCCTCATGTGGGTCCCAGGGCACGGGGATATTAAAGGCAACTCACAAGGAACGAGCTAAGAACTTTCACCGGACTTATGACAGGGCATTGTGCCCTCCGATACCATTTGCGGAAAATGGGAAAAGAGGAAAGTGGAAACTGCAGATTGTGTGATTCGGCAGATGAAACTACCGAGCACATACTATGCACTTGTGTCGCGATTGCTCACAAGCGTCTTTCACACTTCGGCAGGGACCGATTATCCCCCGAAGAAGTGAGCATTATCACCCCCAAGATTGTTACCAGGTTCATGGTGGACGTGGGACTGCTTGGGAAGTGATTGGTTAAGGGTAGAACAATAGATCTTTTAGGTCGCAGTTCACGAGAGGCTAACACACCTCACTAAGACCATACTTAACCTATAACCTATAACCTATATACACTAGCCTCCGATATACAAGCTATGGCGCCTTATGAATGTTTCAAAAATATTTTTCCACATTCTTAATATTTCATCATCATTACCCCAAATAATCGATTACTGGTCCACTCATCCTTCGTTCGCAAAAGCAATACAAAATGCAATAGCTCGTGACCGATTCAAAATCATTAAATAAAAAATGTATTGTACATCACCAACCAAGCTTGTAGAATTCCCTAAAACATTCTAGAAATGCTATCAGGATAGTAGCTTTCAAAGCATAGACGAATCCATGACTAAGTTCAAGGGACGTTCGTTTTTGAAGCAATATATGCCACTAAAGAGAGGAATTAAGTTGTGGCTTAGATCAGATTCTTTCATTGGATATACATACGATTTTAATATGTACACAGGCAGTAAACCTGAACTTCTAAATGGAACTATTGGTGAACGTGTAGTAAAAAAACTTTCTTCAGCAAAAGAGAAAGATGTTACCTTCTGTTTTAGTCGCTTTTTTACTTCTATCTCTCTACTACATAATATGTATTATGTAGCAGTAAAAACTTGTAACCAAAATAGAAAAAAACTACCTAAAATCAAGGATAAATTAAAAAGATGTACTCCAGTGCAGCTAAGGTGGACTTTTGTTTGTGAAATGGCAAAATGCTAAAGAGGTCCTTCTGTTGGGCAATTTCCATACTGCTAATGTTATTTCCGACAACAAAACTTTGAAATATGGCTCCAAAATCAGTGTTTCGTGTCCAGAAATGGTTGCATCATATAGAGAGATTATGAAAGGGGTTGATTTGGCGGACCAGATAATGGGATTATATGAACTAGATGGCTGTCACAAATGCATGGATTATCATTATCATTATTTTTTTTTGATTTATCTGATTTTTCTTTTGAACTAAAACGAACAACATTCCTATAATTTATTAACACTATTGTTATTCTCCGCTTTCTGAATTATGGCTATTGGCCTTTGTCTAATTTAGGAAATAACAATATTTTCCTTTCAGCTTTTTATTATTTTGTGTACACTTCTTTCTTCTTCTAACTGGTTTATGCCATTTTATTTTCTTGAAAACTTCGTTAGCGAGGTTCCAATGACGTTGATGATATCTTTAACAGGAAATTTCGTTAGATTTATTAGTTGCTTAAAACATTTATTAATTTGTTCTTCTTTACGAAAAGGAATGCTGGTTTGGTTGTCCATTAATATTAACGCCAATTGTTGTGTGCTCTCTTGTGGGATGTCTTGCTTAGATGGTTAATATTTTAAGAGAAATGATTTTTCGAAACCGTCCCAAATTTGTAGAGTTAATAATTTTCTTAGTTTTTCAGTTTAAAATTATTCACTAATTTTGTGATTTTAAACTTAGAAATTGAATTTTTGTTTTGATTTGGAAATGAATTTAACTTGGCTGACTAGTAAGCCATTATAATAGTTTGATTTGATGAGTTACGTAAAGATAAACATGATTAATGAATAAAGCAATAAAAACCTTTCTTAGGCCTTTTAATACAGCCTAATAGACAAACGCAAGTACATACAGACACGTGTTTTTTAATACAGGGAAAGTAAAATTTATTTATTTTCTATTTTCCGCGATAGATACATTTGAAAAATAGTTAGTAGAAACTCACAAACTAAAGGTATAAACTAAATCAATTTTTTTATTTTCCTTAAAAACAGATACAATTTTATAAAAATTCTAATTTTACTTCAAAATAAAATAAATAATTGCAAGAATAAGAAAAAAGAAGAAAATCAAACAACAAAAAATATACAGAAACCTCAACAATGGCAACAATCAAACAATTCTAATAAATCTAATTCTAAACAATAAATTTAAATAAAACCGCTGCAAAGAGCATAAGAATATAGCTACAATAACCCTTAATACCGTTAGGCGTCGGGATGGATATAAATTTACAGAAATATCAAGGCGAAGATAAAGGAAATAATCACACCTCAATATATTTGTCGCTCTTTCAAAAATATAGTACTGTTTATGTATGGTAGGAGGGTGGTCTATATGTTGAAGTATAAGTCAAGAAGTTCTAAATTTTTTTAAATTAAAACTGTATGTATATCCATGTTATTTAAAATATTAAGGGTGAAGAGTGACAATTAACATGTGCCATATACAACCAAAACAATCATACAATACTGTTCCTTAAGACATCAATACTATATTTATTTACTTGTATTTATTTAAACTGTATCAAACACGGTTTCCATATACATAAATAAATTAATTAAGCATTTACAATATTCTTTCCCTTTTAATGGGTGATGAGAAAAAAAGTAATGTGGGTGGGTGTAAAAATACATACTATTAAGTTTCGGTTTATTCAGAGTTAAGAATCCAATTTCATAAATTGAAAAGTAGAGCCATTTTTTGAATAAATATTTTAAGTTAAGATTAAATGCGCATAATTATAGTTAAGTATTTTTATTTACAAATCCCCAATATTAATTTTCTACTATTTATGTGGCATTAGGAATTACCTATTCCTAATTCCGTAATACCCATATAATATATGAAATATAATTAAGAGATGGTTTTTATTGGACTATTGTTTTAATTTTGTATTGTTTTTTAAATTATTCTGTTTACTAATAATATATATTTTAAGTTATTATGTTGTAGTACTATTTGAATACTTTTTTTAATCAATTATCGTAAATATTATGACAATTAGCCATAATAAAATCGATATTAAGCAACATCGATTGTCATGTTTGGTCATTGGTATTTATCAATATAAATAAAGCTGTTGTGTCCTTTATTACACGTTACTTTACTGAGTACTTTATAAACTCAGTAAATGATTATTATTAAAATTATTATTATAATCTGCGAATTAATTAAGAAGAACTCATAAGCAAATTAACTTAACATGTATAATATATTTAATTTTGATATTATTTACAATAAGTTGCTCAAATTACGAACAGATTGGAATTTTTAATGCCCACTCGTATATATGAATCAATTATACTGATATATAGTAGTAGTGTTTTTGGCTATTGACCACGTGGTCTTTCCGCCATGTGTCATTTGTGTGTGAAAATGGGCTTGTTAGCCCCCGTCACTCTAAAGCACCATTAATTTTATCCCAATGGTGAATGGTACCGGTCACCCATCAAACTGCTGACCCGAACATACCTTGCTGCACTCACGCTAATGCTAGTTCGGCTGCAGTCAAATGCGCCACCATCAGCGTATATACTGATATATTAATCATGTTTTTTTTAAACATAAAAGAGACTAGTTTCTTAGACATATTTTCATCCCATATACATTCTGAAAATCTTTAAACTAAACAAAAATTTGTGTAAATATTTGCAAACAACGTATACATATTATTATTTGACAATAGCAAGAAAGTGATGAAGTGGAACTTTGAAACGTGTGATCTTTGGAATATGCTTTGATGTTACGTAAATTTTACGAACCTTCTGGGCTTATTAGATCCGTTGAATTCTGCGGTGCGACACGGTCGATTTTTAGAGTGGTATGCAAGTCCTGCTCAACAAGCTGATTGCAGATGACCCTCGAGAAGTACTTGCCGCACGACTACAGGGTGGACGCATATACCCACCCCCATATAGTAAGGATAGCATGGGTAGTATGGGGTGCATGTGAAGTGTGAAGGGTAGCCACAAGTGGCCATTGAGAGCTGCAAGGCTTGCACGGCACGAATATAAGAGCCGTTTGAGATTGAGGACGACGCGCCACTCCTGCACATACATACACATAAAGTTGAAATCAGGAGACGTGTCTTATGATATAACTCAAACAAATATAATTTATTTTTTTACGGAACATGCTCTTCAGGTGCGACCTCATTTAGTCTATTGTTTTCTTAAGGATTATTGGTAAAATGTAGAAGTGCTATAATCAATCTTGAAAATATACACTATATGTTGTTGAATTTAAAATGATTTTATGTATTTATTTTCATTTTAAAAAAAATATTGTACTCTCCTTAGTGTAGTCTGTAATTTTGAGAAACTGCGCCATTAACTTCTCTTTATCATCAAAAGCCACTTTACTAAATGCAACTATATGCAATTACAACCAACGTTAATCCTTTTCTTGGGCTATGCATTCGAGAAACTAGATGCCGTCAGTGTGTAAACTGACGCCAGTCCTTAATTAATAGTAAATATTTACCGATATGTGTCCTGACGTTCAGTGGCGATGAGTCCTTCCCTAAACAAACAAGGATAATGGCGTGTGCGTGCGTGATTAATATCTGTGCAGGTACAACAATGTTCGTATGCAAGGCCGGAAGGGGTGTCGAGGTCGCCAAATTCACCTCAAGGCTAATTATTTGGGAAGCAATAATCGTTTCTAATTTACTCATGGATTTCTGTAGAACAAATACATTTTCAACTTAATTAAAGACGTGCTTGAACTACATACACAGTCCCAGGCACAGAAGATTTTAAGGTAAATTCAACATAATACAAAACGTAAAGTACACAACCGCACGCAAGCTAACCTTACCATAAAATACATTAAAGATTAGAATTATTGTTGTATTTTAATTATACAAGAATATCTTAAATAATGAAAATTCAATTTATGCATAATTAGAATTTGTCATCAATTATATGTACTTACTTAAAACATTACCGAAATAAGTTATTTAATACCATGATACATTTATATTTTCATTTCATCTAAATAATGACAACTAGTATTTCTACCATATGTATCATTTTTGCTCGATAAAAATAAGTGTTAGTCTGAACGTAAGTTTAAGTTCTATTCCTAGATGGAATTAATAAGGAACTTAATGCTTTATGGATTATGAATTAATTAAGAGTGATTCAGTCGAATACAAAAAAATATTTTGCCTAAAACATTATTATCGTTAATAAAATATATAAGTCCTTTACGTTGTAGAAAATTAACTAATAATTAGAAAAAACACGAAAATATTTCATAAAATCTACAACAAATGAGTCTTATTAAGACTACAAGAACAAACCACTTTTGAAACAACTACTTCTCTAGCTAATACTTCGACAGACATTGAATGATACAAAAGTAATTTGCGTGTTTCGTAACGTATTTCTTTCTGTAAAATAAACTAAAAATGATTGAATATACGTTAAATAATTTATGAGTGACTATATTATGATTAATTTGTTCCAAATTCCAACGTACATTCAATCATTTTTAGTTCATTTTACAGAAAGAAATACGTTCAAACTAGTGTTGCTTTGATAGCCTTGCTATTTTGTAACACGCAAATTACTTTTGTATCATTCAATGTCTGTCGAAGTATTAGCTAGAGAAGTAGTTGTTTCAAAAGTGGTTTGTTCTTGTAGTCTTAATAAGACTCATTTGTTGTAGATTTTACGAAATCAGCCATTTTAATGAAAAAATAATGATTATAGTATCAATTTCAAATATTTTAGACATTTTGTTATAGTATAAAACTTCTAAACTATCTTGAACTATGACCATATTTAATTGATTAATTTTAAACCATGTAAAGGGATATAAATGGCATTTCATAGTTGGAGGACCTTCTGCAATACTCTATCATCGCTCGACACATTTTCGCTCGCATGCAGCAGTCTCATGTCATTCCAGTACCCTAACTAACATAAAAAAAACTGATATACTATTCAGACTTACAAAAGTTACTCAATATCTTAACTTCCACTCTTTCCCATCATTGTGTGATTAAGAAGTTTTTAAGATTTTTTTTAGGAGCGAGTTGAGTTTGAGACAGAACCAGGGAGTTACCTCGGTTACACCGACTGTCATAGCCCACCCAATCGACGTATCGAAGCGTGTAATAGGATTATAACAGACTCTCTTTCATCGACTTTCACGAACCAAGCATTGTCTCATATAAATCTGGTCAAAAGGATCGCGTCATCACACTGGCGGCGCTCTTGGGAATTCGGATGGAACCCACCGATTAAAAATCAACTACCCCTAGTCCAAAACCTAATGTAGACGAGAGCAGCAAAGCCAGGCTAATGCTCGGACTCAAAATTCGCCCAGCCCTGGGTACCATTTTGAGACTGGTAGACTTCGTGCGCCTCTGTTAGCATCCAAGAGAGTCGGATACACTTGACTGGTCATCTAATGCCACAAAGCACATTTAGCAGCATATGTAACTCAAACTCTCCATTATTGCTTGACAGAGAGGTACCTGTAAAATATGGCTATAGATAGTCTAAAACATTTTTCTATCCAGCATGTGTGTGAACTTAGTTACTAGTATAAGAAAACAGAACATGATTTATATTATTATTAATATGTACTGCCCACTGTTAGACAGTTAAAGCAACTACTCCTCGTACTAAAGCACCGCCAGATATTAAGTTGTTTTAACTGTTAGTTGGTTTATTGCAGTTTTTACATTATAATAATGTAAAACTACGGCGCAGAAACGCTAAAAATAATTAATTATATTTATTACTTTTATTTTCATAATACTGCACTTGTAAATCAATATTTAATTTACAATATAAAGTCAAAATGGCTTTTAGTAGTCTGAAAATATCAAAATTATAAGCACATATTTTTATGTATCTAATTTGTAATATATTTATTTATTGTAAGAGGATCAAATTATTAAATACACAAACTCCATGTCAATTACAGAAACTATACAAATACATAAACTCCAAGTCAATTTCAGAAACTATGTTCCTCAGAACCATTACTAAAATTGATTGGACTCAATATTATCAGCTAATTAAAAGATACAAATGGGATTTTATAGACAATAATAAACGTATCTGGAAATAGCAATGAAATCAACGTTCCCGATAAAATCTTACAAAAGCAAATACACAACACACAATAGTTAAATAAAACCTTGGATAATCTATAACAAATTTTGCAGTTTTTAAAATTTGTCAGCGAAAGCCAAATAGTGTTCACGTGAATAGTGAAATGGAGCAATTCAAGAAGTCTATTGTGGCTAACCTAAAGCAGCAATATTTAGTACCAATGATAATTTCTTTAAGTCGTCAGGTTTTATCCCTAAAGTAATACTACAAGTATCACACCAACCATATTTCAAACACATTTGGTAAAAAATGAATGGCTTGTGACTATGCTTTAAAATTATTTGCAGCGTCTAGATCGATAACGAATTTCAAACAGACGACTATAGAAAAAGTAGAAGTCAGTATACAATTAATTAGATTTTATTTTATACCAAATCCCCAGTTTAAAGAAGAGGATAACTATAATTAACTTTTTAATGACAAAAAATAGCTGTTGTGTACTCTATAAGCAAGAAGCATTACAGACACATATCGGTTTCGATCGTTTTTGGATCTCATCAGCGTAGCGCAGTTGGAGACAGAAAAATTAATTTTTGGTATATTTAACACTCCGGTTAAACAGTCAATTAAGATATTACCATAAAAGTGCCATATATTGTCCAAGCGTTGTACCAAATCCCTGTTTGAATGGATAACCACCGACATCCGTGATTATCCGCTCAAACACGGATCACGTGTAACGCTTAGACAATATGGCATCTTTATGGTTATAATTTTACTAAATGCAAAATGATGATATAATACTATGAAGAAAAAACAAAAGAACAAGAGCAAACTTAGTGATGGAGGTCACGAAGCTAGAAGACAAATTCGGCTATGCAGAAGTAATATTATTGCCTAGTTCTATTTCCCGAGTCTTCGGAAGACAGACCATAAAATTAGAGAACCTAACAAATAAATAACCGCAAAAAAGACATAAATTCGGATGCAAAAACCTTCAATTCTAGAGTATATCATCAGCCCAGAAAGATTACAGCCTAATGTCCTTAATATCAGCTATTTCAAATTCATCATTGAATATACATTTACGGATATTTCAAGTTTAAGCAAACAATCAATAAGCATAGTATGCACCCTTACTATAGAATTTCCTAATAGGTATTTTACTGTTAGGACATACAAGAATTTCAAATTTATAATAAACTATATTAATGTCCTTAGGTCTTTTAGAAATATAACCAAATGCAACAATTCTCCATACTGTGGGTTCTTCAGGCAAAAAATGGTATCTTTACAAGTTTGCGCGTAGTTTAAATAGTAATTAGGGTGACGAGAAGGGAGGTGGAGGCTTTTTATCTTTTGAAATTAACATGTTGAAAAGTGGTTAAGGAATAGAAGGTTAATTAAACACTTTGTTTTGTTTCACAATTTTTATATTTTTCGACTAGTTTTGACCGTTGATCATTCTCAAGGATATATAATTTCGATTTAAACTTTTCTGTGAAAAACAAACGCGGAACAGCGATTTTATCATTAAACAAATATGCCACAAACTGCAGGGCTGATATAAATGAGCTATCTCACAAAATTATATTGTTATGTGTTTATCGCTTCTCAGATGAAGTGTTCGTGGATTTTTTAATTATACTTGAGAATATCTTGCACAAATTAATAATAGAAGAAAAATCAGATATCATATTAGGAGGTGACTTTAATATGGATCTCCATAAACAAAATAATAATAGGACTTCTAACTTTCTTAATTTAATTGAGAGTTACAACTTAATAGTAACAATAAAATCTCCGACGAGAGTCACTAGTTCGAGTAGTACGTGCATCGATAATATAATCACCAATATTAATTATATGAATGCTGATGTACTCGACACAAACATCTCCGATCCTAAGGGACAACTATTAAAATTCGGTTGTGGATTAGAGAGAAATCTGAGAACAGTAAAAAGTAGGCAAATTAACTCAATCAATTTAAACAGACTAAAAGATGCTTTACTTTCAATAAATTGGGATGAAAGTCAGTTAACTAATGCAAATTGCGAAGCCTCTTTTAATGAATTTTATTCTAAATTTTTAATTGCATTCCATAATTGTTTTCCAATAAAAACAAAAATTATTAATAAGTTTAAACCAAAAATACCATGATATACTAAAACCCTAAAACAGTTAAAAAATAATGATGAATTTTATTACCAATTATACAAGTCGGTATAATATAACTAATAGTGAACTAGCTCATGAAAGATATCGAACACTGAATAAATTATAGAACTACATTAGAATATCAAAAGAAAAATTATAACACCAATTGGATTTAAAACGCAAACAATAAATCTAAGAAATTGTGGAATGTACTTAAAAATAAAAAAGATGGCAATTTACCACAAAATAAATGTATTAAGCATATTGCTGACGATAACAATACCAAAATTGACGACCCCCATACAATTGTTAATACGATGAACAATTACTTTAGTACTATTGGTAACATAAAAGGGTCAGGGAATATATATATATATATATAATTATGAAATCTCTAGTGATGTACCAGGATCCATTTTTCTTTATCCCATAACCGACTTAGAAGTTGCAAAAATAATTCATGACATGAAATGCACCAGCTCGATAAACTGTGATCACTTATCAATGAACGTAATAAAATATATCTAAGACTCAATTATTAAACCACTAACGAGCTATATCAAGAAAAGTCTATTGAACTGGCATTTGCTGAGTGTTTTCTTGAAAATAGTCACAAAATTATATTGTTATGTTTTTATCGCTCCCCAGATGGAGTGTTCGCGGATTTTTTACTTATACTTGAGAATATCTTGCACAAATTAATAATAGAAGAAAAATCAGACATCATATTAGGGGGTGACTTTAATTGACTCATTAATCAGTCATTAACCGAAGGTGTATTTCTGTCGGCATTGAAAGTGTGGAAGATTATCCCAATCTTCAAAAAGGGAGAACCACACTTAATATGTAACTATAGTTAATTTGTATTTTGTTAGTAATCTCAAGAATATATGAGCGAGTAATCTATAACCAAATCATAAACTATTTGGAGCACAATAACTCACTATGCGATGAACAATATGGTTTTAGGAAAGGCTTTACTACCACTAATGCTATATACAATTTCATCAATTTTGTATTACACAATCTAGATAATAATAAACACGTCTATTCGGTGTTCATTGATCTAACGAAAGCGTTTGACTGTGTTCCACATGAACTGCTACTGAATAAATTGACAGCGTATGACTAAGAGGAAACTCTCTTATCGTCTTATCTGTCTGAAAAGAAGCATGTGACAACGGCGCATATCAAGAATGCTCAATATACATCAACAATTGCCACTCAAACAGTTGGTGTACCACATGGAAGTGTTTTAGGACCACTACTGTTTCTATTATTCATTAATGACATACCCCTTACCATCAATGGGCACATCACAATGTTTGCGGACGACACAGCTATTAATATGGAGGATAACAGCATACAAAAACTTAACGAGGCAACTAGTCAGATGCTCACGGAATTAGATACTTGGCTTACCAAGAACAATCTGATGGCTAACGTATCTAAGACCCATATAATTAACTATAAAGCGCCAGAAGGCCAAACTGATGTATACATGTGTGGTGCCCATTTAAATGAAACCAACCCAGTTAAATTTTTGGGTGTCACTATACAAAATAATCTTAAGTGGGACACCCATGTTCAACAGATATGGTCAAAAATTGCAAAATTCTCATATTTAATATATTCCACACGCAAGGACGTACATGAGGAAGCAGCTAGAATTGTGTATTTGTCTTACTGTCAATCACAAATAACATACGGCATGATACTTTGGGGTTGTACAACAAAAAACCACTTATCTTACAAAAAAGATTAATAATAGGCTATTGGAGCCGTTAAACCCAATACCAGCTGCCGATCATTGTGTAAAAAGTTAAAATTAATGCCTCTGGCAGGCTTGTACATATACGAAACCTTAAAATTCGTCAAAAACAATATAGCCATTTTTGTAATTAATCAAACTTACCACGAACACATCAGGTCAAGAACTCTCAGGCTGCCAAAACATTCTCACAGTTATTACCATAATTCATGTGTTGTACAGTGTATTAAACTATATAACGTTTTACCAAATACTTTGAGGCAATTACCAAAAAAGTATTCCTCAAAAAGATACAACAATTAATTTTGCTAAACTGCTTTTATACAGTTGATCAATATCTAACTTTCTTTCATAATATGTGAATTATATTCGTGCCATCTTACAATTTTATGATTTTTATAATGTAGTGATGTATGTATGCGTATATATATATATATATATATATTATATATATATATATATATATATATATATACAGGGTGTCCCGTTAATGCGGGGAAATGGCTGGACTAGATTCCTGAGGTCAAAATATGACGATTTAACGCAACTTATCTATATCCAAAAATTTACGGTTAAGCCGGAATTTGGCTTCAAAGTTTAATTTTTTTATTTCTTTTGTTTATAACAATTGAACGCTTTATTTGATTTGAATGAAATTAATTTTTAATAACTACCATAATATAATAAACCATTTCAGTTATTATGATTATTATTGGTTAACAAGAAGTATAAGAAACAGTAGTACCACCACTTAAAAACTAAAATATTTTTTTATTGGTGGATCTAATAAAAACTAAAAAAATATTGCTTGAAAGACCATTTAATTTAAAAACTTTTTATCTCTTAATAATATTTGATATCTTTTACGGTTTTCTCAAAAAAAAATAAAATATATATTTTTTATCTAGTAAAAAACAAAATCTAGTTTTTCATCGAATCGAAAATAAATATTTTTCGTGGCCGTCTTTCTTTAAAAATTGTAAATTATGTATAATAATAATTATTTAGTGTCTTTTAACAATTAATTTTTAACTTTATTATAGTTCATATATATTCATATTTGGATCAAACAGATATCTTGTTTGTATTAGGATTTTGCAAAGAAAATTGTTTGAAAAGTGTTAGATGTTATTTTGATTTATCTTATTAATTGATATTATTTAATTTTTATTCAATTGAGTAAGTTTATTTACTTATTAATGAGTGCATAATGAGTACACTATATTCATATTTTATTTTTTTTGTGCAAAAACCGTACAAGATATCAAAAACTAGTAAGAGTCAAAAAAGTTTTCAAATTCAATGCCCTTTCAAATTGACTTTTTTGGATTTTTTTGGATGCACCAATAAAAAAATATTTTAGTTTTTAAGTGGTGTTACTACTGTTTTTTTATACTTGCTGTCAATCACAAATGTCCACAATAACTGAAATGATGTATGATATTATGGTACTTATTAATAATAAATTTCATTCAAATCAAATAAAGCGTTCAATTGTTATAAACAAAAGAAAATTTTGAAACTTTGAAGCCAAATTCCGGCTTAACCGTAAATTTTTGGATATAGATAAGTTGCGTTAAATCATCATATTTTGACCCCAGGAATCTATGGTCCAGCCATTTACCCGCATTAACGGGACACCCTGTATATACAGGGTCTTGCAACAGTGCGTCAAGCTTTCCTAGCGCCTTTCTCGTAAGAGATAGAAAAAAATGTTTCATATAAAAATTTATTGAATTAAAAATCTCTATGCCGTAAAATTATTTTCAAATATACAGGGTGTCCCAATTTTGCGTTATAACAAAAGCAAACATTTTTTTAAATGGACACCCTGTATATTTTTTCATTTTATAATTTGGATAGTATTTTATAACTTAAACCTTTTTTTGGTTTTTAATTTCGATTTGGCATTTCCGAGTTATTGACGTTTTTCTGAAAAAAATGTAAAAAGCGGAGGTTCACAAAAAAAAATATTCTGATGTTGTATTTAAAATTTAAGAAATTTTCTTTTTCCTATGGTTGGTCATAAGTACTGTTTATGTACCAGTGTTAAAAATTTTCACTTTTGAGGAACCCTGCCTTTGTATCAGACACGCCATTTTCTAAAATTTCAAATTGTCGTAACTCTTTTTTTTTTAATGGAATCATATATTTTTTTAAATTTTATATTATTCTGCATCTAATTTCCTACAAAAAATATTAAGCATACCCTATACCTAAAAGTGATATTTTTCAAGATATAAAAAAATGTATATTTCAAACGGTCCTTGAATACGAATTTGTTTTTGAATAGAATAGCCATGACTGAAAAAATGCATCTGTCAATTAAACAATTAGTTTGACATGTAAATGGGAGGTGTGAATTACAAAAAACAAAGAAGAAAGCCTATCATCAACGAGGGAACCAAAAAGACATTGGTGAAGGAACTGGCATAAGCGAGAGGTCAGTACAAAGCATTCTGAAGAAAATCGATATCAAGCATATCATATTCAGGTACATAAAGAACTGAGTAATACTGATTTTCAATTTTGTTCCGAATTTTGTTTCTGGGGAAGACAGAAAATACAGGAGGATCTTTCGTTTTTCCAATATATTTTATTCACGGATGAGGCGTCATCCCATAACAACGGATCTGTCAATAGGTACAATTTTCACTATTATTTAACTGATAATCCGCATGTTATGAGACAAGTTGATCATCAGCATTGAATGTCTGGGGCGGAATTTTTGGAAACCATGTTGTAGGTCAACATTTCTTCGAGGGCCATCTCAGTAGGTCTATGTATTTGTACTTCTTGCAAATTGAATTACCCGGAACGTTAGCTAATGTACCCTAACTAACAAGAAACAGGGTGTGGTTTTTACAAGACGGAGCACCTGCCCAATTTTCACAAGACGTGAGGGCATTTCATTTTTCCCAACCAGTGGATTGGTAGGAATGGACCCACCAAATGACCTGCTAGATCTAAGGATCTAACAAAACCTGAAATTGTTTATAAGGAATCACCAATAGCACTGAATATCATATGCTTGATATCGATTTTTCTTCAGAATGCTTTGTACTGACCTCTCGCTTATGCCAGTTCCTTCACCAATGTCTTTTTGGTTAATCGTTGATGATAGGCTTTCTGCTTTGTTTTTTGTAATTCACACCTCCCATTTACATGTCAAACTAATTGTTTAATTGACAGGTGCATTTTTTCAGTCATGGCTATCTATTCAAAAACAAATTCGCATTCAAGGATCGTTTGAAATATGAATTCTTTTATATCTTGAAAATTATCACTTTTAGGTATAGGGTATGCTTAACATTTTTTGTAGAAAATTAGATGTAGAATAATATAAAATTTAAAAAAATATATGATTCCATTAAAAAAAAAAAGAGTTACGACAATTTGAAATTTTAGAAAATGGCCTGTCTGATACAAAGGCAGGGTTCCTCAAAAGTAAAAATTTTTAACACTGGTACATAAACAGTACTTATGACCAACCATAGGAAAAAGAAAATTTCTTAAATTTTAATACAACATCAGAATAATTTTTTTTGTAAACCTCCGCTTTTTACATTTTTTTCAGAAAAACGTCAATAACTCGGAAATGCCATATCGAAATTAAAAACCAAAAAAAGGTTAAAGTTATAAAATACTATCCAAATTATAAAATAAAAAAATATACAGGGTGTTCCATTTAAAAAAATGTTTGCTTTTGTTATAACGCAAAATTGGGACACCCTGTATATTTTAAAATAATTTTACGGCATAGAGATTTTTAATTCAATAAATTTTTATATGAAACATTTTTTTCTATCTCTTACGAGAAAAGCGCTAGGAAAGCTTGACGCACTGTTGCAGGACCCTGTATATATACAGGGTGTCCCGTTAATGTGGGGAAATGGCTGGACGATATATTCCTGGGGTCAAAATATGATGATTTAACACAACTTATTTATATCCAAAAATTTATGGTTATGCCGGAATTTGTCTTCAAAGTTTCAATTTTTTTTATTTCTTTTGTTTATAACAATTGAACGCTTCATTCGATTTGAATGAAATTTATTATTAATAACTACCATAATATAATACATCATTTCAATTATTATGGTCATTAGTGATTGACAGGAAGTATAAAAACAGTAGTACCCACTTTAAAACTAAAATATTTTTTTCTTTGGTGTGCACCCAATAAAAGCTAAAAAATATTTCTTGAAAGACCAATTAATTTTAATTTTTTTTTGTATCTTAATAATATTTGATATCTTTTACGGTTTTTGCACAAAAAATAAAATATGAATATGGTATGCAAATTTGCACTCATTCATAAGTAAATAAACTTATTCAATTGAATAAAAATTAAATAATATTAATTGATACAATAAATCAAAACAACATCTAACACTTTTTAAACAATTTTCTTCGCAAAATCCTAATACAAGCAAGAAATCTGTTTGCTGCAAATCTGAATATTTATGAACTATAATAAAGTTAACAATAAATTATTTAAAAACACTCAGTAGTTATTATTTTACATAATTTACATTTTTTTAAACAAAGACGGCCACGAAAAACATATATTTTCGATTTGATGGAGAACTAGATTTTGTTTTTACTGGATAAAAAAATATATTTTATTTTTTTGTGCGAAAACCGTACAAGATATCAAATTTTATTAAGAGACAGAAAAGTTTTAAAATCAAATTCTCTTTTAAGCAGTATTTTTTTATTTTTATTGGATGCACTAATAAAAAAAATATTTTAGTTTTAAGTGGTGGTACTACTGTTTTCTATATTTCCTGTTAATCACTAATGTCCATAATAACTTAAATGATGTATTATACTAAGGTAGTTATTAATAATTAATTTCATTCAAATCGAATAAAGCGTTCAATTATTATAAACAAAAGAAATAAAAAATTTTGAAACTTTGAAGACAAATTTCGGCTTAACCGTAAATTTTTGGATATAGATAAGTTGTATTAAATCATCATATTTTTACCCCAGGAATCTATGGTCCAGCCATTTCCCCGTATTAACGGGACACGCTGTATATATATACAGGGTGTCCATTTTAATCCGCCAGTAGCGATAATTCTGAAACATTGCATTGAATCGAAAAGTGTTCCAGAAGTAATGAGGTTAATGGTGCTGAGGGGGACATCTGATGCCGTAGACTTTGGCCGCCAAGGGGGCGGGAACAGGGGGCAACTTTAAAATCTTAAATGGAAACCCCTATTTTTTATTGCAGATTCTGATAGAGGGTTAAAAAGTATGTAAGTTTTATCCGAAACATTTTTTTTATTGGTCGAGAGATGGCGCTGCAAATGTAAAAGTTAGGTTTTTGTCAATTAAATTGCGAAATCGTCACGTAATTAACTGTTATTATTACTTAAGACTTACTCACAACCTTACAAGGTTGTTTTTTCTCAGCCTGCCCAAAATACAATACAAAATACAAAAATAGCGATTGAGTACTTCTTTTCAAATTAAATAATGGTAAAATAATTCAAAAAAGAATGTCATTTTTTTTTTCAAACAGTGTTTGACCTGGCCCCCCACATAACTCCACCCCCCACCAGTGTGTGGCTGTGTGTTTGACTGTGTGTTTGGCTGTGTGTTTGGCTGTGTGTTTGTTTGTGTGCTTGTCTGTGTGTTTGTCTGTTTGGTTGTCGTATGTTACATGGGCATTTGAGTGTGCGTGTTCATGCGTGTGCGTGTGTGTTAGTTCGTCGCCGTTGCAATTCACAAGAACTGTTCGAAATTGTGCGAAATTGTGTCCCTGATGGTCTCGACACAATCGTATTCGTTTGGCGAAATTCTCCACGCACGCCCGCAACGTATTTGGAGATATTTCATGACAGGCATTAGTTAACCGCACCATCATGTTCTCGCGCGTGGTTGGAGGATCGCGGAAGACGAAGTCTTTCAGGTAACCCCAAAGGAAGAAATCAGGCGATGTCAAGTCCGGAGATCGGGGTGGCCAAACAATAGGTCCTCCGCGACCAATACATTGCGCTGGAAACAGCTCATCCAAATGTTGTCGAACCGCACGAGCGTAGTGTGGTGGGGCACCGTTCTGCTGGAACCACATCGTCCTCCGGGTACGCAAATCGACTTCTTCTAGCAGCACAGGAAGATCGTTCTGTAGAAATGCCAGGTACCTCGCGCCATTTAACGTCCTGTCGAAGAAGAATGGTCCGATTATCTGCGAGCCGAGAAGTCCACACCACACGTTGACACTCCATCGTTGCTGTGCGTTCACTTGTCGAACCCAGTGGGGGTTTTCAGCACTCCAATCAATAATGGGCATTGTGGATGTTGACGAATCCGGTATTCTGGAAAGTGCACTCGTCGGAGAACAGGACTCGGTGGAAGAATAAATGGTCGCGGTCGATCTGCTGCAAAGCCCAGTTGCAGAAACCCACACAATTGGCGAAATCATTTCCATGAAGTTCTTGAACGCGCATGATGTGATACGGATGGAACATTGCCGCGCGGAGTAACCGTTGAGCCGTCGATTTCGGTATGCCGATTTCTGCCTGGATTTCTCGGAGACTGATATGCGGATTGAGGTGTACAGCTCCAAGTATGGCGATGGTGCGGGGGTCGTCATCCACAAGATTCGCTCGAGGTCGGTGTCGTTGTAGGTGACCTTGGCGCAAACGTTCTTCCAGCCCTCGCACTGTACTGCGAGACGGACACCGACGATCCGGGAATCTTTGGCGATACAGTTCTACTGCATTGGTGTAATTGTTCAGCGACTCTCCAATGACTTTTAGGATGTCCACAACTTCGGTCGGTGAGTCGGAGCTATGTGGGGGGCCAGGTCAAACACTGTTTGGAATAAAAAATGACATTCTTTTTTGAATTATTTTACAATTATTTAATTTGAAAAAGAAGTACTCAATCGCTATTTTTGAGTACTTTACGTTTTTGTATGGGGGGGGCGGGGGTAGTATTTGGGCAGGCTGAGAAAAAACAACCTTGTAAGGTTGTGAGTAAGTCTTAAGTAATAATAACAGTTAATTACGTGGCGATTTTCGCAATTTAATTGACAAAAAAACCTAACTTTTACATTTGCAGCGCCATCTCTCGACCAATAAAAAAAATGTTTCGGATAAAACTTACATACTTTTTAACCCTCTATCAGAATCTGCAATAAAAAATAGGGGTTTACATTTAAGGTTTTAAAGTTGCCCCCTGTTCCCGCCACCCTTGGGGGGCTGGGGGGGCAAAGTCTACGGCATCAGATGTCCCCCTCAGAACCATTAACTAACTGATTCAATGCGATGTTTCAGAATTATCGCTACTGGCGTATTAAAATGGGACATATATATATATATATATATATATATATATATAATTTACAAACCACGCGGAGTATAACCCGAAAACCAGCTACAACATATATATATATATATGTTGTAGCTGGTTTTCGGGTTATACTCCGCGTGGTTTGTAAATTATATTCACGACGTTTCGATGGTCTCTCTGCCATCATACCTTGACCAAACAAGGTAATACCTTGACCAAACAAGAGTAAACACTTGAAAAAGATGGCAGAGAGACCATCGAAACGTCGTGAATATAATTTACAAACCACGCGGAGTATAACCCGAAAACCAGCTACAACATACCATACCCGCGAAAACATCAAACTAAATATATATATATATATATATATATATATATATATATATATATATATATATGTATTATTAAAAAGATGTACCTGAAGCAGGATTC